>CM031374.1:40177489-40510531 GCA_018208015.1 Medicago ruthenica
CATTTTCGATATCATCTTCAAGAGTTTTCATCTTGTCATCGACCCGTACAAGAATTGCATACACATTGTCACACTGGAGCATATGAAGTGAGTTATCATTTCAAGAATATAATTGAATGAGATAAACCAAATCAAATACATGTAACAATCATAAAACAACAAACAATCGCACAAGAATAATCACATGCCAAAAATAGAAATGTTACACAAGACCATGACTTATGCAAGCTTACAACGTCTACACTCTGACACATGGCTTTGTTCTACTACGAGTTAGTGCAAGCAAAGAAACCACTTATTACCCACAAAGTAAGATAATCCAGTCTACACGAGTACCAGTAAAAAAGCCAGAACGCCCCAACAATGCCCCACCCTTCTTGGAAGACCTTTATACTATTAGCCTCCTCAAGACCACAATCCAGACATCAACTCCAATTCTATCACGACATTAACCCCCAAATATGCCCTCTATATTAACATAAAGACATTTATCGATAACATCTTCATCAAACGACATTCAGCCCTGTGACTTAAGTTCATTTACAATGAATCAACTACCAAAAAATATCATATACATGCCTAGCCCAAACTGTGACCCACAGGAACACATCATCATATGAAAACATTAACTATGTTATAAGTACTAGCAGAAAGACGGACACTCACGTGCTTGTCTTTCCACTCTTTATATTGCACTAACGCGTGTAGATTATCAACGATATTTTATAGAAATATTGTGTATAAATTACAAACAATATTTTATATAATTTTTTTTTGATGTAGATTAAATTATATGTATAGATATTTGTGACTTTCAGATGTAATAAACTCAACAAACCATATTTATCTGTTTCAATGACAGCAATAATATTGTTGGTATATATGGCGAACAAGAAGGTGCGCTAGAGGGGGGTGAATAGCGTTTTTCAAATTTCAAGAGTTTTGATAAAGCGTGAATAGAAAATGTATGATTTTTCAGATTCGTGCACAATAAATGTTGTACCCTAATTTTGTCCCAAGCTTTTCAAAACAAATTTTAAAAATTCAAAAAAAAAGAGAAAAGTCAAAGTCAACAAAAAGTCAACATTTCAGAAATGAGGACTTCGCAGAGCAAAGTCCCCTTCGCACTGCGAAGTCTGCGAATTTTTTGCAGATTTTTAATCTCTTTGATTTATTTTCATTTTTGTTATTATTATTATTATTATTACCTATCATTATTATTATTGTTATTATCATCAATTGTGGCTAATTGGGCTCAGTAAAGCAAGAATTGAGTCATGTGCCATTAAAGCCAAGGTGAGAAGCTTTTTCTTCCAACCTAGCATGTGCCAAGTAAGTTGGCTTGCCCTTGGGCAGCTCTTGTCCCTCCCAATGGACCTGCTACTGACCCTAAGCTTGCCAGCCACCAGCTTGTTTGATTTTCTTCCTGCTTTCTCCCCTAAAACCAGTCAAACCCAGCTGGTTTTCACTTGTCCAAAGGCTAGTTTTGTTGCCCTGTTTTCAGCAGCTTTTCTTCCTCCTCACACCAGCCCACATGTTCCCTTTTGTTTCCCCCAACCACTGCACATCACAGTGCACGTTTTTCTTGCTTAACCCTCAAGATTGCAAGGACCAATCCCAAGGGGCAGCCAATTGCAAACCAGCCCTGTTTTTCCCCTTTTTCATCATCATTTCTATCCAAAATCGGTTGCATTAATGGCTGGATTTGCCAAAATCTTGACCATTGCAGCAAGGCAAGGTCACCTCTTCACTTTTGCATTAAATGCAAAGCAATTTAGCCTGATTCTAGCCCACAAATCAGCTGGATTTTAGGGATTTCTCATGATGACATTAGATTTGGTTTTTGCCTATAAAAGCAATGCCTTGCATAAGGATTCAAGAGAGACTTACTAGCAATTGAACACAATTGAAAACACTTGAAACAGCACTAAATACACAGCATTCAAACCTTCAAAGCACCATACAAAGAGTAAGAGATAGTAGCCAAACACTAGTTTTATTATCCTCCAAACCTCCAACATCCCAACTTTGCAAAACTTCAACCATTCAAGTCCTTTCCATTTCCTTGCAACAAGAGCATTGCTAGGAGTTCTGTAAGTACACTAAAATCCTTATCTTTCATTTAGAATTGTTGCTTGCATCTTAAATTTTGTTTAAATCCATTTTGCTCTAAAAAACCCCTTTTGAATTTCAAAGAAATCCCAAGGTTTGCAAAAACATTTAAACTGGTTTGTCCAGCTCCTTTTATTGCCAATTTTCAAAGATTTTCACTCCCCTAAAGGTTCTGAGATTGTTCAGAAGTTGCTTCTGAACAGCAGTTCAGAAGCAGCTTCTGAACCCAAAATTTCGCAGTGTTCGCAGTGCGACCATGATAGAACTCAGAATCTGAGTTTAGGCTCCTAAAAAGCCAATATTTGAGGTTCTAGCCCAAGAACTCAGAACCTAAGAGGATTGAAACTCATTTCATCCAAACCATACAAGAATTTTGCATAATATTGAGGGATTCACAAGTTTTGAGCAACACTTTTTGAATAACTTGCGAAACAAGTTACGTTCATAAGCTTTCAAAATCAAACTTAAGCAATAAGCTAAGTTCATCATTTTCAAAACTAAACTTGAACAAAAACCTTGTTCATGATTTTCAATCAAACGTGAACTTAAGCCGAACTTGTTCACTTTTCAAAACCTTTTTCAAACTTGAGCCGAACTTGTGCGTTTTTCACAAATTGGTGCAAAACTTGCTCATTTTCATGCATAAACAAAGCAAACTTGTTCATTAGGTTGCAACAACTAATTTGAACAACGAAACCTTTTCATATGAGTTTTAAACCAAGTGTTTTGATAAACTTTGGGATTTCTTAAAATTCAAATAAAACTTGAATGAAAAAGGGATGGTTTGACGTATGTCTCTCCATTGCCCCGATTGAACGAATGCGTGACGTATGTCTCGTCGTTCGGACAATCGCCATTCTATTTTCAACGCATCCAACCACACCAAACCAATTCTTGGCCCTTTGTGGTCAATTTGAACCTTTTGGTCCCCCAGGACCATTTGATTCAATTATCGACTCGTTTGAGTCACTTTGGTCAATACTCGACTCGTTTGAGTCCATTGCACCCTTTCTTGATCCTGTTGGATCAATCGAACCCTTTTTCGACTCGGTTGAGTCCCTTTGGTCAATGCTCGACTCGTTTGAGTCCATTGCACCCTTTCTTGATCCTGTTGGATCAATCGAACCCTTTTCTCGACTCGGTTGAGTCACTTTGGTCAATGTTCGACTCGTTTGAGTCCATTGCACCCTTTCTTGATCTCGTTGGATCAATCGAACCCTTTCTCGACTCGGTTGAGTCACTTTGGTCAATGTTCGACTCGGTTGAGTCCATTGAACCTTTTCTTGATCCCGTTGGATCAATCGAACCTTTTTCGACTCGGTTGAGTCCATTGAACCCTTTTTTGGTCCCCTCGCGACCAAATCGAACCCTTTTCCCCACGGACATGTTTTTATCAATTCTAGCGCGATTTCAAACAAACGCTTAAGTCTCCCATGCGCGAGCATACAAGCTACGTTTAATCGTAAGAATTCGGTTAAAATATCGTTCATTAAAATATAACCAACATATACATTTTTCTACCAAAGAACTACGTAGCTTTGAATTCCCCATCGCACCAGGGGATACGTAGGAGCAAGATCATCATCTTGTCAAGCACAATAATAAAAAACAAACTTTTTCCCCTTTCATCTTTATTATCTTTATTTATATTCAAGCATGCAAGCAAAACTTTTAAAAACATTCTAGCCTTAGCTAACTAGGAGGTTCCCGTTGAGTACAACGGACGTGAGGGGTGCTAATACCTTCCCCTTGCGTAATCGACTCCCGAACCCGACAATGGTTGCGATGACCATCCTTTCCTCATCGTCAAGGGTTTTATTATCGTTTTCCTTCAAAATAAAAAAAACTTAAGGGTTTATCAACGTTCCCTTTAACAAAAACTTTGGTGGCGACTTCACAACAGCCTTGCTAGCGTTTGCGAACGTTCGAGGTTATGCGTTTTTTAACGAGAGCGCACAATAACGACAACAAAAATTAAGACAATGATTAAACACTAAGATTCAATATTGAATTGAGAGGTTCAAATGTTGAATCTTAATAAGCAAATCAAAAATCAATAATCAAATATACAATTCACAAAATCAAACCTAATTGCAATAAACCAAACTAACACAAAGTATATGAATTAATAATTTGAAACTTAATAGAAGTTTAATTGTGATAAAATTGAATTTGAAAATAATCTTAATTCAATGAATTAAGATTAGGTTAAGTATGAAAATTAATCACAATCAAATCAAATAGCTACAAACATTAAAATTCATATACAAATAATAAAGCAAAATCAAATTAAAGAGGATAGAGAAGAGAAGAACACCGGAATTTCTATAGTAGTTTCCCCTTTTGTCCTCGCTTCGGAGTACATCTACTCTTCTTGATAAAATATGTCTCTATCAAGGACTTCCACTATTGTTGACAAATGTTTACAAATTTTTATGATTACAAAGAATTCCCTTGATAACCCTAATCTCAATCCTAAGCAACCACAACCCACCAATCTTCAAGTAACCCTTGAAATTGGAGATTCTCTAAGTCTTCGAAACTCAAACTCCCATGCAATCCTTGGAGTATTTCGTGGTATCTCACTTAAAAAATTGATTTCTATTGACTGGAATGTCGATTTTTAAAGTTCAGCAGCATAGTTAATTCTAAACCTCTAATAAATATAATTTATTACCAAATTAATGATTAATCCAACTCGCTATTTCATTTTTCATAATTATGTAAGTTTATCCTAAAATCAATTTCTATAACTTAAAAATCGATTCTTCTAATTTCATTTTTCAGATTTCTTGATCTTTAATCTAGAAATATATTTCTCAAGTTTTAAATTTGATTTGTGTATCTATAAACGTCCCAAAACACATAAAAATCTAAAAGTAATAATTACATAGCATATACCAACCAATTTAGCATCAAACAATACACATTTAACATGATTTTCGTCTATTGGTATGGATGTTGAAATCATTGAATCTTGCATATCATGCATACTAACCATATGTTTTTTCTTTGGTGATGATACACACACACACACACACACACACATATATATATATATATATATATATATATTTGTGTGTGTGTGTGTTTTAGTTAGGATTCATTTTGGAAATGAATGAATTGATCTTTCTAAGACAAACTTACCATTGAGCAAATGAATATTTTTTAAAAAATGTAGTGAATGATTGGGAATTAAATAAATGAACTTAAGATATTGTGAATGAATGTAGTGATAGCTTATGATGGATATTGTAAAAAATGCACATTTAGGGACTTAAAAAAAGCATCTCTGTCAAGAATTGTTGGTTTGTTAGCTTACCTAAAATCAACGCAAGTTATCTCACGCTAAGGGTCAGCATGAGTTAACTCACACTGGATATCAGCGTGAGTTAAGTCACATTGGGTCTATCGAGCGTGAGTTAACTCACGTTGGAGTTAGTTTAGAAAGTTTGAGGTGGGAATGAGCAAAATGGAAAGGGAGAAGAGCAATTTTCATAGATTAATATTCATATGAATGTGTCAAAAAGTGAGTTAACTATATTGAGTTAACTATATTGCAAGATGAATGACTATTGTAAATTACTAATAGGTGTTGTCAATGTGTTGTCAGTGGGCAAATGAATGACTTCAACAATGGAATAAGTTTTTTTTTTTATTACTTTAACAAATCAAACAAACGGTGTTAGAAAAAGAGGGTGGTTATTGTTTATTTAAATATAATTTAGGAGAGTTTTGTGTCTATTTTAAAGTTAGAGGGGGTGTTTCTGCCATTTGAAGAGACCTTAGGGGAGATAGGTGCAATTTTCCCATTTTTTTTCAAGGATATGGCAAGTGGACTAAACTCATCCATTTGTTATCATATGGTAGCTATACATATACTTTCTTTGATTTTTTTTCACGTTTTTTCTCATATGTTCTCAATTGCTTTCACTTTTTTCTCAATTAACTACTACTATACTAGTAATTCATATGTTCTCATATTAAAAAACTATTATAATTCATACTACCTTATTTTTTTTCTCTTATGCATCTTAACTCAGACATGCGCTCACACACAGAATCATACAACAACCATGTCAAACATGCACTCATGCACACTATCACACAAGCATATATTTGTTACTTTTATAAGTATTTCACCACTAATCCCTTATTTACGATTTCAATAATAATATTTTGTGGTAGTTGGAAAAAAATTGGTAATATCATTTACTTTTTTTTTTAGCAATTTGGTAATAATATGAATTTGGTAATAATATGAACAATATTCCAAATGATGAACCATGTGATAATTCATAATATGAAGTAATTGATTTGAGTAACAATGAGCATGAAGTAGTTATTATTGAAAACTGCTTTGAACCTTTTATTGGGCAATGTTTTCTAAATGATGACAAAGTTTTTAGATTTTATGAGAATTATGCCAAAAGTAGTGGGTTCTCAATCCTTAAAGGTCGACTTATTAAGAAAAATTGGATGATACATAGGAATTTTTTTTTGTCACGTGAAGGACTTTCAGATAAAAAAAATCATGATCCATTTAAAGAAATGTCGTTGCATGAGGTGCCATGGATAATTTTCCATGCATTATATATTTTTTATAGTATTTTCCATGCACTTATTACTTGTAATATCTTTAATTTGTTCTTGTAGTATGAAGTTATAAAAAAAATAGAATGATTAATGGGATAGAGAAAATTTGACTTTGACCCAGACAATAACAATCAGCACTTATTTAATTTACAGTTTGATTATTCAAAATTTACATCGTCAAGTTTGATTTTTCAAAATTCACACCCACTCAACACACAACGTAAATAATTTACTTCCTCCTCTATTGTAATCGAGTTAATTGCTTGGTAGGCCGTACACATAAATTATTGACACTTGCGCCGTTGGTGAAAACCTGTTGGTCAGGGCATTGCACTCTAGCACTATAGAGTCTAGACTTGAATTCATGGCATTGCATGTTCATGCATGGAAATGGTTATAAGTCAAGGATTCGTTCTATAAAAACTGTAGTCAAAGATGTCGAAGAGTACTTTCCCTTCAAAAAAAGAAAAACATTCCGAGAGTAAATGTGCCTTACTACTTGATAAACATGATAAATGCATGAATCTTGCGAACCAGCGTCCCAAAAGTATTTTTTAAAAATTTTAAATTAAGAAATTATTTTTTAAAGATGTTAAATATTTCAATTTTCAATAGATTGATTACGCATATTTTCATAAAAGTTTTTTATTTAAGTTTCTTAAAGATTCTCCAGAAGACAATTATTAACATTTCCCTATATGTATAATTTATTTTTTGAAAGTATTTCCCTATATGTATTTATCCACCATATATATTCATGTCCATGCCGATATGATAGATATACATAGATATCATATCTATTTGGAAATATTGGATTTATGTAAAATATATATTTTTTAAAAGAAATTATGTAGAAATTCTTCTTTTGTAAGAACAAAAGTACTATCCATCAAACATAAAACTTCTTCCTGCTTTTACAATAAAATAATATTCATTAAACATAAAAAAAAAATATAGTTTCTTTAACAAACAAAATTGATACTCCTAAAAAAATTGATACATTTGTATTTAAATAATAAGATATTTTAGTAATATTTTTTATTGTTTTTGGAGCAAATTTTAGTAATATTGTTAATTTACAAACGAATAACCTTTATACATACTAACGAAAAGACGGGCACTCACGTTCTCGTCTTTCCGCTCTTTGTATCACTCTAACGCGTGTAAATTATGAACGGTATTTTATATGAAATTTTGATTTTGATTAAAATTATAAGTACAAATATTTGTGACTTTCAAATTGTAACAAACCCAAAAAACCTTGTTTATTTTTTTTCAATGACAACAATAATTTAACAAATATAATATAAATCCTTATCTTTTTTAATACCACTAACAATATAACATTAATATAGGATGGAGAATTGATGCCCAAAATATGATTAATCTCTTATATATCAAGGAAAAAAAACATTAATATAGGAAAATTTGTTTAAGAGTATAATTGGAATTATAAAAAATTAAGTCCAAAATCTATATTCCATTCCTATATAATATTGATAATTTTGTTCCTATTGTAGTGAGATATTTCCTATTTTAATGGAATTTAATTTTCTTAATAAAAATTTAAAAGAATATTATTAAAGGATAAACTAGTAAATAAAATGGTTTAAATGAAGGGTAAAACATGTAATGAAAAAGTCAATCAAAACTCATGTATTTTAAACATATTTTCTTTATATATAGTATAGATGATTAAAGATACCATTATATCCACCTCATCATTAATTATCTGATAAATAATTGAAAAATGTACTTTTTTATCTACGGATATCCGTTAAGTCATCCACCGCATATCCGCTGCGGATTTTTTTTTTATTGCCATCTCTAGCCATGGTCTATAGGAATATCTATTTATTCATTAACTTGTATTAAGATCAAAGAGAAATGTTTGGTCTAGGATTATGACAAGTTAAGATATCGTAAGATATTTTCGTCCTCTGTCATTTAGATGAATTCTGTTTTTTCTCATGTAAATTTTCTTAGATATTCCAACCTTGCAAATTAAATTCAAAGATTGTTTTCTTTTAGACATTCATGACATCAAATTTCATAATTAAAAGTATTTTCGTCTCAAGTCATTTGCGCAAATTCTAATTTACCCTCTGCCACGCCATATATTTTTATGCGGTCAAATGTCATGAAGATTTAAAAGTGAAGAATCTTTAAATTGTAAGGTTGGAATCTCAAAATATTTTACAAAGGATAAACTTGAATTCACGCAAATGACGAGGGAAGAAACTACCCTTAACCCATGAATCTATATTACAAAGTCTAATTGAAAATATATGCTGGAGTATAAGTGTAAATAAATATTTCTTCTCATGTATTTGATTAATGCATGACCCATATTAAATCTTTACAATTTCACTTGATTATTATTAAATTAATAATTATTTTTTAACTTCACCTTGATTGTCCAATCTATGAAATTCACCATACCTCTTATCAAATATTGAACTTTTATTTGCAACACTTTCTCTCAAGATCAATTGAATTGGTCTCTTTATTGGCTATGATTTGCATTCCATGTTCGTCAATTTTATTATTAGTTTACTGAACTTTTGATATCTCTTTATTTTACCGATTTACTCTTTTAATCCCTCAATTTCAACACCAAAAAATATAGTCCACCTGTTTTTTAATTTTAGAAAACATTTTCACCATTGAATGTGAGACTTCTTTTATTGTTCATTTATCAAGTTGAATAGTGAGATGACAAATCATCCCATGATATGTGTTTTAGAATTTTCATTTCTTCATTTAAAGTTTTATATTTTAGAGAAATACTTTAATATGATATGCGAAAAATAAAATGTTTAAATATGATTTTAGTCCATACAATTATAATGTATTTTTTGTTCTAGTCCATGTAAATTTTTTGTTCAGGTTTAGTCACTTTAAATTTGAAAACTGTTGATTTCAGTCCCCTGACGTCATCTTATTGGAACACGTGACATTGTTATATTGGTTCACGTATGATGTCAATGACTAAAAACATCGATTTTTTTTTTAATTTATATGACTGAACTCAAACAAAAAAAAAAGATTAAAACAAAAAATATCTTTATAATAGCATGGATTAAAACCATATTTAAACCAAAATAAAATAATAAGATTTGATTACATATGATGTGACTTGAATAATTTGGATGAAATGATAAGAGATCTCTTTTAATATAACCAAAATACTCCCTCTGTTTTATAATGAGTGTCATTTTATCTAAAATAATTTGTTTTAAAACGAATGTCACTATACATTTTCAATACGATTTTAATTTTTTTCTTCTAACTTTACCCTCAATAAATACTCCAACTTTTCCCTCTTACAATTTTCAATACAACTTTAAGTTTGTCTTTTTCTTATAAAGTAAGGGTTGTTTAGTAAAAGTTTAATGTCTAATGATTATTTCATTTCATTTCTTAATTTGTGTGTCAAAACTTTAAACGACAATCATGTGAAACAGATGAGTAATATGGATTTAGATGAGATGATAAGAGATCTCTTTTAACGTAACCAAATAATATGAGTTTGAATACAATCACGAGAATACAACAATGTTAATTCTATTGAGGAATAACTGTCATCTATTGTGGTTCTACTCGACTCAAAAAATTAATCTCTACAGTTGCACACACAAGATATTCGATTCACACAAAAATATTATCCGATGACTTGTCATCTTGTTATTTACTACATGCAAATATAAGTCACAAATTCAGCGGTATGAAAAAATTATGAAATCTTTTTTTTAGAGGAAAAATTATGAAATCTTAAAAACTAATAAAAAATATTTTCGGATTTAGAAATTAATTAAAGGACTGTATTAACATGGAAAATATTTATATAAATACATGAAAAAAACATCTAGACCTTTCTGCAGACTTCATATAATTTTCTGTTCAGTTGCTGTTGATCATCTGTTGTTTAACTGTCTTTGGTTTTAACTTTTATTGAGTGTTTCAATTAGCTTCTTATTCGATGGCAGATTCTAGTAACTCACAGGTTTACCCTTCAAATTCAATTACCTAAATACTTTAAAATCATTTGTTTGACTAATTATCATTTATTGACAATGTAAATCTTTTACACTGTCGGTATACACTACTAAAAAAACAAAAATCAGTGAGGGAAATTTAGTGAGGGAAAACATGAAATCCCTCTCTAATTCCGTCACTAAATTTTGTGACCAAGGAATTTGTGAGGGATTTTATTTTTTCCGTCACTAATTTTCGTCACTAATTTTGCTTTTCCTAGTAGTGATATACAAATTAAACTTACTTTATAATGCCAAAATAAAAGTCAAAAATGAAAATCTTATAATACCTTGTGATATTTCAACTCTTAAGCCTTTCTAATTAACTCCTAGTGTCTTATTTAGTTTCACACCCTTGATTCTAGCTGTCTATAAATATAGTGATTGTCTTAATTCATTTCAGTACAACACCCCACGTATCAAATTAATTAACCCTCTAGCTAGGTGTACCTTAAAAGTTAAAATGGCAAAGCTTACTTCGCTGGTTTTGATTTTCAGTTTATTAACTGCAATCGTTTTCCTATCATCATGCCCAGCAATGTCTCAAGAAGTTGGTAATGATCAATCCCTTTTTCTTAGTTGCTTTGTTCTTAATTTGCCCAAGTTACAATTATTTTTTAGTTATAAATTCAAAGTTATACATGTGAGGAAAAAAAATAGTATCATCTTTATCAAATACAAGGTGGAACTAACCAACAATGTTTGATTGAAGTTGTTAACGAGCTAATTTTTTTTAAAAAAAGAAGTTGTTAACGAGTTCCAACAAAAATCGAATTATTGAAATAACATTATTGAATTCGATCTTTATTAAAATACTTTTAATTATATTCTTTTTATCTTTGGATCGAACTCCAGAGTGATTGGAGGGTTGACACACAAAAAAACAATATCGGTATATATATATATATATATATATATATTTTTTTTTTCTTTTCTAAACAATATAATAAGATTATATGTGGTATGGTTTCTATTTTTTATTCATTTTTGTTTTTATTTTGTAAAAGTATGATAGTCGCACTCACTAAATACAAATAAAAAAATATTTGTTTAAACATTAAACCCACACATCAAATATTCCTACAATCTTTTACTCCATACGATATCATATATAAACGAATATTTTTTTTCTTTAGATTTATTGAATAATTAATATATTTGATGATACTTACAGAGGACGAGACTAAGTTTAATTATGATGAAGAGAGTGTGCTAGGACCACATAATTGGGGAAACATTAAACCCGAGGAATGGTTTTTGTGCAAAAATGGAACAATGCAATCTCCTATTGATTTGAGTGATGAGAGGGTTCAAATATCCAATTTAGGACCACTTCAGATCAACTACAATCCCTCTAATGCAACTCTTAAAAACAGGGGTCATGATGTCAAGGTCAGTTAATAAAAAATATCTTAATATAAATAAACTGTTAAACAACTTTTTATATTTTCTTTTGTACCTCAAATATTTTTCTGAAACATTTTTACATGAACAGGTTGAATTGATGTCGAACTCAAGCTATCTACAAATTGATGGAACACAGTATGAACTTCTACAGTTCCATTGGCATACTCCATCTGAACACACCATCAATGGTGAAAGGTACATACTTCCTTGTTGTATAAACTTAATTCACGATAATTATTTTAATAAAAAAAAGTTAAAACAAACGTTAGTTAGTTTTTTTTTGTTGTTGTAACAAAACAATTTTTATTTGTTGTTAGAAGAGTTGAGCTCACGAGTTTCTTATAATCCACGTAGAGTTAAATCTATAACATCAATTCAAATCATCATAATATATCCTTAAAAATACACACATTTCCCTGAAAAAATACTTAAGAAATACAAAGAAACTCCAATTAACCACTATCTTAAAAGTTTTATATTGGATGAAATATGACTTGTACATATATTTATAAATAATGATAGTCCTCGACTTATAAATCAGTTTTGTAAGAGTTTGACTATATCAACCTAAATTTTAAGATGATATCAAATGCTATCCAGATCTCTCAAGTGGTCGAGAGTGTTTAATAAAAGTCTTGTGTTAGATGAGATATAATTTTTTTTTAAACTTGGTTTTAGATCCAAGAACGATTAATTTGGGGATCAATCCTCCCATACAAAACGGTTTAGTAAAAGTTGAGTTAGATCCAATCAAACAGTTGGGTAGTTAAATAAATTAAATCATTCAAATAGTTGGGTAGTTAAATAAAGAGTTGAGATCCTCTCCATTTATAAAAATAAATGGAGATTGTCATTAAGAAAGAGATAGACACAAAAAATAGGTGGTGGGTCATATTATTAAATGGGTCCCACCATTATTAATTATTTGCAAGATTTTGTGTGTCTTTATCTCTCCAAATGGAAGAAATGAAGAGGATTTTAACTCTTAAATAAATTAAATATCTAATAATTAAATGTGTTGCAGGTTCGATCTAGAGTTACATTTGGTACATCAAACTCCATTGAATGAAACGGCGGTGATTGGAGTATTGTACAAAATTGGAATGCCAGATCCTTTCTTGTCATTGGTAACTTAATTAAATAACAGCGCCAGTGTGATCTAGGACAAGCTTTTATGATAAGTGGCTTAATTAATTAAATTATATGTGACTTATACTTATTTTTTTCATATAGTTGAAAGAGGACTTGGAGGCAATTTCTAATAATACTGCCGGGGAAGAAAGAGCAGTGGGTGTAATTGATCCTAATCAGATTAATTTCAACACAACAAAGTATTATAGATACATGGGTTCTCTAACTACACCCCCATGCAGTGAAAATGTTACTTGGACAGTCATTAAAGAGGTTAGTAATTAATTTTAATTTAATTTTCTAGCTCCACTTAACTAATTTTGTTGGCCACATTTATTTGATTTGAAATTTTTCTTTTACTATAGCTATATTCCCATTTAATTTTATAATCTATTCAAATGACTAGGTGAAATCTGTTTCACAAGAGCAAATCGAATTGCTTCAAGCTGCTGTTCATGATGTAAGTTACTTTCATATATAAAAAAACACTCATCACGATTCATGCATATATAGTCTAAAAAATCATTCATCTTACGTTACTTTTTTCATAATATTAGTTTCCATCAATACATCTTGCTTATAAATTTAGTCCATATTTTGCATGAGTTATTTTTTTTAGGAAAATATTTTGCATGAGTTCTTTTTTCATGATGTTAATTTTATCAATCTATCTTGTTTATAAATCTAGTCCATATTTTGTACGAGTTCTAAACACCAGTATGTATAATATATATATGCCAACCAACCACAATATACCTTAACTTTGCAGGAATATGACTATAATGCAAGACCATTACAGCCATTAAACAATCGCTTAGTTCAGCTGAACTGTTATGGACCTGACCCATGAGTATGATAAGAAAACTTAGTATTCATCATAGTCTATAGATTCTTCTATATTTAGGATGAGTCGACTTTAATTGTAATAAGCATGAAATGTCACTCTAGAATTCATGAGAATTCTGTTATGCCATGTTCTATATGCACCTGCATTGAATAAGCTATGATGAAAAGTATGAACTTAGCCTAGGCGAATAGCATTTCCTTTATTGTAATATCTTATTTCCCTCATTCTCTATTTTTTATTTTATTTTTTTTTATAAATTAAGAGCATAATGACATCAAAGAGAATATAAGACATTTCAACTAAATTGACATCCCATGTACGCTTATCCTACGTCATACACTTCTATATTATTAAAAAAAAGGAGAAAAGAATATATAAGAGGTCGAGGACCAAACCTTTACCCAAAAAATAAAGGAAAGCAAAAGCTAGTTTAAAAAAAAAAATTCAGAAGTCCACATTGATCCCTAAAAAAAAGCCCTATTGGTTGTCAGGAGGCAAGGATTCCAACCATGTAAACCCTCAAGAGCTATGTCCCAAGTGAGTGACATGAGGGTTATATTAAAGCAAAAACAAATGATACATCTATTGTGAATGTCCCAAGGAGCAAAGTCGAGATTTAGACGCTTGAAAACATATTTGGAATTGTGAATCGTCTAAATTTAAATATTCCAATAAAGGAACTTCATTGAGTACTTGAAGGGGACCCTTTTCACCTTTTGCCTCAGTCTCACGATTTTTTGATTGTGGCATATCCTTAGGCATCTCTTTCTGAGGTTGTTCATCTACAATAAAACTGAGAGTACGTACCTGACTTGCTATTTCAAAACCTGGAATTTCCTTTGTGTGTAAGGGTTGAAATCATGTTCCCACTTTGAGAGGCGCAACAACCCTGGACAAAGGTTATATGTACCAATTGCCCAAGCCTTCGTAAGATCAACCTCCATTGGCCAAAATCCTTCCAAACTATCAGTAGCTTCGACGAGAGATTTTGAGAGGTTAATGATTTGCCTCCCTTATTCATAACTAATCGACCATTTAAATTATTCTTGCAAGCTTCCACACCTTGACATAAACTTATTGTGTAAGTTTGATGCAAACTGAATCCCCTTTGATGCAAGGTTTCGGTAATTGCATGAACAGAGATCATCAAAATTAACAAGGGCTTGTGTGAAGGAACAAGGCTGACCTATTGGTGGTTTTGTCGTCATCATGGTGGCGCTGGAAAGTAACTTCTAGGGACATATTGGGATTGGGCTTCTACACTTGTATCAAACCCTCACACTAGAATTTTTTTTTATTATTACAAAGAGGGATAAAATCCCAAAGAAAGGAAAACTACAGCGAAACCAACCAAGGGACATATATCCGCATAGAATTAGCAACTTACAAATGACTAAATTCAGTCAGACAAGACTCGCAATAACAAATATCGACATTTAAAGAACACCAAAGATTAGCTAATGCACTTTCACACTGATTAGCTTCACGATAGGAGTGCCGCACCCAGTGGCGGACCTTGGTTAGTTTTGTTAGGGGTGCCACAAAACTATAGAATATGGATATATAACTATTTTAAACAATATACACAAATTCATAGTTAGTATACAATGGTTAATTTTGCTTTGTTAATTCCCCTTAACAAGGGAACAAGTCCTCCAAAGACCTTTTTTTAAAATAAAAATAGTAAAGTTCAATAAATTTAGGAAAAATGGTCTCCAATTAACTTGAACCCACGACCTCATGCAAAATGAAAAAAAAAATAAGCATGTGCCTGTTGGGTATCATTTTCGCTATTTCTATTGAAGTTATGAATGTGTTAAAGTGTTTAAATGAAAGAGGGGAAACCTTTGTTTAAGTAAAGAGCATTTGATTTTTCAATTTAAGTTTAAGTAAAAATGTTTCTTTGATCTTTAATGGCAGTAAAGAAAGAATTATCACAAAAAAAAGGCATAAAAAATTATTACCAAACTTTAAACCTTTTGTTATGTTGAAGTTTTATGCAATACCTCTTTAAACATTTGTCAGTTTGTCCCCTCTGTCAGTTTCTTCTGTTTGTTAACATGTTGTGACCGTTAACTGCCTACTTCGTCTTGCCTCGTGATCTGACAGGTAATACTTCGTCTTGTTTCTTTATTTTTTTTTCGAAGAAAAAAGTTAGTAGATTTTTTTTTCCTCTCAAGTTTTCACACTTACGTGCAAAATGTCCCCTGTAATTGACCAAAATCAAGCAAATTGGTGTTTACTGGTGTTTTTGGTAAACAATAAGACTAGTTTGGATTATTACAAAAAGGATTAAACTAAAAATCTTAGGAAATGTTGTGCATTATTATTTCCTGAAATCCTTGAATGTTCATCATCTTTTATGAGTTTGTTTATAGAAAAATGAAGGAAACTGTTTTTATATGAAGATAACTGTCTTTCGACAGAAATCAACATGATATCTTTAATGATAAAAGAGTAGAAACTTTAAAGTTTAAAGGCAAAAACACTTAAAAGAAAATAATTGCATTGCATTGAATAATAAATATGGTACAACAAATCAATGTTACATACATTATGTACCCGTTTCTCTAGACGTTTGTACTTTGATTTGTAGTCTTAATCTCTTCTCATTCTGTCGAAGGACTTGAGCTTGTTGAAATCTTGCATTTGTCGAAGCTTTATTGTTGTCGAAATCATTCCTTGTCCTTGTCCTTGGACTTAGACAAAACTTGCAACTTTGGATACCATCTTATATGTCGAAAAGCTTTATGTTGTACCTGCACTTATAGAATTTTATGGATTCATAACCATTTCTCCTGTCGAAATACATACTCAAAAATACAGGCTAACATCAGTCGAAGTGAACAAACACTTGTCGAAAATCTTCTCATAACTCCTATCGAAATACATGTATTTCCACTTGTACTTAGAGAATTTTGTGGTCTTCACAACCATATTGCATGTCGAAATGCATGTTAAAAAATCCATGCTAATAAATTGCCCCCCAAAAATGTCAGCTTCGACTGAAAAATGAGGGAGAAGGTTGGCATTTTCTAAGACTTGAAAATTTTCAGAATCTGAATCATTTTCACCATCTGCCCCCCCCCCCCCCCCCCACCACACACACACACACACACAAGTTTTGGCATTGACAGTTGTGTCAAAGAGAAATCTATTGAAATCAATTTATCTTTGATTTCAATCAATTCTTGGAGTTGTAATTTAGGCACTTTATATCCTGAAGCAACTTGTGTCAGGTCATTGGCCTCTTGATTTTCAATTCGAGGCACATGTTGGATATTAACGTAGTCGAAATGTTTTAACAATGAATTAGCAGTAACAAAATACACGATTAGATTTTCACTGATACATTTGTATTCTTTTGTTAATTGTTTCACTACTAATTCTGAATCTCCTTTAATTTCGACATTTTTGCCCCCAGTTCCAACATCATTTGTAATAATGTTATTAATGTTTCATATTCAGCCTCATTATTGGAGCAATGACCATTTATTTTAGACTTGAATTTTGTTGGTATATTTAAAGGAGAAATTATCAATATACCAACTCCATCAAAATATAAGGTACAAGGCTTCTTCTCCACATAACTTTGTGTTGCTTCGACCAAAGAATGATCTACTATAAAGTCAGCAACAATTTGACCTTTAATTGCTTTCAAAGGTTGATAAGTTAGTGAATACTCAGAGAGTGCCAAAGCCCGTTTTCCAATTCGATTATGTAGAATTGGTTTAGACAACATATGCTTAATAACATCAAAATGCAAATAAACATAAACATCAGTAGGCTTTATATATTGCTTAAGTTTAGTACATGAAAAGTACAATCATAAACACAATTTTTCAATGGGACTATATCTAGTTTCAACATCATTTAAAATTCGACTAAAATAATATATGGCTCTTTCGACACCATTATCATCCTCTTGGGCTAAGATACTGCCTATGGTCGAATCAGATGCTGAAATATACAATTTCATGTTCTTATTTCTAATTGGAGGCAATAAAATTGGAGGCTTTGTCAGAAAATCTTTGATTGTGTCGAAAGCCTTTTGATGTTCCTGCCCCCAGTGAAAACTATCCTCTTTCTTCAGTCGAAGCAATGGTGAAAAGACTTGCGTTTTGCCACTTAACTTTGAGATAAATCTTCTTAGGAAGTTGATTTTGCCCAACAGAGACTGAAACTCTTTCTTGGTCGAAGGAGACTTAGTTTCCAGTATAGCCTTGGTTTTATTCTGGTTGATTTCAATGCCTTTTTTATGTACGACAAATCCCAAGAAGTGACCTGTACATACACAGAAGGCACATTTTAGTGGATTCATTTTTAATCCATATTTCCTCATTCTTTCAAATGACTGTCGAAGATGATTTAAATGTATATCTTTCGACGAAGATTTTATAACAATGTCATCAATGTAAACTTGCATAAATTTTTCAATAAAATCATGAAACATTGAATTCATTGCTCTTTGGTATGTAGCACCAGCATTTTTTAGGCCAAAAGACATCACTACCCATTCATAAGTGCCTAAGGCCCCTGGGCAACGAAATGTTGTTTTCGACACATCTTCTTCAGCAATAAAGATTTGATTATAGCCAGAGTAATCATCAAGCATACACAAATATTCAAATCCTGCTGTTGAATCAAGTAGCATTTCTGCCACTGGCATAGGATATTCATCCTTTGGTGTAGAATTATTTAAATCCCTAAAATCTATGCAGACTCTAAGAGTCTTATTTTTCTTAATAACAGGAACAATATTAGCTAACCATTCAACATACCTTGCAATTCTAATGAACTTGCTTTTGAGGAGTCTTTCAATTTCCTCTTTGATTTTCGACATAATCTGAGGTGTAAACCTTCTTGGAAGTTGCTTTAATGGTTTTTTATCTTGTCGAATTGGTAACTTCAATTCCACCATTTCCATGCTCAATCCAGGCATTTCAATGTAATCCCAAGAAAAGCAGTCTTTAAACTCTTTCAAGAGTTTGACTGTTTGAACCTTCAAATCTGAATCAATTTTAGAACTGATATATGTTGGTCTTTTTACTGATCTATCTCCCAAGTCAACTTCCTTCAAAGGATCTTGAGCTTGGATTCTTTTGGTCGAAACAGAAGGATCTTTTTCAAAACCTAAAGGCTCATCATTATATGTGCAGTCAAGCCTTTGGTCTTCGACCATTTTTTTCACTAATATTATCAATGATTTCGACAACCATTTTTTGTTGTAACTCAACCTCTAAGGCCTTTTTTATTTTGTTTTCAGTCAGATAGGCCGTAATTTTTTCCCAAGCACTTTGCTCAGACATAATAGTTATCATCTACATCCCACCCAGTGGGTGCAATGACTCCTTCTTCAAGGAAGTCATTTTCTGGCATTTCCCTTTCCCACATGAAGCCATGTGTTGGCTGGAGTCGAATAGAGCACACATTTTCCTGGTCCACAAAACCAGAATCAACGGATGAGCATGGTGCAATATTTGCCAGATTTTTGTTGAAGGTGTTTTTGGTTACGTTATTAACCTCATCCATAAAATAGCTTTGGTCAGCCTCTATATTTTCAACAAGTATGTCTTCCCTCCAGATCGAAATTCTTTGATGCATGGATGCAAGTACAACTCCAATGTCGTGTATCCATTCTCTTCCCAGCAACAGATTGAAATTGGCCTTTGATGGTACCACCATAATCAGGGTTGGTCTGGTGATAGTTCCAACAGTTAGGTCCACTTGAATGGCACCCAGGGAATGGCCAGCTTTGCCCTCATAATTTAAGAGGACAACATTATGAGGCTTCAAGTCTGTGTCGAACTTATCAGTCCTCCTCAGTAAGGATTAAGGAATCAAGTTAACAACAGCTCCTTCGTCCACCAGGACTTTGTTGATTCCTATCTCATTAACTCTTGCTTGAATGAACAAGGGTTTGAGGTGGCTTTTCATATAGCGTCAACACAACCAAAATTTGCAACATAGTAACACATTGGCCTATGGCTGGCCATATATTCAGGGTGGAAGTCTTCATCTGAATCTTCGACTTCAGCAACAATGTCATATTCTGCAGGTAGAATTGACACCATGTTATAGATGACGTCGAAGTCAGGTTCAGAATCCATGAAGTTGGAATCATCTCCTTCCACTTCGACATCATCTTCCTTCGTTGGAGTAAGTGGAGGAAAAAGTCTTTCTTTTACTGGCCTTTTGGCCAATTCGACTGTTTTCTTCCCTTTGGGATCCTGATCTATTTCAGCGAAGGCCTCAACTGCAACCTTCTTATATCTCTGATGTCTCCTCCACTTGGTTTTGGTCATAGGATTTTTGCCTTTGTAGTTGTTGTTGTACGAAAAGTTCTTGGATTCAATCGAAGCCTTAGTACCAGAACCACTTGAATTTCCTTTCACGATTCTTGCTTCCTTAGGTTGGAACACCTGTTGGGCCGAATGGACCCATTGCTGCACTGGTGCCTTAGCAGGAGGCATGAAGGTCTTGTTTCAACCATCTTTGGCAAAATAATTATTGATCGAATGGGAGGAATTAGTGAAGGGAATGTAACTCTTATTGAAAGAGAACTTTGATTAATGGTCAGTAGGCCATTTTCCCCGTTTCTTCGACTGGGGTTTGTAGTTTTCAAGGCCCTTAGTGGCCTCCTTATAAAAAAAACATCACTGCATCTAGGGCACATCATAACCTCTTTGTTGCTCAGCTTGCAACAGTTAAGAAAATCAATCAGCTCTTTTTCAGCCAATGGATATGCTACTTTCATTTTGTCAGAAAATTGAGACTCATAAATTATTTTAGCATCAATCTTTGGACCTTTAGTGGCCTCCACAACCTGACAGTCAGCAACAACCTCTTTGGCTTCGACTGAAAGATTTTCAACAACTTCAATGATTGTGTCCACCATCATGCAATCACTACGCTCATCATACATAGCATCAGTAGTTTTCATGGGATCAACATCAATTTGCATCTGGGGTTTTGATTTGTCTCCAAACTTTAGTCATCCCTCATTCAGTGCTTTTTGAATCAAATCCTTGAAAAGAACCGAATGTGAGGTTTTATGTCCCAAAAAATTATGAAACTTACAGAAACCTCTCTTTTTACGTTGTTCCAACGGAGGAGTTTTTAGGCCCTTAGGCATTGTAGTACCCTAATTTTGTCCAAGTCTTTTCTTCAAAAAAAAATCATCATCATGCAAAAAAAATCAAAAAAATCAATTTTCATTTCTTTTTTAAATAATAAAAAAAGTTTTATTATTATTTATTTATCTTTCTTTTTATTATTATTATTATTATTATTATTATTATTATTATTATTATTATTATTATTATTATTATTATTATTATTATTATTATTATTATTACTACTTTTATTATGTTTATTTGTCTCAAAAAAAAAAGAAAACTACAAAGCAAAAAAAAACAACAAAGTCAAGGAAAGCTGCAAAGCTGCCTCTGTTTCCAGCACCTCCTCCTTGTCATTTTCTTCCTTTCTTCTTTATCAAAACCAGTCAAGGAAGGCTGCAAGATGCTGCCCCTGTTCCAGCATCCCTTCCTTTCCGTTTTCTTCCACTTTTCTTTGTCAAAGAAGTCCAAATAAGCTGCCTCTGTTTCCAGCGCCCCTTCTTCCCTGTTTTCCCAACCTCTGCACAAAACAGCACCCTTCCTTTCTGTTTTCCATCAACTTCTGTCAGAACTCAGCCCCAACTTGTTCAAAATCATGCCCAAAGTCTTCACCAAAATCACAAGGCAAGGTCACTTCCTTCCCTTTTCATTAAATGCTAACCAAAGTCTTTGTCATACCACACAAAAAGGTCCAGCTTTCAAGGGATTTTCATGATTACAAATGATCACAAAATTGCCTATATAAGAGCCATGAAAATGAATGAAAAAAGAGGAATTTTGAGAGCAAAAACAGAACCAAAAAACAGCAAGAATTCATAACAAACTTCCAAAGAGAAAAGCTCTGTTTTTCTGTTTTTTTTCTTTTACAAACCACCACAACAAATCAAACAGAATCAAAACAACAACTAAATCACAAGAAACATCATACAAAGAGAGAAGAATAGTAGCAAAACACCATTTTGTTATTGTTCATCTTCTCCATCACTTCCATCTTCAAGAAACCACAACCATCCAAAAACCCCTTTCATTTTCTTGTGCATCTAAAGCTTTGGCTAGGAATTTGTAAGTATCTTGAACCTTCTTATCTCCTTTTTTGCATTTTTTATCATAAGTTCATGGGCATGACTTGAGGCCAAAATATATTAGGTTCTAGGACATCTTTTGGTAGATCTAAAACCACTAAGATGTAGTATTCATGGCAAACTTTACAATGGTATTTTCATTTTTGCATTTGGTTCAGTTCTGAGTGAGAAATTTAACTCAGAAGTTGAGAAAAAGTCACAGAACTCTGTTCTGCTATTCTTGCTGTTCCTGCATTATTTTTCTGCATTTTTAGTAATCTTTAACTCATTTTTGCACTAAAAACATCATTCAAAAACCCCAAAAAATCACAAAGATTACAAATCACCAAAACAGAAGTGGATTGCTTCTTTTTCTTACTGTTTTCAAACATTTTTTTACCCCCTGAGGTTCTGAAATCAGAACCAGAAGCAGCTTCTGAAACAGTATTTCAGAAGCAGCTTCTGAACAGTACTTCAGAAGCAGCTTCTGAACAGTGCTTTTGAACCCAGAGTCTGAACAGTGCTTCTGATGTCAGATTCTGAGTTTCAGCTTTTGAAGGTTTCGCAGAGCTAAGTTCTGATCGCTCTGCGACTGTAGCAGACTCAGCTTTTGAATTTCAGCTTCTGAAGGTTCGCAGAGCTAAGTTCTGGTCGCTCTGCGACCGTAGTAGAACTCAGCTTCTGAGTTTAAGCTTCTGAAGCTAGCTTCTGAGGTTCTGAAGTGAGGATTCAGAGTCTGAAGGAGCTGTTTACTCATTTTATTTCAAAAATACAAAAACATAAAAAACAATTTTTCTTTTTCTTTTTTGTGTACGAGTGAAAAAGGAAAACTTGGGTAGACACCCGACGCTTCCCCGAATATTCGGAAATGAGGTAGACACTTCGCTTTCGGTTGAATATTCGTCCTCCATTTAAAATCAATCTCAACCCACCAAACTTTATTTTATTCACGCCCATACGCGTTTCCAAACGGATACCATCGCCCAAGTGCGAGTCCGTCTTTTTTTTTAAAGCAAACTTTTTCGCCCAAGCGCGATCAAATCTCTTTTCACAAACGGACATGTTTTATCAATTCTAACGCAATACTAACAAATTCTTAATCCTCCCACGCGTGAGCATTCAAGCTACGTTTAACCGCTAGAATACGATTAAAACATCGTTCTTTAAAACCAAATCATGTTTTTACAAATAAAAACAATCAACACACAAACATTTTCTAACAAAGAACTACATAGCTTTGAATTCTCCATCGCACCAAGAGATACGTAGGAGCAAGATCAAACTCTTGTCAAGCACACTAACAAAAAAACTCATTTTTGGTCATTTAAGCTTTTTTTCTCTTTTTTTTAATTATTTCTTTACAAACATTTTTCATGAAACTAACACAATTGAACACTAAACTAACTAATGGTTCCCGTTGGGTACAACGGATGTGAGGGGTGCTAATACCTTCCCCTCGCATAACCAATTCCCGAACCCGAAATTTGGTCGCAATGACCTTGTTCTCGTTCTCAAAGGGGTATATCGACGTTCTCCTTTTCAAAAACAAAACTTTGGTGGCGACTTTACTGTTTAGCGAGCGCTTTCTGCCCGAACATTTTTCCCGCAGCTTCAGCTGGCGACTTCACTGGGGAAGTTAGAGAATCAACCCTAGTTAGTTGGTTTAGCTTTTAGTGTTAGTTTCTTGCCTTAAATGTTTGTTTATTTTTGGTCTTATTTGCTTTATTTTATTTCCGCTTTATTTTTCGCCTTTTATGATTTGAGCTTTTGTATCGAGGTTGTGATGTTCAAAACACTTTTTGAGTGGAGCTCTGCACCCGAGTTTGAAAAAAAAACCTAGGTTTAGGATGGTGGTTGCGTAGTATTGGCTTTCGAGATAGACATCTCGTTTAGTCAATATGAAGACCCCGCTTAGAGATGGTCCTCTTCATTGAAAGGTCGTCCGTATAATGGTTAACCCGTTATCATGGCGAAATTCCGAATTGGACCCCTAACTCTAAGAACCTTCTTCTTAGCACCTCTTCAAAATTTGGTGTTTGTATTGGCTTTCGAGGTAGACATATAGTTTTGGTTAGTACAAACCCTACCTAGAGGAGACGCACTCGTGAAAGGTTGGCGTATAATGATTAACTCGTTATTATGGCAAAATTTCGAGATGCCTCCATGACTCTAGGTACTCCTAACTCAAAAACCTTAGAACTACCCTTGGTGAGAACCCTGATATAGAAAGCACATAGAACTAAACCCTCGTAGAGAGCCATCCCTTTAAGTTTTATTTCACAATTATCCATACCCACACAAAGCATACATGCATTGCATCCACATGCATAAAAATCATTTTCTTAATATACAAGTTTGTTTCAGGGAATTGCAAAAGCTAAAGTTGTGTTGTAAATGTCTAACAAATTGAACATGGGCTCCGAGAACAGAAGAACTCTGTCATTGAAAGTCGAGCTCCCTATGATAAGAGACTTTAGGGAGAAGATTGAGGCAATCTAAAATATTTTTTGTAACCTGCCTATATGTATGACTCTTTGATTATTAATGAAAATCTTTATTGCTTTCTAGATACTTCTATTTCTCTTTACCTCAATGCCTTCACAATTGGTATATACTTGAAGTAGCATCGAAAGCCTTGCAGTTCCCTAAAACTAATCATGACAATAAACAAAAAGAACTTTTTCATGCATTTGCATTAACATCATCCATAACATGCATACATTCATTTTCATACCCAAAATTCATTCCCCTTCTTATTACCAGAAAGTCCTACAACCCAAATTGATTCATCGGCATTCGCATTACACTCGAAACAACGCACGAAGGATCATGGAAAAAAATGATGCTGCAAAGATACCCATTGTTAACATTCAAGAAACTTTCCGCAGTGCGAGTTTTGCTAGTGAAGATCAAGTAGCTATCGTTGAAGATGTTCCAGATGATGGGGAGACACCTTGTTTGGTCTACCATTGCTCTCCGAATGCAAGCCTCAACAACTGGACTACCGTTGAAATCCCAAAGATATTTTCTTTTTCAAAGTAATTTTTATCATGTTTTTCAAATCCTTTTGCTCTGCCCAAGGCTTCAGGATAACTTTGTAGGGCACCCTTTTATTTCAAATGTTGAATCATCATCGATAAAAAACATTTTGTTTTCCACTACTCTTTATTTTTTTTCATTTTTGCATTTTCAAAAAAAAATGGTAATCCTTTCCTTTCTTTTGTTTTATTTTTGTTTTATTCATCCGTCTAAAAAAAATCACCATAAAACACATGCAGATCCCTGAATAAACCCATTGAATATGATACCGCTACAATCCCGCATAACCTTGAGCTCCCCATTAACCAAGCTGAAGAGGATGGTGAAAGTGATTGTGAGCTTCCCAAGGAGTTGGCAAGACTGCTAGAGCATGAGTCTAAAGAGATACCGCCGAATCAAGAGCCTGTGGAGGTAATCAACTTGGTAACTGAACACGAAAGAAGAGAGGTCAAGATCGGTTTGTCTTTAAAGGCAAAAGAGCGAGAGAAGTTGGTCGAACTCTTGAGGGAATATATAGAGGTGTTTGCATGGTCGTACCAAGACATGCCAGGATTGGATACCAAGATAGTTGAGCACAAGCTGGCCCTCCGGCCAGAATGCCCTCCGATAAATCAGAAGATGAGAAGGACAAGACCGGACATGTCACTCAAGATCAGGAAAGAGGTCAAAAGACAGTTTGATGCAGGATTCCTAGCCGTGGCAAAGTATCCACAATGGGTTGCCAACATAGTACCAGTGCCGAAGAAAGATGATAAAGTGCGAATGTGTGTCGACTACCGAGATCTAAACAAAGCAAGTCCCAAAGATGACTTCCCATTACCTCACATTGACATGTTGGTAGACAATACAGCCCGGTTCGCGGTTTTCTCATTTATGGATGGATTCTCCGGCTATAATCAAATCAAGATGGCTCCAGAAGACATGGAGAAAACTACCTTCATCACCCCATGGGGAACATATTGCTACAAGGTAATGCCTTTCGGCTTGAAGAATGCTGGAGCAACCTATCAAAGGGCAATGATGGCTCTTTTCCATGACATGATGCACAAAGAAATAGAGGTCTATGTAGATGACATGATCGCCAAGTCCGAAACTGAAGAAGACCATATCCTTCACTTGCAAAAGTTATTCGTACGTTTAAGGAAATACAGACTGCGACTCAATCCAGCTAAGTGTACCTTTGGTGTCAGGTCCGGAAAGTTACTTGGTTTCATCGTTAGTCAACGAGGGATTGAGGTTGACCCTGACAAGGTACGTGCAATCCAAGAAATGCCAGCTCCTCGTACTGAAATAGAAGTTCGTGGTTTTCTAGGGAGATTGAACTACATCTCTAGGTTCATTCTCATCTCACCGCTACTTGTGAGCCAATCTTCAAATTGCTACGTAAGGATCAGGCCATCATGTGGAATGAGAATTGCCAAGGGGGATTTGAAAAGATCAAACAATACTTGTGTCATACCCCAATTTTTGACCTAAAATTTATTTTTACTCGTCTTTTTAGTTCGGAAATTTTTGTTGTCTCAGACGAAATTTCGACAGAGAGGTATTTTAAAATACCTCATTTTTTTTAATTTCGTCCGGGTCCATCTTTTTGTTTTTTATTATTATTTCTATCTTTATTTTTATTCTTTTAAATATTTTTATCGTTATTTTATTTAGCATTTTTATTATTTATTTTTCTTCCTTTTATTTACTTACCTTTTTAAACAGCTGACCTTTTTTGAGGAGACTTTGTTAATATTTATTTTGTTTTAATTTGTCATTTAAGCTGCCATTCATTGTCCTTTATGGACAGTGATGACAAATTAGTGTATATTAGAGTCAGTCACTCATCAGCAAAGAGGGGGGAGAATTCAATCAGCAACACTACTCAAAAAAACACGGTCACAATCTACCACCAACCCACGGCCAAAACACATCTCCAACCAAAACCAAATCGGCCTCCACCCCTCCCTCTCCATACCACACACAGCCCTCCCTAAACCACCCTCCAAATCCCACACAACGCCACCACTCATGGCCAAACCCCATCATCCATCCACACCACAAACACAACAACAACACAAGCAGAAACACACAACCGTACAAACCTTAAACCCACAAAACAACACAGCCATTCGGCCTCCACACAACCACACAAAATAACACAGCCATTCGGCCTCCACACAGCCGCGCAAACAAACAGCCACTTACCAAACCACACACACGGCCACACGCCACTACCACCACATCAAAATCGAATTACACCACATAATCCAACACATAATCCGAACTAAAACCGAATTACACAACCAAATCCACCCAAATCTGAGGCAAAAAGAAGAGGGGAAGAGGTAGTTTTAACTTTTAAGTTTGCAAAAAATTAGATTTAGAGCTTTTGAAAAAACTAGGACCGGATTTGTAAAGAAGAAGAAGAGAGGAGTATAAAAAACGCAAACTTTTTTCAAAAAAGGAGCAAAAACCACCGCGCCGGAAAGTTTTCCGGCGACTGAGAGTTAGAGAGAGGTTAGAGCATTTTCGGTTAGAGAGAGGGAGTAGAGAGAGAAGAGGAAGATGAGAAATGAGGAAGGAGAAATGAAAACTCTTTTTTAACCAGCCCTGGCCCCTTGGGCCTAACTCGGCCTAATCTTTTTTTTCTTCCCCTCTTTCAGACTGCTGTTCGCACCCCCCCCCCCCCTTTACCTTCTGCACCCCCTTCCTTCTCTATTTTTCTTCTTTTTTATTTTCCCATATTATTTCTTTTCTTGCATTTTAATTTCAGTTTTATTTTTATTCTCATGCATTTTACCTCACTGCCTTTATTTTTAGCACATCATGCATTTTTATTTTTTTATTTTCCTTTTATTTCATGCATTTTTTTTTATTCTTAGCATATTTATTTTAACACATTTATAATTTTGTTTTTTTTCTTTTTGTTTATCATTTTGTTATTTTTATTTCATTTTATTAGAATGTACTTAGGACCAATGTAAATATAAATGAGAATATGCACTGACACCCACACTTTATTTATTCCGCTTTATGTCTTTTATTTTTTTTATTTCACTTTACAAAAGAAAAAATACAAAAAAAATATTAGGTTAGTTTAATTTCAAAAGGGTTTCGTGGTGATCCAACGTCACCACGGAATTTCCTCGCGTTTAGCTTTTTTTTTAGTTATGTTTCTAGTCTTAAGTTCATTATGAAAAAACAACAAAAAAAATGCAAATAATCAAAAATCACAAAAAATATTTTCATAAACAAACCTTGATTTTCAATCAAGTATCCTTTTTCTCTTTTATTTTCTTTAAATAACCATTAATCTACTTTAATAACACTTTAATCATTTTCAAAAATAAAAAACACAAACCAATTTCATTTTGCCTCTTGGCCTTTATTTTATGTTTAAAACTTTTTTTAAAACCAATAAAAAATACAAAACAAATCAATCGTCATCTTTACCCCGAACTACGAGGTTTTGATCCCTCACGGGTACGTAGGCAAAGGACCTTGTCCTTCCAAATCATAAAAAATACAAAAAACCCTTTTTATTTTTTCTCATTATTCTAATTCATTCTTTTCTTTCCTTAAAAAAATAATAAGCAAGTTATAGCCAAAATAAATAAATAAAATCAAGAGGTTCTCGTAGAAAACTACGAACGTTTAGGGTGCTAACACCTTCCCTAAACGTAACTAACCACCGAACCCTAATCTTTAAAAATGTGGTAATTTAGAACTTTTTTCCACTTTTCATTTAAAAAATTAAAAGTTCAGTCGTGAAATAAAATTAGTGAGTCAACGCTAATCAATAGCTTGATCTCCGAAATTCACCGCGACAGAAATGGCGACTTCACTGGGGACATCCCTAAGAGGGTTGAGCCTAACTTGAATTTATTTAATTATTTTGTGTTATAACTTGCTTAAAAAAAATAAAAGTGTAAATATGTGCCTATGTGTTTTTTTTCTTTTACGTGAGTGGTGAGATAAGTCCTACACCCGGACTTGAGGGAAACATAAGATAGGATGGTGGTATAATCAAAGTGTATTTCCGAGGGTAAATTTCGGATGTGGCACATGTGATAACCCCGCTCAATGGAGGAATCTTGGAAGTATTATTATGTCGGCATGAGTAGTCATGTCCGGCATTATTATTTTCAAGTGACCTTTGAAGTTGAGGACCTTTAGTTACACTTAACCCATCTTGGCCTTTTAGGACGTAGTGCGGTGGCTAACCAAGAGTAATCTTGAATTAGTTGATACGCGATACTACACTCAAATGAGACTTTCTTACAAGTATTGTTGGACCGGGAGTCAATCTCGTAACCCGATGATGTTTGGAAGGGGTTGAGGACTTTGGGAACTTGGTAGAACCCGTGATACAGGTACATGTGAAACCATAGTCCTTACCCAAATGGCGTATTTACCCTTGACTCCAACATTATGGACTTAACCTCACCATGCACTCATTCATAAACATTTTTTCATCCAATTATCGAAGGACTTGAACAAGTTTTTTAAACGTCATAGAGGAGCACTAGGAAGTACACCTTCAAGAGCCCTGATTTGTTGAATTTAAGGAAGCTAGGAGTTTTTAGATTTTTTTTTTTTAAAAAAAATCTAGCTTCCACTAAAGGGCTTTTGAATTGGTCCCTTGGCTTAGTTTCTAAAAAAGAACTATTTTGTAATGTCTTAATGCTCAAATGAAATGTTCAAACCATGATGTTTACAATTACTTCAACAAAGTCCTTCGATAACAAACCTTTCTTTTTTGCATAAGCATAATCATGCATCATACTGCATTCATAGTTTCCAAATCGAGTCTCATCCTTTGTTTCATTTCAAAAGGTCAATCTGCCGCAGTCAAAGAAAGTGGCCCGGCGCTTTTATTATAAACCGACTAGCACTTACAATACTCGTGCAATCAGAAGAGAGAAAGTGGATGTGGTCGTGCAAACACAAGGAAGGATTTGCCGCAATTGGGTCGTTGTTGACATTCCCTCAGTTATTCATGGGTCCAAGTAATGTGTTTTCGTTGTCTTGTCTTTTCAAAAATACTTTTGTTTCGCCCAATACGAAAGTGAAATCATGTAGGGCTCTACTTTTGTCTTCAAGTTACCACTATCAATGAAAAATTGTCGTTTCTTTCGCGACTTTTATTTTTATTTTACTGCTTTTTCTGGAAAATGGTAACACAAAAAACCCAAAAAATATTTTATTTTATTTTCAATCAAAAAGGTCTGCATTTTTCACTCATTTTCTAAAATCAATCATCAATCATATGTAGACTGAACATCAATGAGCCCGTTGAACACGATAACCCTATGCTCTCTCCCAACTTTGAGTTCCCTGTCCACGAAGCTGAAGAGGAGGAGGATGAAGGGATTCCCGAAAGGACCTCTCGGTTATTAGTGTATGAAAGAATCAACTTGGGTTCCGAAGAACTGCCATTACAATATTCCTGGTCGAATCCCAGATGAATGGTGCCATTGAAGCTGTGAAAAAAGAGGAAAAAACAACAAAAGAAACAAAATGGAAAAAAGGAAAATACATCAAGAAAACAGCAGAAGATGGTAGCCACTTACAGGACTGACATGTTACCGTATGCTTTGAATGGGTACTGTACCTTAGTGGGCACTTCAACAGGGGTAACCCCTTTCTCTTTAGCTTACGACATGGAAGCAGTGCTCCCTGTGGAAGTCGAGATCTCATCAATGAGAGTTCCGATGGAAGCCAAGTTGTCTCAGGCTGAATGGTGTCAAAGTATGTATGATCAGCTGAACTTGATTAAAGAAAAACGCATGGCCGCCTGGTGTCATGGTCAACAATATCAGAGGAGGATGAAATAAGCCTTTGACAAGAAGGTTCGTCCCCGTGAATTTCAAGAAGGAGACCTTGTGCTCAAAAAGATTTTATCCTTCCAACCGGACTCCAGGGGCAAATGGACGCCTAATTATGAAGGCCCATATGTCGTCAAGAGAGCGTTTTCCGGTGGTGCAATGACTCTTACGACTATGGATGGTGATGAGCTTCCCCGTCCTGTGAACGCCGATGCAGTCAAGAAATACTTTGTCTAAAAAATAAAAGAACAGCTCGGTAAGTCGAAAACCCGTAAGGGCGGCTTAGGCAAAAATGAGCGTCTCGGTGGACTGAAAACCCGAAAGGGCGGTCCAGGCAAAAATTAGAGACATGAAACATAAAATAATCATCCTGATAGATCGAAAACCCGAAAGAGCGATCTATGCAAAAATTAAGGATCAAAAGACAAAGTAACTGCATCAGGTTAGCCATGGCTCACTTGGGGCACATTAGCGGTCAAAGAGACTCTGAATCTGAAGCATCTAAACGGTGGAATTCAAAGTTGTTAGGGAGAATAACGGTTATTGTGTTCAATGTACCTTCTCCTTTATATTTACCATTTTCCAAACTTTGTGAGATCCGTGGAGCCACGCCATTGGCGGGCCACCACTCTGTTAAATGAATTTGAGCCTGTGCCTTTTATTTGGAATTCCCATTTATTCGGTTTATAAAATTTCTTCTATTTTTGATGGTAGTACTTGAAGTAAAATATTTTTTCAAAAAAATTATAAATCTTTTTATTTTTGGAAAGCATAAACAACAAACACATTCTCTCTGAACTCATGAATAAGTGAAGTGTGCGTCAACAGCTACCCTGAGAACGGATAAAATCTGCAGGTTGAACATGGTCAATTGCTTAAAAGAAAAAAGAAAGAAAAAAGAAAAGAGCTCGGTAAGTCGAAAACCCGAAAGGACGGCTTAGGCAAAAATGAGCGTCCCGGTGGATCGAAAACCTGAAAGGGCGGTCCAGGCAAAAATTAGGGCATACAAAAAAGAATATATTCCCGGTGGACTGAAAACCCGAAAGGGCGGTCCAGGCAAAAGTTAGGGGTTCAAAAAGAAAAATAAAAAAACATGACCACAGAAACACCAGTTCTTCTGCCAGGTCTATGGATTAGCACGATTCCCCCAGGAAGTGTTTACTCCCCACCAGTTGTTGCATACATCGGGTTTTACCCCGTCAATGTTTTGATATGTTCCCAATGGCATCATTCCCAATGAAGATTGCAGAGTGTTCGTACTGCGCCGTCGGTCCACTTTCCATCTTACCTGTCCAGTCTTGTCTCATCAAGTTCATCGATCATACCATCATACAAGTCAATCCTCCATTCAGTCATACAAGTCGTATTGTCATACATACATTCATACATTCATGCATATACACAATCATGCATATACAACATACAGACAACATCATCCAGTACATGGTTGCACTAACCACCCTGAGTCTTGCTCTTCATATCAATCAATCATGAACAATTTGTAACTCTTTTTCCCCAAGTGTCATCCCCAGTGCGTCTGGTCCAAGGATGTCACCCTCTTTTCGCCAAGTGACAGTTCTTTAATGAACAACTTGTGCATACCTTTTACCATCGTGTCGTCAGTGGCAAGTTCGGCTACATCCCGAGCAGCTGACATTTACCTTTTTATCCTGTCGTCAGTGGCAAGTTCGGCTACATCCCGAGCAGCTGACATTTACCTTTTTATCCTGTCGTCAGTGGCAAGTTCGGCTACATCCCGAGCAGCTGACATTTACCTTTTTATCCTGTCGTCAGTGGCAAGTTCGGCTACATCCCGAGCAGCTGACATTTACCTTTTTATGCTGTCGTCAGTGGCAAGTTCGGCTACATCCCGAGCAGCTGACATTTACCTTTTTATGTTGTCGTCAGTGGCAAATTCGGCTACATCCCGAGCAGCTGACATTTACCTTTTTATCATGTCGTCAGTGGCAAGTTCGGCTACATCCCGAGCAGCTGACATTTATCTTTTATCATGTCGTCAGTGGCAAGTTCGACTACATCCCGAGCAACTGACATTTATCTTTTATCATGTCGTCAGTGGCAAGTTCGGCTACATCCCGAGCAACTGACATTTATCTTTTATCCTGTCGTCAGTGGCAAGTTCGGCAACATCCCGAACAGCTGACATTCACCTTTGTTTCTTGTCGTCAGTGGCATGTTACTTTTATTTCCGTCTTTACCTCAAGTGGCAAGCTCTACAAACGGGCAGCTTGTGGTCGGTGTCTTTTCCCATATCATATTTCCTTTCTCAGCTGTCAATACGATAGTTGATCCCTTCCCCAGTGAAACTGCGTTATTCCCCAGTGGAGTCGGATCCCTTTCTTTAACGAACTCGGGTATCCTTTCGTTTTTGTTTTATCCCCAGTCAGGTCATCTTCGCCGTCTTGCATTCACATTTGCATCACGAGCATGTCACATTTTTTGTTAGGTCCAAAATTGGCGTAGTCTGTATTTAAGTCCCTTCGACCCGTCGAATCAAAGATTTTATCTTCAAATCTCCGGACGAAGAAACTTAAATAGGGGCATCTGTCATACCCCAATTTTTGACCTAAGATTCTTTTTTCACTTGTCTTTTTATTTCGGAATTTGTTCGTCGTTTCAGACAGAATTTCGACAGGGAGGTATTTTAAAATACCTCATTTTTGGTTCCAAAGGTGACAGTTCTTTTTTTATATATAGTTTTTTATTTTATTTTATTTTTTATTTATTATTTCCTTTTATTATTATCATTATTATTTTCTTTTTATTTTATTTTCGGATTTTTTATTTTTATTTTATTATGTTACCTTTTTTTCCTTTTTTAAAGGGGGTTGACATTGACCCATTGTTGTTTGACTGATAATTTAAGTGCCAATAATTTCTTTCCTTGCATAGCTTGTTTGACTGATCAGATTTATGGGTCATCAATGGTTTTCAAATGCATTAACCTAGCATTGCATAATAAAAGGGAGGAGGCCATCAGCAGAAAAGGAACACTTCAGCTAGCAACACGAAAAAAACGAAAAGCAATATCAGTAACCAAAAGGTGAAACACTACTCAAACAACCCATAAACCACTATCACCACTCACCAAAACACAACCTCCTCCCTAACCAAGCACCAAACAGCACAGCAGCAAACAACCATACGGCCCAGCAACCCACGGCCTCTCCCACTCACCATCTCACAAACACACACTCACGATACCAACTGTCCAACACACACGCAAACAACGGCCAGACCACACACAAACACAGCCGCGACCTCATCCCTTCTCCTCCCTAAACCACCATAACCCAAAACCGGCCCAGCCACACACACCCACTCACGGCCGTACCGCCTCCCCACCCCACACAAACACGCGACCCACATAACCACACAAACGAACAGCCCAACAAAACCCCCAAGTCCGAATCAAAAAAAAGGAGAGGTAGAATTCGAATTTGCTTGTTTTTAAATGTAGATCTAGGGTTTTTTTATCTTTCTTTTGGAAAAAATAAGTTTAGAAGTGTGAAGAGGAGAGGGAGGGCTTTAAAAAGCTTTAAAATTTTTAAGAAAAGGCGGAGTTTTTCAACTCCGGCGCGGTGGCGCCGCCGGCGGCCGCCACGCCGAAGGAGTTCCGGCCAGACTTTTGTTTTGAGAGAAAGAGAGAGGAAGAAGAGAAGAAAGAGAAAGATTTTTGCAAAATGAAATAAAACCGGCCACTTTCTTTTTATAAAGCACCGAACCGGTTCGGTTCGCTTAAACCGGACCGGTCCGGTTTTCTCTCTTCCTTCAGCCCATGCTGCGTGGCCCAGAATTCCTTCTTCTTCTCTCCTTCTGCTGCTAAGTGCACCCCATCTCCTGCTTCTTGCACCCCCTTTCCCCTTTATTTTTCATCTTTTATTTTCTCTTTTTTTTTTCTTTTCTTGCATTTTTATTTTAGTCCTTTTATTCTCATGCATTTTATTTTAATGCCTTTATTCTTAACACATCATGCATTTTTATTTTTTTATTTTCCTTTTATTTCATGCATTTTCATTTTTGGTTTTATTCTTAGCATATTTATTTTCATGCATTTGCAATTTTGTTTTTTTTCTTATTTATCATTTTGTCATTTTTATTCTATTTTATTAGAATGTATTTAGGTACATTGTAAATATAAATGAGAATATACACTGACACGCACACTTTATTTATTCTGCTTTATGTCTTTTATTTTTTTTTTATTTATTTATTTTGCTTTACAAAAGAAAAAATACAAAAATATTAGGTTAGTTTAATTTCAAAAGGGATTTCGTGGTGATCCACCGTCACCGCGGAATTTCCTCGTATTTAACTTTTTGTTACGTTTTAGTCTTAGTTAATTATAAAAAAAAAACAAAAACATGCAAATAATCAAAAATCAAAATCTTTTCTTAAATAAACCTTGATTTTCAATCAAGTGCCCATTTTTCTCTTTTATTTTCTTTAAATAACCATTAATCCACTTTAATAACACTTTAATAATTTTCAAAAATTAAAAAACACAAACCAATCTCATTTTGCCACTTGGCCTTTATTTTATCTTTAAAACCTTTTTTTAAAACCAATAAAAAATACAAAACAAATCAATCGTCATCTTTACCCCAAACTACGAGGTTTTGATCCCTCACGGGTACGTAGGCAAAGGACCTTGTCCTTCCAAATCATAAAAAATACAAAAAACCCTTTTTATTTTTTCTCATTATTCTAATTCATTCTTTTCTTTCCTTAAAAAAATAATAAGCAAGTTATAGCCAAAATAAATAAATAAAATCAAGAGGTTCTCGTAGAGTACTACGAACGTTTAGGGTGCTAACACCTTCCCTAAACGTAACTAACCACCGAACCCTAATCTTTAAAAATGTGGTAATTTAGAACTTTTTTCCAGTTTTCATTTAAAAAATTAAAAGTTCAGTCGTGAAATAAAATTAGTGAGTCAACGCTAATCAATAGCTTGATCTCCGAAATTCACCGCGACCGAAATTCCCCAATGAAGTCGCCATTTCTGTCGCGGTGAATTTCGGAGATCAAGCTATTGATTAGCGTTGACTCACTAATTTTATTTCACGACTGAACTTTTAATTTTTTAAATGAAAAGTGGAAACAAGTTCTAAATTACCACATTTTTAAAGATTAGGGTTCGGTGGTTAGTTACGTTTAGGGAAGGTGTTAGCACCCTAAACGTTTGTAGTACTCTACGAGAACCTCTTGATTTTATTTATTTATTTTGGTTATAACTTGCTTATTATTTTTTTAAGGAAAGAAAAGAATGAATTAGAATAATGAGAAAAAATAAAAAGGGTTTTTGGTATTTTTTATGATTTGGAAGGACAAGGTCCTTTGCCTACGTACCCGTGAGGGATCAAAACCTCGTAGTTCGGGGTAAAGATGACGATTGATTTGTTTTGTATTTTTTATTGGTTTTAAAAAAAGGTTTTAAAGATAAAATAAAGGCCAAGTGGCAAAATGAGATTGGTTTGTGTTTTTTATTAAAGTGGATTAATGGTTATTTAACGAAAATAAAAGAGAAAAATGGGCACTTGATTGAAAATCAAGGTTTATTTAAGAAAAGATTTTTTATTTTTGATTATTTGCATGTTTTTTTTATAATTAATTAAGACTAAAACGTAACAAAAAGTTAAATACGAGGAAATTCCGCGGTGACGTTGGATCACCAGGAAATCCCTTTTGAAATTAAATTAACCTAATATTTTTGTATTTTTTCTTTTGTAAAGCAAAATAAATAAATAAAAAAAAATAAAAGACATAAAGCAGAATAAATAAAGTGTGCGTGTCAGTGCATATTCTCATTTATATTTACATTGTACCTAAATACATTATAATAAAATGGAATAAAAATGACAAAATGATAAATAAGAAAAAAACAAAATTGCAAATGCATGAAAATAAATATGCTAAGAATAAAACCAAAAATGAAAATGCATGAAATAAAAGGAAAATAAAAAAATAAGAATGCATGATGTGTTAAGAATAAAGGCATTAAAATAAAAAGCATGACAATAAAAGGACTAAAATAAAAATGCAAGAAAAGAAATAAAAAAAGAGAAAATAAAAGATGAAAAATAAAGGGGAAAGGGGGTGCAAGAAGTAGGAGATGGGGTGCACTTAGCAGCAGAAGGAGAGAAGAAGAAGGAATTCTGGGCCGCGCAGCATGGGTGAAGGAAGAGAGAAAACCGGACCGGTCCGGTTTAAGCGAACCGAACCGGTTCGGTGCTTTATAAAAAGAAAGTGGCCGGTTTTATTTCATTTTGCAAAAATCTTTCTCTTTCTTCTCTTCTTCCTCTCTCTTTCTCTCAAAACAAAAGTCTGGCCGGAACTCCTCCGGCGTGGCGGCCGCCGGCGGCGCCACCGCGCCGGAGTTGAAAACTCCGCCTTTTCTTAAAAATTTTAAAGCTTTTTAAAGCCCTCCCTCTCCTCTTCACACTTCTAAACTTATTTTTTCCAAAAGAAAGATAAAAAAACCCTAGATCTACATTTAAAAACAAGCAAATTCGAATTCTACCTCTCCTTTTTTTTGATTCGGACTTGGGGGTTTTGTTGGGCTGTTCGTTTGTGTGGTTATGTGGGTCGCGTGTTTGTGTGGGGTGGGGAGGCGGTACGGCCGTGAGTGGGTGTGTGTGGCTGGGCCGGTTTTGGGTTATGGTGGTTTAGGGAGGAGAAGGGATGAGGCAGCGGCTGTGTTTGTGTGTGGTCTGGCCGTTGTTTGCGTGTGTGTTGGACAGTTGGTATCGTGAGTGTGTGTTTGTGAGATGGTGAGTGGGAGAGGCCGTGGGTTGCTGGGCCGTATGGTTGTTTGCTGCTGTGCTGTTTGGTGCTTGGTTAGGGAGGAGGTTGTGTTTTGGTAAGTGGTGATAGTGGTTTATGGGTTGTTTGAGTAGTGTTTCTGCTCTTGGTTACTGATATTGTTTTTCGTTTTTTTTTTGCGTGTTGCTAGCTGAAGTGTTCCTTTTCTGCTGATGGCCTCCTCCCTTTTATTATGCAATGCTAGGTTAATGCATTTGAAAACCATTGATGACCCATATATCTGATCAGTCAAACAAGCTATGCAAGGAAAGAAATTATTGGCACTTAAATTATCAGTCAAACAACAATGGGTCAATGTCAACCCCCTTTAAAAAAGGACAAAAAGGTAACATAATAAAATAAAAATAAAAAATCCGAAAATAAAATAAAAAGAAAATAATAATGATAATAATAAAAGGAAATAATAAATAAAAAATAAAATAAAATAAAAAACTATATATAAAAAAAGAACTGTCGCCTTTGGAACCAAAAATGAGGTATTTTGTAATATCCCGCTTAAACGTGACTTTTAACAGTATCACAGGAATTAAACGAATGGAATGGCAGAATTGTAATTATGGAAGAGGAGGATTTAAATAAGTGGGATATGAGATATTTCTCATTTATCCTCATCCTCTCTCTCTAAAATATGAGTTTCTTCCTCCCTTTCTCTCTAATTTTCGTGCACCATCATCATCATCACTACCAACCTCCTAATCATCATTCAATCTTGTGGATTAATGGCTAGAAAGCTTGGTTTAAGGAGTTGGAACAAGAAGAAGTTAAAGAAAAGCAAGAAAAGAGCAAGATATCAAGCTAGGGTTTTGAGGAAAGTTGGAAAGCAAGCTAAACCAGCACCAAATCAGTTTGAGGTGAGCTCCCTAGGGGTTTTAGAACCCCTCTTTGAGAGATTTATAGTAAATTTCATCATATGCAAGTTTTATAGTTTTTACCCTAATTCTCTATACTTGCTAATTCCTTGCTCATATGTGTTTTAAACTACCAATTTATAATAGAAAATCATTCCTAACATGTTTGGGATGTTTGGGTAACTTGGATTGAGCAAAAATGGTGGAAAAACATGATTTTTAACAAGTTTTGACCTGTCATGGTCGCTACAGCGACCAGCCGTCGCTACAGCGACCAAACAGCTTGGATTTCTGCCTACGGTCGCTTCAAGCGACCAGCCGTCGCTACAAGCGAGCAGTGCATTTTTCAGACTTTTACCTACAGTCGCTGTAGCGACAGGCCGTGGCTATAGCGACAGCAACAGGACAGCACTTGACAGCTTTACTGTTTTGGGCATTCTGGTGCGCGTGGGCATGGTTTTTCACTCCCGTTTTCTCCAGAAACATTTTAGAAACATTATCCACCATTTTAACCCATCCAAAAAGGCTTCCAATGGTTGAAAGATTATAGGAGCAAGGAATACGCAAGGCATAGAAAATGCAAGAACAATGGTTATGTGAATAGGAAAGTCCTAAGAACGGCATATGATAACGATGTGTCGAATCCTTTGATAGGAAAACATGGATCATAGTATGAGTGCAAGGATTTAATGGATTGATCCCTTGCTTGTGAGTTGATAACTTTTAAGGAAAAGCATACGACTTTGAAAGTCAAGAACCTATTATAGGAAAAACAAGGTTATAGATGTATTCGGATTAGAATACCAGAGTAATAGGAATGCTTCGGCATTTGAAGTTACAGATAAGATTATAGTGTTGGTTCTCCAAAAATTATAGGTGGCTTATGAGAACGATAAGCCAAGAATTCATAAGTTACAGGATTGCTATTATATGTTTAAAGTAACAGTTATGTATATTCATATGATCAAAGTTAAAGAATAATAATATTTCAAAGTCAAAGGCATGTTCAGCAGACTCCGGGATTCGCCGGATGGGACTTCTCCGAGAGGGTTGTCCACATGCAATTTCATAGGGAGTCCGGTGTTAGCCTGATTGTCAGGAGTTTCATCGGGTCATAGGGAGCTGTCCTCGGGGTTACTCCACCCGGGCCGCACTCCGTAAAATGAACTCAGATAATAATGTTTGTTCAACGCTAACAGCTAACATAAAACTGCTATAGAACTGTTTATATGTTTTATGCTTCACAGTTATAGTCAAAGTTACAGTTACAGTCATAGTTATAGTTATAGTTATAGACAGTTAACAGAAAGTGGTCCTAGGTTTCCCCTTGATCACTGAGTTATAGTTACAGATAGGTTACAGTTACAGTTATAGGCGGTTTACAGTTATAGTCATAGTTAGAGATATAATTACAGACAGATTCATAGTCATAGGCGATGAATACCATTTGAGGATAAAGTAAAGACTTGGCGATCATAGGAAATCTCCAAGATTGCCAAGGTAGGCATGGCAACCCTAGGTTCCCTGTGGTTGCCAACGGTTGGTTGGGCTGGAGCTCACTGAGACATTATGTCTCATCCCATTCCTTCTGGTGCAGGTTTACAGGTAAGTCAGAGGTTCGTGATGGAGATCTTCATGGAGATACTGGATGGAGTACAGTTGCTCGTCGTGTACCCACTCAGGAGCGTTTTGGACATTTGTTTAAGTATTGTAATAGTAATGGATTATTGGTACATACGAGTAAACTTGTATTCATTCATTTGTGATGTATTATTATTATTGAAATTTTTAAATGTATCCAGTATCAGTTTAACGCACATGCTAATATACTAGTTAAAGTTAGTATGGGTGTTACAATTGGTATCAGAGCAGGTCGATTCAGACCGTGCCATGGGTCATTTAAGATTCAATAAAAGTAGTGGAATCATTGGGTTCCGGATGTTGTTCTAAATGTCACATCTAGTTGAGCCTGATCAACTCAGTCTAGTATATGACAGTTAGGATAAATGTCCGAGAGCTGAATGTGACCAAGGAGGAAAGAAGTGTACGAAGGGCGAAGGTTTAAAGCGTCAGATTTTAAGACGGAATTGGCAAGGTATTTAATGCCAAAGGATGATTCTCTAACAGTGAAGTAACTGAGCCAGTTAATGGCAAAGTCTCAGGAATATAAGAGGTATTAAAGAGTAAGGTCAGGTACCTTAACTAGTTGGACGCATCTTTGAGCGATGCCTTCTCCGAGGAGATGTGTAGAGTAAAGAATTTTGGAATACTCTGATGAGTGATTTGGAACCTTAACGGGAACCGTAATTTGGAAAGTTAAAGTGAATGGTAGAATAAAGTTTTGATTCCGGGAACAGAGGAAACATATTATCTTCCTTTATTATGGGTCATCAAGATGCTTGGTATGAGGAACGCAAGCTTAGCAATATGTGAAGAGGAAACCCCGGTAAGGGTATGAAGTAAAGATTGAATCGTATGTTGTCGGATTATAGCAGACCGGTTTCGAGGATTAAGTAGGGAGATCGTCACTAACATACAAGTTACAGTTAAAGTTATGGTTAAGGTTAAGGAGTTCTATGTTTACTTCTGATGGGCTCCTTACACAAGTATTCGGGTAAGCCGACAAAGATTACCTTATGATGGTATGTGTTAAAGATGGTGGAACTGCAGACCTTGGGTCGTACGAAACCATGAAGAGGGCAACAGTCGAGAAGACATATGGAATTACTCAGGTAACAAGATTAGATTGGAATTGTGAGTACAGTAACAAGTTACAGGAAGGATCCAATAGGAAATAATAAGAGTTGAAGTTTAGAGATTAATTAATCGGGTACTTGAAGTGGCGTAATATGTGTTTGGACTTACAGGAGAGCCGGTAAAAGTTGAGTCTGATCCAGACGGATTAATTCCGGAGAAACCCGAGGAGTAACCAAGAGACATGATAGAGTTATGTGGACCTTAGTTGTATTGGAAAAAGGTCGTGGATGTGAAATCCTTACGGATAATTATAGAACGGAACTCGTTTCAGAATATAAAGAGTAAAGCTAGAACTAATGTATAAGTTGTTTCGAAAGGAGCATTGTTGGGCTCGTAATTATTGCTAAAGACTGTTTACAGGTTTCGGCGTAGTATCGTGAAGGTAAGTATATTGCTTATGTCCGAAGGGAAACACGAAGTCAGATGACGATCAATCAGTAAGTTAAACAGGTGGATTAAACCACGAGAGAAATTATATGTAAGATGGTCATGTATGGTAACTACAAAGTTATAAAGTCAAAGGATTGGCCAAGGAGATTTTATATAGTAATAGTGGTGTATTACTTCTATCCCAAGGTAAATTGTTTAAATCAGAGTTGCGCAGTGGAGAAGTAATCAAAAGATGAGTTAACGAACAATTCAAAGCTGAAGTTTAGAGAAAAAGGATGTTTGTGAAGTCCTTGCCAGATTAATTACAGGAAAGGTATTCAGAGATTAATTCTCAAGTTACAGAATATTGTAAGTAGTGATGACTTGAACTTATCATTAGTTCTAACAGGAAATTTTAGGAGAATCGAAGCTGTATGAGAAATTTAAAGGATGTGTTTCTAGCACAATAAGTACATAGCGAGGAAAGCCACATCTAATACGGTGATCTAGCTGTTTAGCTCAGTAACTTCAAGTTGACTTGAACAATAAGTTTAACCAAAGAGGAATTATACAGTGGCATGCAGACATTTCACATCGTACCCACGTTATGCTAGCATGTCGCATGTAACAGGTTACGATTAGTATTATGTATACTGATCAGGCAGAGTTTATACTACTTAGACAGTAGTGTAACATATTTATAGTCATGAGACATGTATTAGTAATCGTGGTACGCCGTCGGTAATGTTTTAACAGGAAAGTCTTAAGCAGAACAGGTTTGTTGTTACCGAACAAATCTCAGTAGAGGAGTTCAGAAATTCTTGAACTTAATGTTCACAGTTAAAGGAAGGAAATGTTTTTCACAGATCAGAAGATTACTCATAGTTTACAGTAAAGGGCTACGTGAATTCAAGTTATGGGATAAAGGATTAAGAGTTTAAGAGTGCTATTTTTAATAGCGACCAGAATAGAGTTTCTTTTCGAAAACAGAGAATGTCTTTTGACAAAATAAGTTATAACGTCAACGGAATGTAACCATAATTTACGTTATGGGATTGTGGATACTCAAAGAATACAAGCATGAGTTAAGAGCTAAAAGAGTGACCTTGGTCGACGTGGCATTGTCTCAAGTATATGTTGACTAAGTATGGTGTCCCATTAGTTGGACAATGATGATGCGACGTAATGTGTACCCGATAGTAGTGTACACGTACTCGATCATGTATGGAAGCTATATGATATGGACTGTATTATATGATGATACGTAAAACGGCTTATGCCACACGTCACTTATACTGGACTTTCATAAGTTTGAAATTTGGGGTAGAGAAGGTATTAATCCCATGATTAAGGAATATCTTGATTGATGCAAGATTGTCAAGAGTCCTAGAAGGAATAAGGCTCCTAAGACTTTAGCTACGCGTTATCGTTGATTAATTAAATTGGAGCACGAGAGGCTCATAAGATTTCTCGAGCCTTAAGCTTTCCCGCAGAGGGAATGTGAACAATGTACACGGTTGAGATAACAGTTACACCAGGATGTCAGAGAGAAGTGAACTTGTACCATAAGTTCAGCCACCACTTTGAAATTGAATCGTGGAGGTAGTTGTAATAGACTTCTTTTCCATTTGAGAATACTCAATATCAGATGTTTTTCAGTGCAAGACTAATCTATATAAAGGATGTTACGAATGTAACAGTAAAAGGTCGTCTTACGAGGCGAAAATTAAAGACAAGAATTCTTTCGAATTAAAAGTAATGTAATAGATTCCTCGGAAAGTTGGAATAGCTGAGGGAATCAGGTCGACTCGACGTCTTCAGATTAAGATTGAACGGTCAATGAATGAAGAACGGATAGAATTCAGTAAAGGAAATCCAAGACTTAATAATGTTAAATTGGATTTATAAGGAATATGTTGAACAGAGATCATAGTCAGATAATATGGGTATGTTGGTTCAGATAACCATACGTCCTAACAGGTGATAGTTGTGTAACACGCATCAGACCTTACGGTTGGAAATAGATTGTCATATGTTTTGATGTACAGAGATGGAAATCATGGCTAAAGAACAAGTTTTAACCGGTATGGTTTAATCGGGATGCATGACTAATCTACATGTCAGACATTAGAGTTGCCATGGAATCCCAACAAGTAAAAGGAATCGGAGATTTTCATAGTAGAGAAAGAGGTAGAAAGGATCTATCTTTTCAGGATCTCATAAGGATTATCTAAATTTCGAGGACGAAATTTCTTTTAAGGGGGGTAGAGTGTAATATCCCGCTTAAACGTGACTTTTAACAGTATCACAGGAATTAAACGAATGGAATGGCAGAATTGTAATTATGGAAGAGGAGGATTTAAATAAGTGGGATATGAGATATTTCTCATTTATCCTCATCCTCTCTCTCTAAAATATGAGTTTCTTCCTCCCTTTCTCTCTAATTTTCGTGCACCATCATCATCATCACTACCAACCTCCTAATCATCATTCAATCTTGTGGATTAATGGCTAGAAAGCTTGGTTTAAGGAGTTGGAACAAGAAGAAGTTAAAGAAAAGCAAGAAAAGAGCAAGATATCAAGCTAGGGTTTTGAGGAAAGTTGGAAAGCAAGCTAAACCAGCACCAAATCAGTTTGAGGTGAGCTCCCTAGGGGTTTTAGAACCCCTCTTTGAGAGATTTATAGTAAATTTCATCATATGCAAGTTTTATAGTTTTTACCCTAATTCTCTATACTTGCTAATTCCTTGCTCATATGTGTTTTAAACTACCAATTTATAATAGAAAATCATTCCTAACATGTTTGGGATGTTTGGGTAACTTGGATTGAGCAAAAATGGTGGAAAAACATGATTTTTAACAAGTTTTGACCTGTCATGGTCGCTACAGCGACCAGCCGTCGCTACAGCGACCAAACAGCTTGGATTTCTGCCTACGGTCGCTTCAAGCGACCAGCCGTCGCTACAAGCGAGCAGTGCATTTTTCAGACTTTTACCTACAGTCGCTGTAGCGACAGGCCGTGGCTATAGCGACAGCAACAGGACAGCACTTGACAGCTTTACTGTTTTGGGCATTCTGGTGCGCGTGGGCATGGTTTTTCACTCCCGTTTTCTCCAGAAACATTTTAGAAACATTATCCACCATTTTAACCCATCCAAAAAGGCTTCCAATGGTTGAAAGATTATAGGAGCAAGGAATACGCAAGGCATAGAAAATGCAAGAACAATGGTTATGTGAATAGGAAAGTCCTAAGAACGGCATATGATAACGATGTGTCGAATCCTTTGATAGGAAAACATGGATCATAGTATGAGTGCAAGGATTTAATGGATTGATCCCTTGCTTGTGAGTTGATAACTTTTAAGGAAAAGCATACGACTTTGAAAGTCAAGAACCTATTATAGGAAAAACAAGGTTATAGATGTATTCGGATTAGAATACCAGAGTAATAGGAATGCTTCGACATTTGAAGTTACAGATAAGATTATAGTGTTGGTTCTCCAAAAATTATAGGTGGCTTATGAGAACGATAAGCCAAGAATTCATAAGTTACAGGATTGCTATTATATGTTTAAAGTAACAGTTATGTATATTCATATGATCAAAGTTAAAGAATAATAATATTTCAAAGTCAAAGGCATGTTCAGCAGACTCCGGGATTCGCCGGATGGGACTTCTCCGAGAGGGTTGTCCACATGCAATTTCATAGGGAGTCCGGTGTTAGCCTGATTGTCAGGAGTTTCATCGGGTCATAGGGAGCTGTCCTCGGGGTTACTCCACCCGGGCCGCACTCCGTAAAATGAACTCAGATAATAATGTTTGTTCAACGCTAACAGCTAACATAAAACTGCTATAGAACTGTTTATATGTTTTATGCTTCACAGTTATAGTCAAAGTTACAGTTACAGTCATAGTTATAGTTATAGTTATAGACAGTTAACAGAAAGTGGTCCTAGGTTTCCCCTTGATCACTGAGTTATAGTTACAGATAGGTTACAGTTACAGTTATAGGCGGTTTACAGTTATAGTCATAGTTAGAGATATAATTACAGACAGATTCATAGTCATAGGCGATGAATACCATTTGAGGATAAAGTAAAGACTTGGCGATCATAGGAAATCTCCAAGATTGCCAAGGTAGGCATGGCAACCCTAGGTTCCCTGTGGTTGCCAACGGTTGGTTGGGCTGGAGCTCACTGAGACATTATGTCTCATCCCATTCCTTCTGGTGCAGGTTTACAGGTAAGTCAGAGGTTCGTGATGGAGATCTTCATGGAGATACTGGATGGAGTACAGTTGCTCGTCGTGTACCCACTCAGGAGCGTTTTGGACATTTGTTTAAGTATTGTAATAGTAATGGATTATTGGTACATACGAGTAAACTTGTATTCATTCATTTGTGATGTATTATTATTATTGAAATTTTTAAATGTATCCAGTATCAGTTTAACGCACATGCTAATATACTAGTTAAAGTTAGTATGGGTGTTACATATTTTAAAATACCTCCCTGTCGAAATTCTGTCTGAAACGACGAACAAATTCCAAAATAAAAAGACAAGTGAAAAAAGAATCTTAGGTCAAAAATTGGGGTATGACAACTTGCAAGAACCACCCATCTTGATACCGCCCGTTCCTGGAAGACCTCTCATTATGTACTTAACAGTATTGGAGGAATCCATGGGATGTGTGCTGGGGCAACATGATGAAACTGGTAGGAAGGAGCATGCCATCTATTTCTTGAGCAAGAAGTTTACCGATGTCGAAACCAAATACACCCTGCTAGAAAGAACTTGTTGTGCTTTGGCATGGGCTGCCCGCCGATTGAGACAGTACATGATTTGTCACACAACATGGTTGATATCAAATATGGATCCAATCAAGTATATCTTTAAGAAACCCGCTCTGACTGGAAGGATTGCCCGTTGGCAAATGCTGTTATCCGAGTATGACATTCTGCACGTAACTCAGAAAGCCATTAAAGGAAGTGTGCTAGCAGATCACTTGGCTCATCAACCAGTGGAAGACTATCAGCCCATACCATTTGATTTCCCAGGTGAAGATATTATTATGGCTTTAAAAGAAGATGAGGTCATAGGAGACGATGAGGGACCCGAACCAGGAGCTCGATGGAAGCTTGCATTTGATGGTGCATCTAATGTCATGGGGCATGGGATTGGAGATGTTCTAATATCTCCAAAGGGTGGTTATACCCCCTTCACAGCAAGACTATGTTTTGACTGTACAAATAATGTGGCGGAATATGAAGCATGCTGTTGTACCCAAATTTTGTCCAAGCTTTTTTCAAAAAAAAGAGTCAACAAAAAAAAAGAAGTCAATCTTTATTTTCTTTTTTAAAAAAATAAATAATAAATAATAATAAATTTATTATTATTTATTATCTTTCTTTTACTTTTATTATTATTATTATTATTATTATCATTTTTATTATTTCATTATTACTATTATTATTATTTTTACTCTTATCATTATTTAAGTTTATTTCAAAAGAAAGAGAAAAAAGAAAGAAACAAAAGAAACACGGGCCCAGGCCACTTGTTCAAAAAAAAGAAGGAAAGAAGAAAAAAAGGAAGAGGAGCACGTGCCTGGCACGTTTGCTCAGAAGCAAAAAGAAAGAAGAAAGCCAAGCCAAGCTGCACGTGCCAGGCACATGCAATCAGAAGCAAGTGGCTGCCCCTGGGCAGCACTTCTTCTCCCCCAATTTCCTGCGCCCTGACCTGCACTTTCCAGCACACAACCTTTCCTGCATTTCTTCCCTCTCATCCTTTATCAAAACCAGTCAATTTAAGCTGCAAAGCAGCTTGCCCTGATTGCAAAACAGCTTGCCCAGGTTTTGAAATGGCTGACCTTGTTCCAGCATTTCTTCCTTCTTCTCAGTACAACACACCTGTTCCATTGTTTCTCCCTAAGCTCTGCACAAACAGCACACTACTTTTCCTGTTTGTCTTCTCAAATTTTCAAAGATCAATCCCAAAGGGCATCTCAAGTTGTAACCTGCACTCTGTTTTCATTGTTTCCAACAATTCCTGTCAAAATCAGCCCCCATTGGGTTCTGAATTTAGCCAAAGTCTTCACCATGATCACAAGGCAGGGTCACCTCCTTCCTTTTGCATTAAATGCTAGCCAAAGTCCTGGTCATAGCCCACAAAACAGCCTGATTTAGGGGATTTGTCATGATTACAATTGATCTCAATTTGCCTATATAAGGAAACCAATGCTGAAGGATTGAGGACAGTTTTCTTTGCTAAAATAACCAGTTCTTTGATACAGAATTCAGAGAGTTTTCTTTGCTAAAAACACAGTTCTTTTGATACAGAATTTTGATATAGAAATTCAGACAGTTTTAAGAGCAATTGTTGAGAGCTTTAACACAGTTTGTTCAAACACATCTCAAGAACAAAACACACAGTTATTCAGGCAGTTTTTAACACAGTATTGTGTAACCCAATCCAATCTGATCTTAGAACAATTCAGCAATTTGTTTTAGAGAAATTTAGAGCAAACTCAGAATCAGAAAGAACAGCCAGAAAGACACAACAACCTGTGCAAACCAGAAGCTCTGTTTTCTGTTTCTTACTTTGCAAACCATCATAAACCAATCAAACAATCCAAACAACATTTAAATCTTCACAAACATCTTACCCAGAGTGAAGAACAATAGCAAAACACTATTGTTATTGTTGTTTGTATTCTTCAACATTCCAGTTCTGCAAAAACCACAATCATTCAAAGCCATTTGCATTTTCTTGCATCCCATGCCTTGGCTAGGAATTTGTAAGTCATCCTGAACTTTTTATCTTGCATTTACATTCTGTTTGCATTTGTTCAGTGGTTCCTATTGATTCAGCATCAATTTTATGCATTATTAGTGGGTTTTAATTCATTTTGAACTGAAAACATCTTTTAAAAACCTCAAAGAAATCCCAATGTTTGAGAAACATCAAAACAGAAGTGGTTTACTTCTTTTTCTTATTGAATTCGAAGGTTTTTCACCCTTTGAGGTTCTGAAAATCAGAATTCAGGTGCTTCTGAACAGTACTTCAGACTCTAAAGTTCAGAGTCTGAACAGTACTTCAGACTCTGAAGTCCAGAGTCTGAACAGTGCTTTAGACTCTGAAGTTCAGAGTCTGAGGGTCAACCAAAGTCAACCCATGAACAGTACTTCTGAGGGTCAACAAAAGTCAACCCATGAACAGTACTTCAAAGGGTCAACAAAAGTCAACCCATGAACAGTGCTTCTGAGGGTCAACCAAAGTCAACGCATGAACAGTACTTCAGAAGCAGCTTCTGAACAGTACTTCAGAAGCACTGTTCAGCTTTTGATTTTCAGCTTCTGAAGCAATTTTTCTGGGCAATTTTTTAAGGTTCAGAAGCAGTTTTCTGGGCATTTTTAAGGTTCAGAACTTGTCTTTTTTTTTGAACTTCTTTTTGAAAGGATTAAAACTCATTTTTTGTTCAAAACATAACAAGAGTTTTTGCATATATTTGGAATTTCACAAGTTCCAACAATAACTTGAACAACAAACTTGTTCATAATTTCAACCATAATTTGAACAACAAACTTGTTCTTAAGTTCCAACAATACACTTGAACAACAAATTTGTTCATAGGATGCAACAACTAATTTGAGTAACAAACTTGTTTTTAAGTTTTTTAACCAAATGTTTTTGCTCTTATTTGGGATTTCTTAACGTTCAATAACAAACTTGAATGAAAAAGGAATGGTTTGACGTATGTTTTTCCATTCCCCGATTTAACAAACACTTGACGTATGTCTCGTTGTTTGGACAATCGTCATTCTTTTCAAACTTCACAAAAATACATTTTAAGTTTCAACAATAAACTTGAATGAAAAAGGAGTGGTTTGACGTATGTCTCTCCATTCCCCGATTGAACAAACACTTGACGTATGTCCGTTGTTCGGATAATCGTCATTCTATTTTCAAAAAATACAAAACATTAAAACAAATCCAACACACCAAACCTATTCTTGGTCCCCCGTGACCAATTGAACCTATTCTTGGTCCCCCGTGACCAATTGAACCTATTCTTGGTCCCCCGTGACCATTTGAATCGATTCTCGACCCCCCGTGGTCAATTGAACCCTTTTCTTGGTCCCCCGTGACCATTTGAATCAATTCTCGACCCCCCGTGGTCAATTTAACCCTTTTTCTTGGTCCCCCGTGACCATTTGAATCAATTCTCGACCCCCCCCCCCCCCCCCCCCCCCCGTGGTCAATTAAACCCTTTTCTTGGTCCCCCGTGACCATTTGAATCAATTCTCGACCCCCCGTGGTCAATTGAACCTATTCTTGGTCCCCCGTGACCAATTCAAACTTTTTCTTGGCCCCCCGTGGTCATTTCAAACCCTTTTCGCAAACGGGCATATTTTTATCAATTCTAAACGCGATATAAACAAACGCTTAAGCCTCCCACGCGCGAGCATACAAGCTACGTTTAATCGCAAGAATACGATCAAAAGCATCGTTCTTTAAAACCAACCAACAAAGAAATGTTTTCTACCAAAGAACTACGTAACTTTGAATTCTCCATCGCACCAGGAGATACGTAGGAGCAAGAGCCCACTCTTGTCAAGCACAATAATAAAAAATATCTTTTTCCCCTTTTTATATTTAAACATAGCAAGCAAACTTTTAAAAACACTTAGTGAAGGAGCTGTTTCTTGGAAACACATAGCAAGCAAACATATGATTCCAAAGCGACCAGTGGCTATATATTTAGCATAGCTGGAGGAGCTGTTTCTTGGAAATCTAAGAAACAAACCATTCTGACTCAGTCCACAATGGAATCTGAGATGATAGCACTAGCTACTGCTAGTGAAGAAGCAAGTTGGCTAAGATGCTTGCTAGCTGAGATCCCTTTATGGGAAAAACCGTTACTAGCTGTGTTAATTCTTAGTGATAGTATCGCGGCTATCGCAAAGATTAAGAATCGTTATTACAATGGTAAGAAGCGACAAATAAGGCGAAAACACAGCACGATTAGAGAATTTCTCTCTAATGGAGCGGTTAGAGTTGATTTTGTATGTACGACTGAAAACTTAGATGATCTTTTGACGAAAGGACTAACAAGAAAGAACGTCCACAATACATCCAGTATGATGGGACTAATGCCTATAGCTCACTAAGTGATGGTAACCCGACCTACATGACTGGAGATCCCAAGACTTAGGTTCAATGGGTAATAACAAGTCATGAAGTGATAGAGCATGCTATGATAAGATTAAGGAAGCATGATCCTGTAGTGAAAGAAGGATGAGATAATAGAAACTCTTAATGAGATCTATACTCTATATTGAGTAGGGTACATAGTTACAAGAGTACCCTTGATAGACTCACCTATACTGATGTGGAACTGAGGCCGGTTTCTATGGAAATTTGAGGCAGAATTCCTAGAGCGTTCGTTAAAACTGGGATAGACGTGCAGGGCCATAAACGCACGGGCTTTAGAATACACCTTATGAAAAGGTTTGTGTGTGGGTTCTATGTCTGAGATAGAGTTCAATGTTGTAGGCAACTCTTGTTAAATCGTAATAGTATCCGCTATGACGTGTATGGTTGTGATACACAGACTTTTAAACTACGTCTTAAAAGATTTAACACGTAATACTGACTAAGATTGAAATGAAGACTACGATTCAATCTAGTTTATTCAAAAGTATCAATCACTGTCTCCGTGATTTTAACTCAGTTGGTAGGGACAATACATAATATATGCAGGGGGTCAGGGTTCGAACCCCAGACACTCTACTTCTCCGCATTTAAAATGTGTGAGCTCCAGCCACTAGACTACTTGACAAAAAAGAAGTATCAATCACTACGCAATAAGTTATCTCATGTTGAATTAATTTTACACTTCTAGTAAATAGATATATATGTTTTTAATAATATAAAGGGTCTTGTTAACGAACTACTTATGCACTTATGGTGAATAGATATATATATATATATATATATATATATATATATATATATATATATATATATATATATATATATATATATATATATATATATATTTATGTTTTTAATAATATAAAGCGTCTTGTTAACAAACTATTTATGGTCCTTAAAGAGTGCCCGAGACACTCGTTAACATTTTCCTAATTATTTACCGCTAGTTATTAATTTTGACCATAAAAAATCTCATTGTCATTGTTGAGTTTCGGTTGCAAAATCATACACATTTACAAGTACAACAGTATCATTGGTTTATCTTAATAAACATATATATTTTAATGACCCATCTTTATAATAATATAATTGGATCGGCTCTTTGTTGCATCACCAAAGTATTCTCACAGTATATTTACACCTAAAACGAATTGTGTCATATCATATATTAATGAACTACGTTATTTTTGCGAATCAATTTATAACTTATTTTTGAGAGGAGATCAGGCAAGACTTGAAAAATTCAAAAACAGTATTATCATCATCATTAATATTACATAATGAGCTACATTTCATAATTTAAACATATATTTCAAAAAAAAAAAAAGAATTAAACAGGAACAGGGTCGAAAAGAAGTAAGTTTCCTTGAGCGTTCGTATATGGTCTCATACACAACAACTTCATAATTGTTAGAAATTGAACCGTTGTGAGCAGAAATTGTGAGACGATAGTTGGTCCCTTCAAAGACTTGTGATCAGGGACGAATCCAGAATTTTTAATAAGCGGGGTCAATGCATATACGTAAAATTACATAGAAAATATGAAAGTAATACTATTATTATATTTAGAAAGTTATATATTTAATGTAAAATGCACAAGTTTCACAACTTCCAAAACAAAGTTACTATTTTGAACATCTTAACATGTGCAAATGATAAAAAAAACTCTTTTAACAAATATAATATAAAATTAGTTTACAATATGACTTTGTTTTTCCTCTAGTGTATTCCATTCGATAATATTTATAAGAAAAAAACTATTTTTATGTTCATTGAATATATACCAAATACATTAGGTATTCAATGAATCTAAAATGTAGTTTTTTTGCTTATAAATGTGACTGAAAAGAGTATTAATTTTGTTATATGGGGTCAACGTACAATTTAAAGTGGGATCAAGATATAAAATCATCATATTACTGTTTGAAATAAAATAAAAAAGTGGGATCAATTGACCCCAATGCACATAAGGTGCATCCGTGCCTGCTTGTGATTCACCCTCGATGATCTTCCTGAACTTCAGCTTTGCCCCGGTTTGCTTGTCGTACTCGGACACAGCAAAGTTGGCAATCATGATCACGTGTGGATCACTGAGGTTGTTGATGGGAAAATAACCACCCGATGGCCGCTCGTATACCTTGATTTCTGACCGTAGAGGCCAACAAAACAAGAATGATAAAAACAATTCACTACAAGAAAACACAGGAATTCCGACCAAATATTTCCGAGGACTCTTGATTCCTTCCTAAATAAAGGTTTTTCCGAGGAAAAACTTCCTCGGAATGCACATGTCAGAATTTCTGCCCACAAGCAGTTCCGCACGTTTTTTTAAGTGTATTACCGAGGAAAAAGTTCCTCGGAAAACATGTTATCATTATATTCTCTGTTGGCAACGCGTTATCAGTATTGACGGAGATTACCGAGGAAAATGTTCCTCAGAAAGCATATATGACCGTTGTGAAGAATTAATTATTTTACAGCAAGACTTTTACAAAGCAGCAACTTGTATTAATTTTACTACCTACCTCCCGTAGTATAAATATATGCCCACTAACATTTTTCAATTGAACACTGTAATTTTTTCTGTCAATGGAACACTGTAATTTTCACCAAATTTCCATCAAAAAGAAAAAAACATTGTCACTTAAATCCTTTGAAATTTAGCATCTGATCATTGTTATTGGTAAGTTATTCAAATGTATTTTTATTTTATAAATATTGTTGATTTAGTTTTTTTACATTGTTAATTTATCAATTTATTTACAATCTCACTATTATTAATTATTTATATACTTTTGATCATAGTTATTTATAATCTCACTATAAATTTCTTGTAGTTGCTTAATTTTTTCGAATTATTTCTATTTACTGCTTAATTTTTTTGATTTTTTATTTTTATTTCTTCAAATGTAAGCTGGTTATTAGTAGTAAAAATTTAATTTGTAAAAAGAATTTTGTTAGTAAAAAAATGTTAGTGAAAAGTTAAGTAGTTTTAAAATATTAGCTTCTTTAAAAAAATTAATAAAAATATTAGTTAGTAAAATATGTTAGTGAGTAATTAAAATGTTGTGAACAAAATTAGTTAGTAATAAAAACGTTACTTAATTAGAAAAAATGTTAGTTGGTAAATAGGTAGTAATAAAAATGCTAGTTAGCAAAAATCTTAGTTGGTAAATTATAGTATACATACATGTGATATATAATATGTGTAATTCCCGTAAATTGTAAATAATTAATTTGTTAATTTTTTTGTAGTTAGTGCCTGTTGTGGTTGTTGTTGCCGTTGATTTTCCTGGATATTTTTCATCAGATTACAACTTGAGTTTAGTTTCTTAAATTAATTTAATATTATTACATATGTGTTTTTTGACAAGTATTATTGCATATGTGTTGTTAATTATATATTTATTTATATAACTTTATTGATTAAATATGCATGGATATTGGTATAAATATTGTTAATTAGTATAATTAGACAAGAAATATGTATGCGAGTAAAAGTTACTTATAAAATACTGTTCTCACTTTGGGTTAACTTTTAAAATTTATTTTAAATTTTCACATATGCATTGTTGATTTATTTATTAATTAATTTTGTTAGTAGCGAAGTCCTTATTCGGATCTCGTAGAGCAAATGTAACACCCATACTAACTTTAACTAGTATATTAGCATGTGCGTTAATCTGATATCGGATACATTAAAATTTACAATAATATATATACAAATCACTGAATGAGTACAATTTGCTCGTTTACATAAATACCCAAATGACATATAATACACGTTATATACATATATAAAATCTGTCAACCTCCTAAGCTTGCCTTGACGAGCATCTGCACTCCATCCAGCGTCTTCCTGAACATCTTCATGTACATCACCTGTTAACCTATGAACCTGCACCAGAAGGATTGGGGTGAGACATAACGTCTCAGTGAGCTCCAACCCAACCTACTGTTGGCAACCACGGGGGAAACCTAGGGTCGCCGTGCCTACTCTTAGCGATCTTGGGGATACCTACGATCGCTGTCATTCTTTAACATCTATCGCGATCAAGGGGAACCTAGGATCGCGTCAGGTCTTTATCTTTCTTATACTTGTCATATACATAATCTTATGCATTTCATACTCTATTCTTATCTTAGTCTTATACGTAGTGATCTTGGGGACATCCTATGATCACATCGCGTTCACTAGGAACTAATCATCATGTCTCGTATTACATGTAAAATATACGTATTCATTTCATATTCGTATCATCTTTTCATATCATTAAGTTAGAAGTTAGCGTTGAACAAACAATCATTATCTTGGTTCATTTTACGGAGTGCATCCGGGTGGAGTAACCCCGAAGTACATCTCCCATCATATCGGTGAAATTCCTATCATATCAGGCTAACACCGGACTCCTCTTATCTTTGTGTAGGCAACCCTCTCGGTGAAGCCCCATCCGGCATAATCCGGAGCCTGCTGGACACATCTTGCATGTAGACAACCCTCTCGGAGAAGTCCCATTCGGCGAATCCCGGAGCCTGCTGGACATGCTTAAGTCTTATAACATACGTGTGGACAATCCTCTCGGAAGAGTCCCATCCGGCGAATCCCGGAGTCTGATGAACACGTTTAACGTCGTCTTATAAATTACGTGTGGATAGCCCTTTCGGAGAAATCCCATCCGGCGTAACCCGGAGTCTGATGAACACGTTATCATATTCTTTATCATTAAATTCTTAACTTTCGTTCATAAGCATATCTATTACATTTCCTATTCCTTGTGCATATCTAATGCATTCTGTAAAGCTTAACCTATTAGAGGTTCTTAACTATAAGCATATATCATTCTTGTGCTTGGTACATGATAAGTACCTTCTTAATTCTCTTTAACCTATAATAGGTTTCTAAACTTGAATACTATAACATTCTTGAGCTTGCATGTACTTAATTGTGTATGATAAACTGCTTAGTAAGGGATAATTCCCAAAACTAGTTCTTATATTCTCTATAGTGACTTGAGGATTAAGTCATCTATCCTCTCATGCTTATGCCTATCCTCACCCTATAATGTTGATTTAAACACCTCAAGGATAGGTCTTTACATGTTCTTTAACAATGCTTAATCATTACATGTTGATCCTTAAGTTCGGAGCAGTATTGGATAGCCGAAACGGTGCAAGAAAAGATGAAAAATCATATGATCCTGTCCAGCTCAAAATCGTGACACGATTGGGCAATCGTGACACGATTTGGCAATCGTGTCACGATTTCATACCCAGAAATCGTGTTGGTTTCTGCCTGTAAAATCGTGACACGCTGGTAAAATCGTGACACGATTTTACCTGCAGTTGGACAGCATTTGGCAAGTTTAAAACATGTTTTCCACCAATTTTGGTCTATCCAATCATGCCAAACAACACAACAGTTTAAATGGTAAATTTCAAAGGCTTATCAACAGGATACAACATACAATGATCAAGAATTGCTATCAAAATGGAATTAGGGTTCATATGCTCATAACTTGCTCATAATGCTAAAACTCATGAAATACTCAAAAGGTGGGTTCTATAACCCCTAAGGAACTCACCTTAGGTCTCAATTGATGCTTGCTATCATCTGAATCCAAAGCCCTAGCTTGTTCCACTTTCCTTTTCTCTTGATTCTTCTTCAATTCTCCTTGTTTCTTCTCTTGTTCTTGCTTTCCCAACTAAGCTTGCTTGCAAGTTTCTTACTAGATTTTTGATTGAAGTTTGGATGGATGATGGTGAGTGAGATGGGGCGTGAGAGATGAGTGAAATGAGGGAGGGAAAGCTGGTTATGGGAGAGTAGAAGAGAAGAATGAATAATAATGAAAATATCTTGCCATTCCTTTCTTATAATTCCCCCTTTTTAAATTATTTACAATATTGCCATTCCACTTAACTACTAACTTGCCATGCTTGCTTCATCAGGTTTCAATACTGATAATCGATACTTATAAGCGGGATATTATACTTACCATATAAATAAACCCATTAACTGACAATTTACCAAATTGCCCTTACTTAAAACACTTCTGATACATCGTCTCAACATTAATAATATTCGAGTCTTGGGCGGGATGTTACAATCTACCCCCCTTAAAGAAATTTCGTCCTCGAAATTTAGAATCCACTATCGTATATAAATTAATCTCACATATTTCTTCCTTCATTAGCCAAGACTCCAGTTCATCTTACTTATCGGAATCCCTTAGATTTTCAACTCTGTAAGTCGAAGGTATTCGACAATCTTTTCGTTATCTGAGCGACTGATATGTATTACACATTCCTTGCGTAGAAGAATATGAGGTTATTTGAACCATCGCATCCAACTTGCTGACTATATCCTTGTTCATACACTTCTTGTAACCCAAACTAGAGTTATCCAATTCTAACACTTGTGCTGAAACTTATATTCTCGTTATAGTCCGCGTAATCTTACTTAGACGACATTGGACTTCCTTATTATCCTCGACGATTCCATTGAATTCTTACATTCGATCCTTGCCTTACACAACGGCATCCTACATATATGGTTTTACCATAAATATACCATCCTTTAATGAGAGTAAAACTACCGCACTACCTCCATTATACAAATACAAGGAGGAGGCATCTTGGTGTATTACCTTCCATAATCTTAATCAGTACTTCCATCACGGAATTCCTCAAAGACTCGCGAAATCTTACTGATTATCCGCGTTCTGCTTCGATGGATCTATGTCGTTACTTATCTCAATAACTTAGAAATCATTGTTCATACTAGGAGTTTGCCAATCTCCCATCGTCCTTGTCACTACTTATTCTCGTTTTCTTATCGTGGCATAAGTGTTTTCTACACCGATAATTCCAAACTCATGGGAGTTTAGTCCAAATGAAGAGTGGCTTAAGTCGTCTCACATATCATTATATAATATATTTCATAGCATACAACTTACATACATAAGCGAGCACGTGTACACTTTACATTACCTCACTTTGTCCGACTAACGGGACATCATCCTTAATCTTAACATATTTGAGACACTACCACATCAATTGGAAATCTTTTCTTACTCTTAACTCATTTCGTAACATCCGGGATTTGCCTTTCAACTGGCTTGCCAGGTTTGCCCCGCCAATGTTACTCATGTTTATTTCTTGAACATACATTATCACATAACTTAGATCATGATTACATTTATCGATATAGTGAACTCCTTTCTCATTTCTGAACATCAAGTCCAAGGTTCTTATTCTCAAAAGAAGGTTCTACTTGGTTGCTGCCAAAAATAGCACAATTAGTCTTTAATCCTTTAGTCATAACCTGAAATTACGTAGCCCTTTACCATGAACTGCGAATAACTTTTAATCTGCGTAAAAATTCTCCTTCCTTTACTGGTGAACATTAAGTTCAAGACTTCCGAAATCTTCGGCTAATATAGGTTAACATGACATTGTTGCAACATGGAATTAAACTCATTCGCTACTGCATTGTCGTATCTGATCAAGGCCTCTATTCAAATATTTGATTCCTCATGGATTCCGAGGTTTAAAGTATTCATCAACTTAACTTTCATAACTTTCCATTAGAACTCATGATATGTTCAAATCGCTTATACTTACTACTATCCCGAATAATAGGAATTAAGCACTTAACATCTTCTCATACTCTACGCCTCAGCTTAGCGTTGTTCATTATATCATTCTTGGATTACTACTCCGCTGCGCCACTCTGATTTTTATCACTCGAGTTAGCATCGGAGGAAGACTTCACTATTGTCACATAAAATTCCATCGACCAATCCTTTTACTCTAACACTTTGTAATCACTGTAACAAATTTGTCTGACGTTACCATTTCTCTAGGTCAACTCTTCATGTAGAATCATCAAACATTGCAGAAACCCGACTGGAAATATCTCTGAGGTAGCTTAAATTCATGTACATCCATTTGTGACAACTTCTAAAAAAACACTTATAGCTTCTGACGGTTCATACCTTTCATTTAAGTCTTGTTACTATTCGCTCTTTCTTTATCCGTAATGATTTCATATCCATAATCTTCCCGGGACAACTTTGGTCTCCTTAGCTCTATCATGTTCCTTAAGTTACCCTTGAGTTTCTACAGAACATTCCGTCCTGAAAGTTCCAAATTCTTACCGGTTCTCTAGAACGCCCAACATAGGTTGCGTTTCTTCGAGTGCCCGATTAATCGATCTTAAACTTTTGCGCATTATCATAATCCATTGGATTCTTCCAGTAACTCGTTATTGTATTCACAATTCAAATCCATACCTTATTACTGCCCTCGGAAACTTATCAATACGGGGTGATCTCTTTCTGTTCTATAATATTTGTGGAAGAAAACTCTTCAGTTAAGAACATATAAATCCTTAGCATTAACCTCAATCCTAAAATTTCATGTTCAAGACAATCCGCCATATATTAAAATCTCAACATAATTTCTCGGCTGAAATCCCGTTCATCCTTCATCACTGGTCTACTATAACCTTGTGTTATCTTGCACTTACCTTCTTTAACCAATCGAGGAAATTCAATACTGTTCGTCTAATCAAGAGTATTCAACTTAATTCGTCCATCAGCATAATAATTCCAGCCTAGCTTCTCTTACTTCTAATCTTCTTACCATTAGGTTACATCCAAAAATTTGATTCACACTTTGACATGCAACGAGTCTTATTGTTTCCACTTATTCATCCATCTTAATTCTTAGGCTGCACATCATCTCCTCTTCTTATTTCACAAATCTGGTTCAGGAGACGTAGCTGATCTGATGGGGTCAAACTTACTTGTGATTCATACTCAATAACACACTTGAGTGGTTAGTTTTATCTATTCCAATAACTCGCTTAGTCCATAATTAATGCTCTTAACTGTCCGGACATTAAAATCTCATCCGATTAAAGTTCGATTCTTCAACTCTGTACTCAGAATTGTTACTTAGTCCACACTTCACTTTAACTTCTCAAACTACGGTCCCCGTCAAGATTCTACGTCATTCCCTAGAGCATTCCATGATTCCTTAATCCTTATGTCTTCCGCAGACGAGGAATCGTCCAACGATGCGTACAACTGGGTTAAGGCTCTTCACCTTATCCTTAAATATTTCTGACCTTCCTGAAACTCTACCCTAAACAGACTTAGTCACTTCACTACTCGATGGCCACCATTTGGCGTTGATTACTTCTTCGCTAAATCCGTCTTAGAATTCTATCACCTTAATCTTCGCCCTTCATACACTTCATTCCTCCTTGGTCACATTCAGCTCTCAGACATTTATCCTAACTGTCATATACTAGACTGAGTTGATCAGGCTCAACTAGATGTGACCTTTAGAACAATATCCGGAACCCAATGGTCCCACTACTTTTCTTTGAAACTTTAATGACCCAAGGCACGGTCTGAATCGACCTGCTCTGATACCAATTGTAACACCCATACTAACTTTAACTAGTATATTAGCATGTGCGTTAATCTGATATCGGATACATTAAAATTTACAATAATATATATACAAATCACTGAATGAGTACAATTTGCTCGTTTACATAAATACCCAAATGACATATAATACACGTTATATACATATATAAAATCTGTCAACCTCCTAAGCTTGCCTTGACGAGCATCTGCACTCCATCCAGCGTCTTCCTGAACATCTTCATGTACATCACCTGTTAACCTATGAACCTGCACCAGAAGGATTGGGGTGAGACATAACGTCTCAGTGAGCTCCAACCCAACCTACTGTTGGCAACCACGGGGGAAACCTAGGGTCGCCGTGCCTACTCTTAGCGATTTTGGGGATACCTACGATCACTGTCATTCTTTAACATCTATCGCGATCAAGGGGAACCTAGGATCGCGTCAGGTCTTTATCTTTCTTATACTTGTCATATACATAATCTTATGCATTTCATACTCTATTCTTATCTTAGTCTTATACGTAGTGATCTTGGGGACATCCTATGATCACATCGCGTTCACTAGGAACTAATCATCATGTCTCGTATTACATGTAAAATATACGTATTCATTTCATATTCGTATCATCTTTTCATATCATTACGTTAGAAGTTAGCGTTGAACAAACAATCATTATCTTGGTTCATTTTACGGAGTGCATCCGGGTGGAGTAACCCCGAAGTACATCTCCCATCATATCGGTGAAATTCCTATCATATCCGGCTAACACCGGACTCCTCTTATCTTTGTGTAGGCAACCCTCTCGGTGAAGCCCCATCCGGCATAATCCGGAGCCTGCTGGACACATCTTGCATGTAGACAACCCTCTCGGAGAAGTCCCATCCGGCGAATCCCGGAGCCTGCTGGACATGCTTAAGTCTTATAACATACGTGTGGACAATCCTCTCGGAAGAGTCCCATCCGGCGAATCCCGGAGTCTGATGAACACGTTTAACGTCGTCTTATAAATTACGTGTGGATAGCCCTTTCGGAGAAATCCCATCCGGCGTAACCCGGAGTCTGATGAACACGTTATCATATTCTTTATCATTAAATTCTTAACTTTCGTTCATAAGCATATCTATTACATTTCCTATTCCTTGTGCATATCTAATGCATTCTGTAAAGCTTAACCTATTAGAGGTTCTTAACTATAAGCATATATCATTCTTGTGCTTGGTACATGATAAGTACCTTCTTAATTCTCTTTAACCTATAATAGGTTTCTAAACTTGAATACTATAACATTCTTGAGCTTGCATGTACTTAATTGTGTATGATAAACTGCTTAGTAAGGGATAATTCCCAAAACTAGTTCTTATATTCTCTATAGTGACTTGAGGATTAAGTCATCTATCCTCTCATGCTTATGCCTATCCTCACCCTATAATGTTGATTTAAACACCTCAAGGATAGGTCTTTACATGTTCTTTAACAATGCTTAATCATTACATGTTGATCCTTAAGTTCGGAGCAGTATTGGATAGCCGAAACGGTGCAAGAAAAGATGAAAAATCATATGATCCTGTCCAGCTCAAAATCGTGACACGATTGGGCAATCGTGACACGATTTGGCAATCGTGTCACGATTTCATACCCTGAAATCGTGTTGGTTTCTGCCTGTAAAATCGTGACACGCTGGTAAAATCGTGACACGATTTTACCTGCAGTTGGACAGCATTTGGCAAGTTTAAAACATGTTTTCCACCAATTTTGGTCTATCCAATCATGCCAAACAACACAACAGTTTAAATGGTAAATTTCAAAGGCTTATCAACAGGATACAACATACAATGATCAAGAATTGCTATCAAAATGGAATTAGGGTTCATATGCTCATAACTTGCTCATAATGCTAAAACTCATGAAATACTCAAAAGGTGGGTTCTATAACCCCTAGGGAACTCACCTTAGGTCTCAATTGATGCTTGCTATCATCTGAATCCAAAGCCCTAGCTTGTTCCACTTTCCTTTTCTCTTGATTCTTCTTCAATTCTCCTTGTTTCTTCTCTTGTTCTTGCTTTCCCAACTAAGCTTGCTTGCAAGTTTCTTACTAGAGTTTTGATTGAAGTTTGGATGGATGATGGTGAGTGAGATGGGGCGTGAGAGATGAGTGAAATGAGGGAGGGAAAGCTGGTTATGGGAGAGTAGAAGAGAAGAATGAATAATAATGAAAATATCTTGCCATTCCTTTCTTATAATTCCCCCTTTTTAAATTATTTACAATATTGCCATTCCACTTAACTACTAACTTGCCATGCTTGCTTCATCAGGTTTCAATACTGATAATCGATACTTATAAGCGGGATATTATACTTACCATATAAATAAACCCATTAACTGACAATTTACCAAATTGCCCTTACTTAAAACACTTCTGATACATCGTCTCAACATTAATAATATTCGAGTCTTGGGCGGGATGTTACAGCAAACTAAGAAAAAACTAACTTGAATGTCAACTACGCAGAAGATGGATCAATATTATTACTATCGAAGTTGGATGTACGATAGAACATTTATGGGGAGAACCAAACTTAAACCACAATTTGAGGAAAGAATTCATGGATTTGTTGCTTTCGCCATGTCACAAACCATTTATAAGAGAGAGGGGGAGATAAGATGTCCGTGTCTTATTTGTACATGTAAATTGATACAGAGCGCAGAAGATGTCATCATACATTTAAAAAATGTTGGCTTTATGGATGAGTATTGGGTGTGGACCAATCATGGTGAAAAAATGCCGCCTATTAATATTGGGTTCGATGTGAATACACATGCTTCATGTAGTGGAACACATACATGGGATGTTGAACAGTTTGACCTGATGGATGATATGATTGGTGACGCTCTTGGAGTGAACATGTCTTATGATGAGCGCGTTGAAGAGGAGCTACCCCCGAACAAGAAATTGACTGTTCATCGGAAGAAATTGACTGTTATGTTGGAGGAGTAGATTTTATAACATTGGTACGAGCTTTTCTCTTTTTGAATCATCATAAGTTTGATGATTTTCTCTTTTCTCTGTTTTACTATTATTATATGTATTTGATATGTTTCTTTTTGCAATCAAATAACAATGTCTCTTGTCAACATATTTGTAATCCTAACAATATATATTAACAGATATATTAACAAATTTGTGCGGCTGGTTGAACTTGTGTTGGAATATGCTAGCATCATTTTAGAGGGGCTGGGGCTGTTTTTGTGTTAGTGGTGTTTAGTATTAGTTTCGGCAGCTGCTGCTATGATTTGTCGCATGTTAGCAGCAATTTTGGGTTTAAACCTTTGTTTTAGTTTTTGGTTTTGGGAGGATTTGGTAGGTGTTATTTTAGTATTCCATTGTACTAGTATCTTCCTTGTTTGATTTTTGTCCGCGAGGTTTTGTGTTCCGTACACAATCTCGACGAGTATAATATTTGCCGTTTAAAAAAAAATTAATCCATTTCAAAAATAAATTTCGTTTTAGAATTAATTCTTTTACTTTTTTAATTAAATTTCGTTTTTAATTATTTTTTTAATTAAAATTAATACCGAGGAACTTTTTCCTCAGAATGTTTTGGTGTTTTAAATTTTAAATATTTGGCGCTTTTTAAAAATTTGATATTCAAAAATTGGCGCTTTATTATAAATTTAAATATTTTTTTAAATAACAAACATTTCGAGGACAAGGTTCCTCGGAAATGCTAGTCACTTTTGTGTTGTCAAATCAATATTCCGAGGACATTTGTTCCTCGGAAACGCCATTTCCTCAGAAATTTTCTCGGTAGCTGGTTTGCAACCAATAATTTTCTGCGGACACTATTTCCTCGGAAAAAAAGTGACATTCCGAGGAGAATATGTTTTCCTAGGAGTTTTGTGCCTCGGAATTCCATTGATTTCTTGTAGTAATGGATTGAAATTTAATCATGGGTGTATTGTAACTGTTAACTTTTCAAGGTTAGAAAATCACAATGGTGTGGGTTAGCCTTCAAATAAAAAGGCAGAACTTATGTATTTCTGGTAGGGTTTTTGTGAATGAGTGAGTGAGATCAAAAGTGTGTTTCTATTCTCAAGAGTGAGATTTGGATGTTGTGAAAGAGAATGTAAATGAAGCTAAGATCGAGTGAGTGAGTATGTTTTGAGAGAAATAAATTTTGTTATGAGATTGAGTGGTGAAAATGAGTCGCCAACTTTATATGAGTTTAACTTCTGTTCCTGCTAGGTGAACAATGGTACCAACCCCCTGAGCGATATTCTGACTCAAGAGCTTGGCTAAGGTTTTTCTGTGTAAAATGAACGTCCTCCTCTGTGAACCGTTGCAGCCCTCCTCTTATACGTCCCCCCATCCTAGGGAAATGAGGCCGGCTCTTACGGGATTCCCCAGCCACCTGGAGCGGTGACCTGGTCCTCGTCCGAGAAGCCCGGTCTACGATGGGAACGTGGGAAAGACTTGGTAGACGGGTCCAAATGTGGGCGTTAGCTCGGGTCTTGACAAGGTCAGCTCGCTACGGATGTGGTTTGGGGGCCTGCTCCGCACCCGAGCTGTTTCTGCGGGTGCCCGATCCCGCCCACGTGGCGGGTACGTGGGCAATGAGGTCCAGCTGGCCGGGGTGGACTGCCACGCTTCGTGAGAGGAATAAGATGACGGTACACAGCCCCCCAAGCACAAGTCTCGGAGAGGCGAAGTGATTAATAGTATGCTCGGTTTTAGCTTAATGGGCGACTACAAAATCGTTCAATGGGGCCGAGTGAGCGTCTGACATGTGGCGTTATGAAATACTGGCCTGTAGTGAGAGCTGGCGGTCTGCTGACTGCGTCAGTGGTTGTTCCCCACCCTAGTGTCCTGCGGGTGACTGCACCCTATCAGCGCGTGGGTCATTTAAATGAAATCCAACGGTGGATGGGCAATGACCGTTCGTGCTAACATCTGGACGGCTGGGGTTTCGCCTGCTTTCCCTTGCTTCGATGCGAATCAAGCCGCACAGCACTGAAAGGACGGGTCCTTGGCACCGTTCGATCTCGCGTCGTTTAAGACCGCGCTCGCAACTCGAGGCCCTCCGCTTATAAATAGGGCTGTCTGTTCCTTCTAACTCATCCGTTCCTTTCGAAACATATCACCTGCAACTGCCTCCTGCTAGCACGCCGGCGAACTTGCAAACTACTTCCTACTTATAAGAACAGGTAACCTCCTTACTCCTCTCATTTTACGCTTACGCTTCTTAGTACATTCGTAAAGAGGGAAAAATGGTAGTGATACGGGAGTGTGATAGTGAGGGTAACTCAGTGGGTTCTCCCCTCTTAGAGGAGCGACGCAAAGTGTGGAATGCGGCCATTCGGGCCGCCCGAAGGGCGGATGGGACGGTAGACTGGGCGCTCGTGGATCGACAATACTTTGGACACCCCCTCGTCGCTGCTGAGGTGAGCTCTGACAGCGACGACGGTGCCGCCCCCCTCTTCTCAGAGTTAAGTGCTTCAAGTAGCAGTAGCCATGATAGTGATGTAGTTATTCTCTTTTCTTCAGGACCTGGTGAGCGAGAGGGGAAAATGGCGAGATCTGAAATGGGCGCCGAGTGGGTGGATGAGAATGTGGCCACCCAGTCATCCTTGTTCAGCACCGAAAAGAGGGTGGCGGAGTTCCGGGAGAACCAGGCGGTTTCCTCTACTGGAGATGAAGCGGATGTTATCACCGAACCCTGCGTCCAAGGGGAGAAAGTCTACATGCGTCGTCCACGAGGGGTGCCAGACGAGGCGTTCTACATGTACGCCTGCGCCATCACGGATTTGGGAGTAAGGATTCCCTTCACGCCCTTCGAAGCCGCGCTCCTTAAGGCTATAAACGTAGCGCCATCTCAACTTCACCCTAACGGCTGGGCATACGTCAGAGGCTTCGAAGTTTTATGCCAAGGGTTGGGTTTAGCGCCCACAGTGGGCGCATTTCTCTCCTTCTACTGTACCAAGGGAGTGGGGAAAGGTTCGTGGGTGTCCATCAACTCGCAGCAGGGACGGGGTCTGTTCGCCCTCTTCGCAAACAACTACAAAAATTGGAAGAGGAAATTCTTTAAAGTAAGGGGGCTGGACGCCTCTGTTCCCGTCTTCATGGGCCAAGGCGGCGGTGAGGGGTTTCCATTATACTGGTCCGGCGACCCCCTGTCTGTATCGGGCTACGACTACGACAGGCTGAGCGACGCGGAGAAAGACGTAGTCGACTTCCTGGAGCACATGGAGGTTCTGAGCCTAAAGGAGCTTATCCACAGAGAACATGACCCCGTGGCTCTTGGCGAATACATAGGTAGCACTCGTTCCCATTATGGGCGATGTCATTCAGTAATTAAGTTTGTGTTTTAGCTGACATGAGTTCTTTGACTTTTAAGCAGATTCGATGGCGCCGAAGTCCGCAGCGGAGAAGAAGCTGGCCCTGGAGCGGGCGAAAAAGAAAAGGGCTGAAGAAGGCGATGTTCATGGGAGGAGTGACCCCGCCGGCCTGATGACGCGGGAGAAATGCAGAGCCGTGGACGCCGGTGAAACCGCAGTACCAGGGGAGGCGAGCGCCATCGACGCCATCCCATCCCGGGTCGTGGCCGCAGCAGACACCACGGTGCCGCCCACAGGGAAGAGGAAACGGGCGGATGAGGGCCAACCACCTCAACCCCAGACCTCTCAAGAAATGGAAGCTGGTAAACCGAACTCCTGTCCTTTTACTTATAACTCTCTTTGTACTTCTACTGTGAACTAACATGTTGCTATCCGCCTTATGACAGATACCCCCCCTTCGCTATGGGACGCCAGCTTTGACTATGAAGGGTTTATGCGGGAGAACTTCACCTTTGAATACGACAGGAAAAGACTTAAGACCATGGAGTTCTCCCAGGTACAGAAGATGATGGGCGTCCACCTCCTAAAGGGCGCCCTGCTGGGCCAGGTGATGACGGAGGAATTCTTCGCCCTCGAGTGGAAGGAGAAAGCGCATAGGGCGGAGCATAAGAGTGTATTGGCGCAGATGCAAAGCGCCCTCAATGCGTCTGAGGAGGCAAGGAAAGCGGCGGAGGAGAAACTCGCTTCAGTGCGCCAAGATCTGGAGACGGCTGAGTCTGCCAAGGCCAAAGCAGAGGAAGCGGCCAAGGTTATGTCTGAGGAGAGAACAGCTCTGACCGAGGCGCATCAAGCGGCGATGTCGGATCTGAGGGCGAAGCTGGAGGCATCTGAGGAAGAGAGCGTCCTGGCCGAGGAGAAAGGCTTTGAGCGGGCGAAGGCCCAGGTGGCCTGCCTATACCCAGAAGCTTCCCTGGAGGAGATCGGTCTATTCCGGACTGTTGTTAACGGGAAGATCGTGGATGAGGAGTAGCTTAGGTTCTGTTCCTTTTTATTGTGTAAATCCCAAATGCTATTTATGTAACGCCCTTATGAGGCTTTGACTTTATCTTTTGGCTGTAGCGTGAGCTTTGCGCCCTTAACTTTCACATGATTTTATCTTAACTTTCCAAATGTTCGTCTCTTAACTTGAGTGTCATCTTACTCTTTCGAGTGTCTTGCGCTATAATTTAAACTCTGCAGCGTTTGCTTCATGTTTTGCGAACTGTTTCTGCATAAATCTAATTGTATAGGCGACATGTCGTTTTCCGAGAACTTTACGAGAAAACAGTCGCATTGATTTCGATTTGAGCTTGCAGGGGCAAGCTCATTGGCATTGATTTCGATTTGAGCGTGCAGGGGCAAGCTCATTGGCATAGGGCCCTGTTGCCATGTGGTTTTAGGTCTTAGCGCCTCAGGGGTCTTACTGTCTTAAAATAGTAGGTCTTAGCGCCGCAGGGGTCTTACCGCCTTAAAATAGTAGGTCTTAGCGCCGCAGGGGTCTTACCGCCTTAAAATAGTAGGTCTTAGCGCCGCAGGGGTCTTACCGCCTTAAAATAGTAGGTCTTAGCGCCGCAGGGGTCTTACCGCCTTAAAATAGTAGGTCTTAGCGCCGCAGGGGTCTTACCGCCTTAAAATAGTAGGTCTTTCATAATTATATATCAAGATGCTTATTGAAGAACTGGGGCGCCTCGTTAAAAACCCCTGCCCTTGCAGGGGAAAAGAGTGCCACCCCAGAACCTTATTAAATATCAATGCAAAATTACAAAATGTCATGCGGGAGCTCGCCCGACTTTGCAAATGTACGAGAAGCAAGTTACAATTTAATCAAATGAATAATTAACTGTAATAGTGACGCAGATGGACGGCGTTCCACGTTCTTGGGACCATGCTCCCGGATAACTCCTCAAGCTTATAGGCACCGCCGGGCAGCTTCTCACGGACTCTGTAAGGTCCCTCCCAATTTGGAAACAGCTTGCCCATCCTGGTTGGCGCCACCACCTGCCGTAGGACAAGGTCGCCCTCTTGCATGTCCCTTGGAACCACCTTCGAGTTGTACTTCCGGGCGGCCCTTTGTTTCGCAGCAAACTCCTGGATGTGGGCGGCCTCCCTTATCTCATCCAGCATATCCAAGTCGCATGCTTGGCCAATTTCGTTATCTTACAAAACAAACAGCGTTAGTTGAAAGATTCTTGAAATAAACACTGTTAGTCGAGCAATTTCAGAAATGATGGCGAATATACATAGTGCGGGCGTCATCCCAGGTGACATCCCCGGCAAAAATTTACGTCCTTACCTTCAGCATTAAAATTTTCCCTGCGCCACGTGGGCGTATCGACTTCTACGGGAAGCATTGCCTCCGCCCCATATACCATTCTGAATGGCGTCTCATTTAAGGATGAGTGGGGCGTCGTGTGATACGACCAAAGTACCTGAACACTTAGTAACGACATGAGTAACACAAAAGAAAAACTTAATCGGATCAAAGTAATGTTTTCAAAAATATAATAGGATGCATCACATCAAGCTGCAGACAGACTAGCATTTGCAAATTACACTAGGATGTACTCAATTAAACTGGATTTACCTCATGTAGTCGCTCTGACCAAAGGCCTTTGGCGTCATCAAGTTTCTTCTTGAGCCCGTTCAAAATTACCTTGTTGGCGGACTCGGCCTGTCCATTCGCCTGGGGATGAGTAACTGACACAAACTTTGTTTGGATCCCGAGTCCGCTGCAGAAGTCTCTGACAGTCTTGCTGGCGAACTGCGTCCCGTTATCGGATACAATGCACCTGGGAAGACCAAACCGGCAGATGATTTTTTTCCAATAAAAACGCCTAACTCTTTCAGCAGTGATCTTCGCTACGGGCTCTGCCTCTATCCATTTAGTAAAGTAGTCAACCCCAACAATCAAGAATTTCAGCTGACCTGGCGCTAAAGGGAAAGGGCCGAGAATATCAACGCCCCACTGGCAGAACGGCCACGGCGAGGTGACGGAATGCAAGACTTCGGCCGGCGCATGGAGGAGAGACGCAAACTTCTGGCACTTGTCACACTTCTTGACATAATCGGCGCAATCTTTTAACAGGGTAGGCCAGTAGTACCCAGCGCGAACGATCTTATTGGCGAGGGCCCTACCGCCTATATGACTTCCGCATACGCCCTCATGAACCTCCAAGAGCACCAGCTGCGTTTCACTTTCAGCCAGGCATCTCAGCATCGGTGTCGCCACACCCATCTTATACAACTTACCCGCCTGCATGGTATATCTCGCACACCGCCTCCTCATCTTTTGTTCCTCCTCGTCTGAATCAGGCGACCAATTACCTTCCAAATATTTTACAATTGGTGTCATCCATCCTCCCTCTTCGGCCAGGACAGCGCCCACCATCATTGCTTCCGTGCTGGGGGCTGTCAGTGTTTCTTGAATCACCGTCCTGTTGTGTCTCGGTCTCTTGGTACTGGCCAACTTTGAGAGGACGTCGGCACGGGAGTTCTGTTCGCGCGGCACATAGGTCGCCTCGAAAAATGTGAAATTCTGGGCCAACTCCTGCACTTTCTTCAAGTATTTCGTCAGCTGTCCGTCCTTCGTCTGATACTCTCCTGCAATCTGGTTGGTCATTAGCTGCGAGTCACTCCGCGCCCTGAGATTCGTGGCACCCATTTCTCGGGCAAGTTGCATTCCAGCTATTAGGGCCTCATATTCAGCTTGGTTGTTGCTTGCCTTCCACTCAAACCTTAGGGATTGCTCGATCAGGACGTCATCCGGGCCTTCCAACACGATCCCTGCGCCGCTCCCCTTCAGGTTGGATGCTCCGTCTACTGATAAGATCCACACGAAAGGTGACTGGGCCTCAGCGGGTGAACTCAACTCTACTAAGAAATCTGCCAACACCTGTGATTTGATACTGCCCCTGGGGACGAACTGGATATCATATTCGGACAGCTCCACGGACCACGACACCATGCACCCTGCCAAATCTGGCTTTTTCAGAACCTGCCGAACCGGGTGGTTGGTTTTCACGACGATCCGGTGACCCTGGAAGTAAGGGCGTAGCTTCCTCGCCGTGGTTACCAATGCTAGAACTAACTTCTCAATTTTCTGGTATCGCAGCTCCGCGCCCTTAAACACCCTACTAACGAAGTACACCGACTTTTCGCCCTCCTCCTTCTCTTGGACAAGAACTGAACTCAAGGCGTGCTCTGTCACCGACAAGTAGAGGTAAAGAATGACGCCTTTATCCGGGCGCGTTAAAATTGGAGGAGTGGCCAGGAAAGACTTGACTTTAATGAAGGCGTCCTCACATTCGGCCGTCCATTCGAACCTCTCCCCCTTCCTGAGCGTCGTGAAGAAATGAAAAGCTTTGTCTCCTGCACACGACAGAAAACGAGACAACGCCGCCAGACGCCCTGTGAGCTGCTGGACCTCCTTGACGGACGTGGGGCTCCTCATGTCGATGATAGCCTGGCATTTATCTGGGTTGGCTTCTATCCCTCTCTTGGTTAACATGTATCCCAAAAATTTTCCCGCCTGAACCCCAAATGAGCATTTGGAGGGGTTCAGACGCATGTTGTACTTTCTTACGCATCCCAAGATTTCCTCAAGGTCTTGGCAATGATTTCCCTCCTCCGCGGTCTTGACTACCATATCGTCGATATAAACCTCCAGGTTTCGCCCTATCTGATCGGCGAAGACTCTGTCCATCAGCCTCTGGTAAGTGGCGCCGGCATTCTTTAAACCGAATGGCATTACCTGGTAGAAGTAGTTGGACGCGTTGGTCATGAACGCGGTTCTGGGGGCGTCCAAGGGATCCATCCGAATTTGATTGTAACCTGAGTACGCATCCATGAAGCTCAGCGTCTTATACCCTGAAGTACCATCTATCAGCCTGTCAATGGCGGGGAGAGGGTATGGATCCTTAGGGCACGCAGTGTTCAGATCCGTGAAGTCCACACACATCCTCCACTTACCCGAACTCTTTTTCACTAGCACGACGTTGGCCAACCAGGTCAGGCACTTAATCTCACAGATAAACCTGGCTGCCCTCAACTTCTTTACCTCCTCATCCATTGCCTTCCGCTTTTCCTCTCCCATTTTCCTTTTCCTCTGGACCACGGGCTTCACCTTCGGGTCCACCGCCAAATGATGACATACCACATTCACATCGATGCCGGGCATGTCTGATGGGCTCCATGCAAACAAATCTAAATTTCTTCGCAGAAGGCGGACTATCCCCTCCTCTTCAACCTTTGTCAAAGCCGTGCCAACTTTAGTAGTTTGAGAAGCCTGAGGGCCGATCTGTATCTCCTTAAGGTCCTCGATGGGGGTCAGTCTTTCCTCGACGTATTCCTCTCGTGGATCCGAATCAACAAAATTGACATCCTGGGCGTTTGAGGGGCTGGGGCCCCGCCCAGACGGAGAGTGGTCTGGTTTCCTAACTCTTAGACTGCCCTGGTAGCACTTTCTGGCCGTCCTCTGATCTCCTTTGACCACTCCCACCTTACCATTGGGCAGTGGGTACTTCATGGTGAGGTGTAGCGTTGATATTGCTGCCGACAACTGGTTGAGTGAAGGACGCCCGATGATTATGTTATAGGATGAGGGCGCGTTCACCACCAGGTATCTGACTGAGACGGGCCTGGCGCTTTCATCCTCGCCGAATACTGTCCTCATGGTTATATATCCCCGTACCTGCACCTGCTCTCCCACGAATCCAACTAAAGACCCGTTGAACGGCTGCAACAACTCCGTGCCCAAGTTCAACTTCTTGAAGGCGTCGTAATACAGGATGTCCGCCGAGCTTCCTGGATCAATTAACACCCTTCTCACCACACAGTTCAAAAGCTGTAAGCTGATCACCAAAGGGTTGTCCTCGTGAGGGAGAATTCCCGCAAAATCCTTACTGGAGAAAGTGAGTTCAGGATCAGCTTCTGGGACGGGCATTCCCATGCCTTCCAAACTGTCGATGTGCATCACGTGGCGAGCATACCTTTTCCTGGAGGAGTTAGTCTCGCCTCCCCCAGCAAATCCTCCTGAAATGGTGTTGATGGTCACGCGGGCGTGTTGGTTGCTATTGCCGCTGCCTGACCCGGGGTCCTCGCCTCCCCTCGATGGGGGATCCTGTGGTCCGCGCTGGTTCCCTCTCTGGCTGGAACCCTGCCCTCCTCTGACGTAGCCCTTCAAATGTCCTTCCTGTATTAGCTTCTCGATCTCCCGCTTTAAGACTCTACAGTCGTCGGTGTGATGTCCCCTGGCTTTATGGTACTTGCACCACCTCTCAGGATCATTTCCCATTACTTCAGATCGCGAGGCCGGTGGTTGAGGAATCAAACCCGTATGAAGAACCTCCTGCAGAATGCGCTCTCTCCTCTGATTCAAAGGCGTAAAGTTTTCTAACGGCCTTCTGGCCGGTGACTTGAAAGATCCCCGCATCGGCTGAAGATAGCTATTCTTCCTGGAGCTATGAAATTCATTCCCCCTGGAACTCCTTTCGCGTGCGTCCCGGGCCTTCTTCTCAGCATTGCTCTCTTCGCCCTTGATGTAACACTCCGCCCGGGCTAAGATTTCCTCCATAGAATCCGCTGGTTTCTGGGCCAAGGATTCATTGAACTGGCCGGCTCTCAATCCATTCTGGAAAGCTCCGACGAAAATTTCCTTGTTGGGGCTGGCGACCTTGATAGTAGCTTCGTTGAACCTGGCGAGGTACTCCCTCAACGGCTCGTGGGGTCCTTGTCGGACGTTGAAAAGGCTGGTGGTCGAGACCTTTCTATGCTTGCTAGCTGTGAACTGGTGTACCATCCGCCTGGCAAAATCGGGATAGCTGGTTATGGAAAAGCGAGGCACACCCATGTACCACCTGAGGGCTGCTTCCTTGAGGGTTCCTGCAAGCAATTTGCACTTCAAGGAGTCCGCCGCTCCTATGATCGCCATCTGAGTGTTGAACGCCGTCAGGTGTTCGGTGGGATCTGATTTCCCATCGAATGAAGCGAGGTGTGGGGGTTTGAAATTCTCTGGGACCGGTGCGTTCCAGACCTCGGCGGATAAGGGCTGGGGATCCTCTAGCTCCGGACCCTCTTGGTCATCTTGCTGCTCCTGATGTTGGTGTTGCTGAAGAGTTTGAACGGAGGCCTGCAGTGCCTCATTCTGTTGGCGCAGTTCCTCTAGCTGGAGCTGCATGGCGGTAACGGCGTCCGGATCGGCGTTGTTGTTTCGGGATCCGGCCATTACGAGCTGGATGATTCGGCTTGTTTGAGTGTTTGGTTAAGGAAAACTGAGGCCTGGGAAAGTTTTACCTGGCCACACGGTGGGCGCCAACTGTTCCTGCTAGGTGAACAATGGTACCAACCCCCTGAGCGATATTCTGACTCAAGAGCTTGGCTAAGGTTTTTCTGTGTAAAATGAACGTCCTCCTCTGTGAACCGTTGCAGCCCTCCTCTTATACGTCCCCCCATCCTAGGGAAATGAGGCCGGCTCTTACGGGATTCCCCAGCCACCTGGAGCGGTGACCTGGTCCTCGTCCGAGAAGCCCGGTCTACGATGGGAACGTGGGAAAGACTTGGTAGACGGGTCCAAATGTGGCCGTTAGCTCGGGTCTTGACAAGGTCAGCTCGCTACGGATGTGGTTTGGGGGCCTGCTCCGCACCCGAGCTGTTTCTGCGGGTGCCCGATCCCGCCCACGTGGCGGGTACGTGGGCAATGAGGTCCAGCTGGCCGGGGTGGACTGCCACGCGTCGTGAGAGGAATAAGATGACGGTACAACTTCTATTCTATGCTACCCAAGCCTCCTACACACAACAAACATTCTATCTTATAATCATATGTTAATACTGATTCTGATTCTCATGTGTTCCCAACAGCCCCATTCAACTCTAGCGCCACACAAGATCATTTCGACCCCAGCTGCAAGGTTGCTTTGTACCCATGAGTATTGATAGGAATCTCCGCCCAAGGATGAAGTACTAGGTCACTGAAACCATACATCCAAGTCACTCGTACATTTATATTATATTATTTTACATTTTATTTAAAGAATTCAACTATATTTTATAAATATTTATACTATTCATCTAAAATTCTGAAATGAGTCGCACTAATCTTACAATATATTCATAATTTATATTTTTTTTTATCATTTTAATTCAAAAGATACCACTCAAAAGCACCTTTTATTGTTAAAGAAAAAATATAAGACAAAGTCACCATAGTTCAGCATGGATATGTGGTCAAATATCACCACCAAAAGAAACTCAATTAGTGGTGTCCATTCTGACGGACTTTGCTCGCATGTGTAAATACCACGCTGATGTTTATGCTATAAAAAGTAGGGATGACAAAGCGGACTGACCTGCCCCCGTTTAGGCCCGTCCCGTCTAAGTCCATTTAAAAGAGGACGAGACGAGTCAAGTCAAATTCAGGGACCGAGTCCAAAATCTTACCACGTCCCGTTTAGTGGCTGATAGACGAGTTGGCGGGCCGCCCGTAAAAAAAAAACTTTTTTTTTGAGAGAAAAAAAAACTTTTGGCTTAATTGCAGTTTTGGTCCCCCTATTTTCATCTTTTTTTTGAAATTGGTCCCCCTATTTTAAAGTTTGACAGTTTTGGTCCCTCCATCATATTTTTTAACTAAAAAAGGTGATGTGATAGGTTTTAAATGTCATGGTATATGATCTGAAGTTGACAAAAATATCAACATCGATGAAATCGTAAGAAAATTCCCTTAAAAACTTCATTTAAAACATGTTATATCACCATATTTTAGACATATTATTAGATAGAGGGACCAAAACTGTCGAATTTTAAAATAGGGGGACCAATTTCGCAAAATGGTTAAAATAGGGGGACCAAAACTGCAATTAAGCCAAAACTTTTTTAATGCATTTTTTTACAACTTAATTATTACAAAAAACTATGTTGCTTTTATCATAAAAAAATATAAAAGAATAGGCATCAAATAAATTTGTGATAAAAACAAGATAATTAACAAATTGTCGAACTCAACATCATATTTAATAGAAAAACTTTAATTTCTTATCATATCTTTTCATCTGTTTGGAGTAGCATTATGCACAAATTCTCTGAGGTTTCTTAAAACACCTCATGGAATTTGGGCAATGGGCAGTCTATTAACTTTTGGTCAGACTCTTGGTGTGGAGACCTTCTAGTCAATGTCTTGCAGATCAATCCAAACTCTCAAAGTTTGCTCAGTTCAATAGTTAATTTATTTATTTGTAATGATCAGTGCAACATTCCTCAGTCTATTCATCAAGCTTATCCAAACCTTCAAACTATCTTGAATAAGGTAACCATTCCTGTCAGAGACAAGGAGGACAAGATCATATGGAAATTTTCTCATGATGAGATCTATCCTTTAAAGATGCTTACAATTTTCTTTGTCCTCCAACTCAAAATGTTGCTTGGGCTAAATTGATATGGTGCCAGAATATTCCTCCTTCAAGATCTCTATTGTTATGGAGATGCTAGCACAACGAGCATCCTACTGATGAAAACCTATTTGCAAGAGGTTGTCAATTGCCATCAATTTGTAGCCTTTGTAGCCTTTTCTGCAGAATCAACCCATCATCTTTTTATTGAATGTAACTTTGCTAAAAGCATATGGCGCTGGCTAAGCTCAATTCTAAACATTCAATGTAATTTTGCATCTGTCATGGAAGCTGTCAAAGTATGTAACAGAAGATGGTCTCTTCTTTGTAAATTGGTGGTCCTTGCAGTTGTCACAAATTGTTTAGCACAATTTGGTTTTGCAGGAATCAGAAAAGGTTTGCTGATAAGAACATCCTGGTTAGATCAGCTATAAACCTTATTATCACAAGTACATCTTTAAATTTAGCATGTAACAATGCTAAGCTTCATGCTACCTCATTAATTTCCGATTTTGTGCTAATAAAGGCTTTCTCAGTTAAGTTGAATGTTGGGAATGCACCAAGAATAACAGAAATCATTTGGCAGCCACCTATTTTAAACTGGGTAAAATGTGACATTGATGGTGCCTCAAATGGGAATCCAGGGCCATCAACTTGTGGGGGTATATACAAAAACTCAAATGCATACTTTTTGGGAGCTTTTGCTTGCAACTTAGGCATCTCAAACTCTCTAAATGTTGAACTTCATCGAGCAATGTTAGCATTTGAATTGGCTCATCAGAAAGGTTGGTCTCATATATGGTTGGAGACAAACTCAGTTCTAGTCATTATGGCTTTCAAATCTTTAAAAGTAGTTCCTTGGCAGTTAAGAAATACTACTTCGTCCCAAAATATAAGCAAAAATGAGTCAACATAAGTTGATGTATTTGGTACAAATTTTGAACCAAATACATTAACTTTTGTTGACCAATTTTTGCTTATATTTTGGGACGGAGGGAGTATATGGGAAAATTGTTTGATTATCTGTTCCTCCATGTCCTTCTTTGTAACTCATATCTATAGGGCAAGGAATCATTGTGCTGATACTTTGGCTGGTGTTGGTTTATTTTTACAAACACATTTTTGGTGGGATGAAATTTCTAATCGAATCAGATTAGATTTTGTTAGAAACATATTAGGGTTACCTTATTTCAGGTTATGTTAAGTCCTTGAGGGTTTTGGTTTATGTCCCTCCTCTTTTGTGTTTTTCTTCTTTTTTAATGCAATATCTATGGGGGCTTGCTTTCTTGGCAAGTTTCCTTTTCTTAAAAAAGAAATAGCAAAATAAGGAAAATCCGCCAACATAAAACAAATCCTTAAATAAATACAACAACCAAAATAAATTCAAAAGGATAAAATAAGTCTAAAAAAAAAAGTAGAAAAAACGAGTTAAGAGGGCCGACCCGCCCCGCCCTGTGTCCGCCCTGTTTTTTCAACGAGTTAAGCAGGACGAGGCAACTATAGGAAGCGAGTTCGAAATTTCGACTCAGCCCATAAAAAATAGCAGGTTAAACAGGCCGACCCAGCAAGTTGGGCCCAATTTGCCATACCTATTAAGAAGCCCTTTTTGGATCTAAAGCTTTTCATTTTAATAAATATAATTAAAGTTTGAATAAATATAGATAACTTTAAAGAATACATTTCTATTCAATTGAATAAAATTTCAAAATTATAAATAAATGAACTTGTATGTATTATTATTATTGCATCCTCTCAAAAAAGAAAAAAAATTAACTTATCGCGGAAAGCGTGGTTGGAAAACAAACATCCTCGTTAAGATTAGTGATGACAAATTTAACAAACATAATAATAATAATTGATGACGATGATGATAAACTAAAGACAATAGCGAAATGACAAGAAATTGTTAGTTTATAAACGAACGAAGTAATAATCTTTTTTTTTTTTGAGAAGACCGAAGTAATAATCTTAAAAGAGAAAAAAAAATACCTGTTCACCAAGAAAAAAAAAAAACCATCCTTTGAACAATGAAAAATCAGACAAGTAAATATTGGTGGGGAGTTGGTTTAATAGTTTGTTTGAATTTGTTTCTTTCTTTTAAGGAAAAATGTTTTTTATACTCATCAATAAAATATGTATGAATTTTTCCACCAAAAAAAAAATGTTTGAATTTGGTCCTGTTTTTGTAATTAACATAACTTTGTAATTTTTCAATCTCAGCATTCTTTGGGATTAAGTTGTTAATTTGTAATATAGCATCTTTTTGCTATTTTTAAAACAAAAATATATATGTCTAAAAACTCAATTATGAGATCTACCAGTGAATTATTGTTATTAACTTATTATTTATTTAATATTTTATGATGCGTATACTGACATGCTTTTGTTTTGTTGACATGCTTTTGTTAGATGTTAAGTTTATTTAGCTTAATTTTAATACTTTCAATCTATTACCAAAATAACATATATATATATATATATATATATATATATATATATATATATATATATATATATATGCATTTATCACCCACTTAATAAACTATAATCAGATTAACTAAAGGTTAAGATAATTAGTTCGTTTCTTAAAGAAATAAAAAATAGTTCGGTCTTCAAACTAAATTTTCTATGAGTTGTCTTGTGCAAGTATAGTTACAATGGTAAAATCATATAGAGAATAGAGATATTTTATATGTTAGGACATGAATTCAAATATGCAGTTCTTCTCGTAAGGTTGTTCCTCTCCTCTCTTGTAAGATTATAGTGTTTAATCAAAATGGCGATGGATCTCTGCCAAAACTTTTCCAACAAAGACTCTAATTTATTCACTCAAATTATGAAGATTGTGATCCCCTCAATCTCTATGCCAGATTCTTTGATGTGAAACTCTTCTAGTACATATAACCTTTCTTTGAAGGATGCTTACTTGTACAGAGCTAATCATCACTTGAGGAAATCGCATTTTCATTCCTCTTCCTAGAACTATAGTGATGTGGAGGCTTCATCATAGTGTTATAGTTACTAATGATAATCTAAGGAGGGAAAAAAGGCATTGCCAAGATATGATAAAGACATGATGAGATTAGAAAATTGATAAAAATAGGATATTACAGTGACATGATAAAAATAGGATATCCTGTCATGCGTTTGGTGCACACATGATAAGAAAGATGGTAACATTGTTTTACTATATCATGTGTTTGGTGCACACTTGTTATTGACATGATAAAAAATTAACAACGCTACAACATATTCATCTCGACCGTCTATTCCCTTCGTCATTGTTGTTTTTGGATTTCCAAATTGTTGTATTTGGATTTCCAAATTCTATTTTGAAAAAGAATATCTACCGAAGTTGTTACTATGTTGAGTCACGACCAGATCGCTCTCTTTAAGACGTTTCGTGGCACTGTCCAAAATTTTGCAAGACAGACTATATCAACCACGCCGTCTCCAAGATAAAACAAACACATCTACAATTGTGCGGTTAACTACTGCACTGTAGAAAACCGTTGAGAATTACACCTCCAATATGGTACTAAAACCACTCTTTTAATACTAAAACCAATCAATTATGATACTATGACCACTCTACTATGGTATTGTGACCATTCAAATATGGTGTTACCACCATTCTAACATCTAACTTATTTAAGAATTTAGGAAGAATATATTTTTAAGATCATTCTTATTATACCGAAAAATGGACTATGATCTTAAAATATCATTTATTCCAAAGGGACATAAATTATCGAAGGGACTATGCTCTTAAGACCATTCTTAATTCCGAAGGGACTTTTTACCTAAAGGGACTATGGTCTTAAGAACACTCTCAAATCCGAAGGGACAGAAAGAGGAGATGAAGAGAAGAATAACTCGCTAACACAAGCTGGAAGGAAAAGATAGAAAGAGTTCTCGACAACTCAATATAACTCTTTGGTGTGTAGAATGCACTATGTGAGTTCTTTATTTATATAGAAAATTCACAACTAATAAGTGAGAAACTTTGGAAACAAGTAATACATTACTTTGGGATTAAGTAATTCACATATTAGAACTAGTACAAAAATATCTCAATTGAGTACCATAATATATTATATTAAGTACAAAAATATATTATATTATGTACCAAAATATATTTCAGACTGTACACAAAAATATTTCAGATTGTGTTCCGAAATATTCTAGATTGCGTTCCAAAATATTTTAGCAAAACTTTGAGACTAAAAAAACACTTTCCAATAATAATGATTAAATTAATTACTTATTTTAACATTTCCACAATAATAAAATATATAAATATATATTTTTTTCACTAATGCTTACTTCGTTCACATAATTATGTATCCCCTCTTAGGTGTACACCCTCACTATATAAACACTACTAATGTGTGTGTTTCATCCGATGTGGGACTTCCACTTTTTTCAATTCACACAACATTAGTTATACCCAACAAGAGAATTTGTGTTTATTCTTTTAACTCGATTTCCGCACATGATCCAACAATTCCATTACACCGGAAACAAAATGGTTGGAATTGGAAAATTGATTAGAATTGGAATCGATTGGAATTGTTGGAATTGATTGCAATCATTGGAATTGGAATTGATCATCATTCCTACGCTGCAGCATATGGAATTGGGAAGAAAATAGTTGGAATTGATATTGATTGGAATTGGGAAGAAAATTGGGGAAAAAAATGAAAAAAAGAACTAAACATGAAAAAGCGTAGAAGTAATGAGAGTCGAAGGAGGTCTTTTTATGCTATCAAGTTGCTAACCCACCAAAATTTAAGGATAAAAATAAGGATACAATTAATAGGATAAAATTAGAAAGAGGTTTAATTTTTATTTTCCTATTGGTATATCAAACAACAGATTAAATAAGGATACAATAGTTTTATCATATTATGTGTCTTTTTATCTTGTGCACCAATCATGCTTATGCCTATTGTAGTTTGTAGGGCAGCCAATGTAAAACGCCCGGGCATCTTTTTTACCTTGTAAGTTTGCTACCGCCTTTGGAGTTGGATGGAAGGTATTATCATGCAGAATATTGATTCTTATAATGTCCTATTTATTCTTCAAGTTTGTAACAAGAATTGGAGTCCTCAAATTTATGATATTTGCCTTTCCTTAATCACTCACATCATTTCGATGATTTAGAAATGTAGAAAATGATATGAGATTCATTTATATCAGGTCTGACTTATTGAAGGTAATTTTTTTTATTAGAGGTGGAATATCTCTTTCTCCAATTTTATCCAGGGGCAACATTCATTCATTTATTCAAGAGTTCCAAATTTTGAAGTTTTTTTGTTGGCAATTGTCATGCTCCTCCTGCTCCAATTACCCTTCGTGTTTATTGGATTACTCCTTCTAGATGGAATAAGTGAAACTCTGATGGGGCTTCTAGGGGCATTTTTAGGGTTGTTTAGAGACTGCAGTGGTGGTTTGTTTAGAAATTGCAATGGTTATTTTCTTCGTGGTTTTCCAGCTAACCTAGGCATTGGCGTAGCCAGGGCCCTAGGTCAAAGATTCAAACTTTTGAGTTTTAATTAATAATTATAATAATAAATATTAAAATAATATACATTCAAAAATTACATTGTACTCAATTTATATTGTACTCAAAAATAGCATACATACTCTATAATTATCCTCTACACGGTTTTATGTCATGATATTGTTGAATAATCAACTAATTACAAATGTTGTCAAACACATCCCTCTTAATATAAGTCACGAGAGAATCGTTCATTAATTCATCCTCTATTTGATTACGCAATTTAGTCTTCACAATCTTCGATCATTAACAAGAGTTGTAAGATTTAAAATATCAGACTTTGTCGATTTACGCTTTAGAACACAAAATCAATTTACTTTTTATTATAATATTTATTACTCATTACAGAAAATTATGTAACATAATTTAGGGTATGTTAGTACAAGATAAATACTAACAAAGATACAAATTTGAAGGTAGATTTATCAAAAGAGATAAAGAAAATTCTTAAAAGGGGGTCCTATGAAAATACAATGTGTTACTGCAATTGTCACTCAAAAGCTTTGTCTCATCTCAGCTTACTTAAACTACACAACGAGGATAAAAGTGAGCGTTGATGCAAGTATGGTGCAATGTTTAAATTTGAGGGGATTCAACATGATAAAAACATAATAACTTGCATGTAAATTTAAGAATTGAGGAGGTTCAGTTAAACACCTTGAGCTCTATGTAACTTTGCCAGTGAACCTAGGGGCAGTGGCGGAGCCACATTGGGTTCAAGGGATGCACCTGAACCCCCTGACCTTCTTTAATTTAAACGTGTGATGCTATCTAATTTTCTATATAGAACCCCCTCATCTGTTTAGCATTGCACCACACTCTGCACCAGTTCTCTCTATCTCACTCGATAGTTGGCACATGAGACAAGCACAACAAAACAATGTCATTGAGTCAAGCAATTACATATGACATATTTTGGTTTTGAGGCATAAGGCAACTAAGTTTTTATTATATATACTAGCAAAAAGACGGGCACTCACGTGCTCGTCTTTCCGCTTTTTTTATTACGCTAACACATGTAAATTATAAACGGTATTTTATATGAAATTTTGATTTTGATTAAAATTATAATTACAAATGTTCGTGACTTTCAAATTGTAATAAATTCAAAAAATCATGTTTATCTTTTTCAATAACAACGGTAATTTAACAAATCTAATATAAATCTTTATCTTTTTTAATACCACCAACAATATTTCATTAATATAAGAAAATTTGTTTAAGGGTATATTGGAATCATAAAAAAATTCAGCTTAAAATCTCAGTCACGTTCATATATAATATTGATAATATTGTTCTTATTGTAGGGAGATATTCCCTATTTTAATGGGATTTAATTTTTTTAATTAAAATTTAAAATAGTATTATTAAAAGATAAAATAGTAAATAAAATAGTTTAAATGAAGAGTAAAATAGGTAATGAAAAAGTCAGTCTAAAGTCATGTACTTCAAGCCTATTTTCTTTATATATACTAGCAAATTATAAACGGTGTTTTTTATTGCGCTAACGTTTGAAAATTATAAACGGTGTTTTTTTTATGAAATTTAGTTTTTGATTAAAAGTAAAAATATAAATGCTTTTAGCTTTCAAATTATAACAAACTAACCTAACCATTATCTATTTCAATGACACCAAAAATATAACAAAAAAATTTAGTCTAAATTCTTATTTTTTTTAATGACATCAACAACGATCTTTATTATGGAAAAATTTGTTAAATGGTATAATTGGAATAATGAAAAAGCAAGTATAGATATACTCTTCTACTTTGTTACACTTCTTATAAAGATAAAGGAAAAAAATAGGCATATATATACTCATATCGTGTTTGTTACACTTTTATTTTAATATTTGAATTTACTATTATATATTTGTTACATGTGTTGTTTGTATTGAAAGTTGAGGGTAATTTTGAAAAGAGAAAAAGTCAGTCCAAAAGAGTCGAAATATGCTATTTATATATATATATATAACTCTGCTATCTTCTTGTAATGTGTAGTAAAGTAATTGTTAATAAATTTAATAATACAATCAATTTTCATAATTTTTTTAGTATGTTATTTTTGTAAATATAATTATAATTATTAATTTAATTTAATATTTAAAACCCCTGAATCGGGGTCCTGACAACGCCACTGCCTAAGGGTATCTTCTTCTTTTAAGGTTGGATTGGTTTGTTTCATGCTTGTTATTAGGAAGGCTTATGAATTAGGTTGATCTCATTTCTTTGTTAGAATGCAATTCTCTTTGAACTATTAAAAATTTCAATGACTCTTCTTTGGTTTCATTGCATCCAAGAAACAGGTGCATGAATCGTGTTAATATCATTAGCTAATTTTGATTTTCAAATAATTGACTTCGTTTGGTAGGTTTTGTTACCAAGGTGCATCAAAGAAGGATTCTCTAGAAATAGACTAGTTCTTCTTAATTATTGATTTAAATGATGATTGGTTGCTTTTATTTTGAGTTTGGTCTTGTTGCTAGTTTTGTTGTATAAAACCACACATTGTTTTCCTTCACCATGTTTTATCTCAATGAATTTTCTTGATAAGGTTTTGGCTTAGTCCCCTCTAAATATTTTCCGCATTCCGTTATTTTATTATCAATAAATTTGTCTTGTGATACCACTCCACTCTAATTTTTGCTTAAAAAAATTTAGTCATGTTTGTAAAAAAAAAAACATGCAATTGTGACGACTCCACCCATAACATATATTTTAATGGAACATCTTTATAATAATTGGATCATTACATTTATGTGGGTAACGTTTCATCACCATCCTATGCTCAAAATGTTCTGCTAAATAAATATCTACACCTCTTTCAAAAAAAAAAATATATTTACAGCTAAAACGAATTGTGACACACACATATATTATTATTATTATTATCATGCCAAAAACACTTAATAATTTAGAATTTATTTTTGAGAGGAAATTAGGCAAGACTTGAAAAATTCAAAAACAGTATTATTATGATTATTATCGTCATTAATATTACGTAATAAGCAACATATAATAATTTAAACTTGAACAGGTCGAAAAGAAATGAGCTTCTGTGTGCGGACGTAGATCGTGACATAGACAACGGTTTCATAATTGTTAGAAACAGAACCGTCGTCAGCAGAAATGATGAGGCGATAGGTCATCCCTTTAACAAATTGTGATTCAGCCTTGATGATCTTCTCGAACTTCAGATTTGCCCCTGTTTGCTTGTCGTACTCAGAAACAGCAAATTTGGCGATTTCTGTCACATCTGTACCATTGACGTTTACGATGGGGTAATAACCATCTAGTATAGCTTGATTCCTGGCCGTAGAGGCCAGCAAAACAGGGAGGGTAAGAACAAGGGATTGAAATTTCATGATGTTTATATTTTAGCTATTATTTTTTCAAGCTTTGAAAATCACAATGGTGTGAGTTAGCCTCAGTTAGTTGGGCGTTACCTTATATATATTGCACAAAAGTTATGCCAAGTTGGTATTATTCTTTTTTTACTAAAATTGAATGAAATTAAGTCAAAAGTTGGAAATTGGTAAAAAAAAAATGAAAAAGTAAAAAGTTTACTTCTATTTAATGAAAATAAATTAAATAATTTTGAAAATTGCTTCAAAGGTTTGACCATCAAAGGTTTCATTTGGTCAAAGGTGTTGATATGGTTGTATGCTGGCGTTTTAAATGATAATAACGTGCATTCAAGTGATAAAGCTTCAATTGGAGGTTTGAATACTGAACTATTGGGTGAGGATAGCAATGGGTTGAAAAGTGTGTGCATCGAAGTGGGCCTCCAGTCGGAATTGATTAACAATCTGCTCTTGAGCAGGGTTGGTGCTGATTAGAGGCGTGCAAATAGCAATACGCGCATGGCCTATTCTGATGGACCGAGAATGGGAAACCCAGCTCGTATTATTACAAGAGGATTTTTTTTAAACCCCCTCAATATCTCTTTTGACCGAAAAATGTGTTTTAGGAAGTTATATCCCCAATATGTTAAAATAAAGAAAAAATATCGTAGATAAATAACCAAGATTTCATAGCTGGTTTCCCTTGTTTCCAAAATAACACTATTATCATGGTTCTTTCAAACGAAAAAAAAAACACTATTATCATGGTTGCTGTGGACAATTTATCAAAGAGTTGTGTTATTTGAACTATAATTTGTGCGACAACTTATGAGACAACCATTGATTTACAAATAAAAGTAAGTATTGACACAAAAATCAAAACAATAGAGAGAAAAAGTAAAAACATAATGTGAGCATGAGAGAGAAAGTTGTCACAAAAGTTGTCGATAAATGATTGTACAAATATCATTTCTCTTTATCAAAAGTTGAATATTTTGGGATCCTTATTCATTTCACCGCTGTCAAAGTAGCATATTTATTCACTCGGATGATATATAAACTACATGGCATGTCTTGGTGCATGCTATTCTAAACATAAACAAAAGTGTATGATAAAAAATACATGATTTGTAGGTACCGTTGGTCAATTTCTCACGCTCCGAGATGCCTATGATCGCTCGTAGCCTTCCTAAATTGCGATTTCGTTTTTCTCTTGTCGTTAAAGCATGTTTTCAAGTGAGACGAGACCTTTGTATTCATAGGTGTGTAAAACCCTAACTTTCTAGAATAGTACATGCGCGATGCGCACCAGCTTCAGTGTGTAGAGTCAAGGGAAGCGACGACCCACTTTTGTTTTCATCATGACGACACGATGCCTGGCTTAAAACACACGTCGCATCTTATGCAGTGGTTGACTCCTTTGTCTTTCTTCATTCCTTGTTCCATTTCGCATCATTAAAACGTCTATAGTGACTATATCCAAAGAATTCACTTGATAATCTTGTAAAGATGTATAGCACAACCATAAAGTTGTCTAGTTTGGGTGATTTGACATGATTCAAAGATTGTGTCCTTCATTTTGCTCTCCCTTGCGCATCCATCAATTTATTTACAAAAACTCGACTAAAACAACTTTAAACTTTGCTAGAATGACTTAAAACTAGATCCTAAATGATGTTAAAACTACTATATGAGAGTCTCTCATCACAATTCAAAAGACTAGTTCATTAGGTAAGTAAGAATCCTGGTTAAAGTACTACATTAAGTACTTTTGTCTATTCAATGTCAAACTCTTACAGATTGGCAGGTGAAACTTTACCACGCCTTCTAGAGAAGGCAATAGATGTAATATTGATTGGCCTTTCATAGTTTCACCTTAGATTCGACGAGGCAAAAGGGTATCTGATCATCCTCTTCCTGAGTTTTGTTAGTTATATTTGATGATTATTTTGGTGTCTCCATACCTCGGAGACATGGGCGGATCCAGACATAATATTTTGGTGTAACTAAATTATGAAAGAAACTATGAAATAAATTATACTAAAAATAAAATAACATTGTTTGTCTCTAGAAAGCACAAGAAAATATTTCTTCATTCTATAAAGCATAACAATGACTTTGTAATCACAATAACAAATAAGCATTCTAAGAAAAATCAAAATTGAGAATTTAACAAAGAAAACCTTAAAATTGGGCATTCATAATTGGATATATACTAACTAGATCATGACCCGCGCGGCACTTTTAGTCTAGACAAATTTTACAAAGTACATGTAACATTGGATGAAAATTTATAATCGTTTTAGTATGTAATTCAAATTGTGTTGCATAGTTCATTTCCATTATGAAATCAAATTTCAAATGTTTGTATGAGAACATATTTGAATTTGCAAATTAAATCTGAATGAAGTATGATCTAATATTGTTAATTCAAATATGAATGAAGTCTAAGCAAAGACAAATTTGGTTTATTCACAATTTTTTTAGTCTAGACTATTTTGCGACACATTTTACAACTTCTCAAAAATTATAAATGTAACATTTTGCGACATTTTTTTATTGTTACGGATAATACTATAAAATGTAACTAAAACTCTTTAGTAACATGGACTTTACCTAACAATTGTTCAAATGTTACTAAATTTAATCAGAAACATTTTTCTTGATTTAGTTACAAGTGTTACTAAATGTCATTATTGTAGCAGTGTCTCTTTCTCTAGATTTATCTAGGGGCAACATTCAATCATCTATTTAAGAGTTCCAAATTTTGAAGTATTTTTTGTTGGCAAATGTCATGCTCCTCCTGCTCCAATTACTCTTCATTTTTATTGGATTGTCCCTCGTTTAAATTGGATTAAGTGAAACTTCGACGGGGCTTCTAGGGGCACTTTTAGGTTTGTTTAGAGATAGCAATGGTGGTTTGTTGAGAGATTGCAATGGTTCTTTTCTTCGTGGTTTTGCATCTAACCTAGGGGTCTCTTCTTCTTTTAAGGTTGGATCATTTTATTTCAAACTTGTTATTAGGAAAGCTTATGAACTAGGTTGATCTCATTTTTGGTTTGAATGTGATTCTCTTTAAACTGTTAAAGTTTTCAATAACTCATCTTTGGTTTCATGAAATCTAAAAAAGGGTGGATGAATTGTGTTATTATCATTAGAGGTTTCAGTTTAGAGTCTCACATTTACATGGAAGGTAACACATGTGATTATCAAATAATTGACTTTATTTGGTAGGTTTTGTTACCAAGGTGCATCAAAGAGAGATTCTCTAAAAATACATCAGGTCTTTTTAATTATTGATTTAAATGATGATTGGTTGCTTTTATTTTGAGTTTGGCGTTGTTGTTAGTTGTCTTATATATAACTACACTTTTTTTTCCTTCAATATGTTTTATCTCAATGAATTTTCTTTGAAGGGTTTTAATAAAACAGTTGTCCAAATATTGTGTTGTCTTGCTGGTTTTGTGCTTTTGGCTTAGTCCCCTCTAGATATTTTATGTAACTTGTTATTTTATTATCAATAAATTTATTAGATTGATGTAAATGACAGGTTATAAATTTGAGGTGTCAATTGGATGTCAAATTTGTGATTCCCCTCCACTTTAATTTTTGCTTAAAAAATCCAGTCATAGTTGTAACAGAAAAACATGCAATTGTGACAAAAATATATTTTTTGATTGTACCAAAAAAAAAAAAAGCAATTATGCACTTATCAAGCATTAAGCGTGCGTGATTTCATCCCTTAGCTGTTTGAAACTAAAAAAAATCAACTTCAAGAAAGCAAAAGCTTCCTTTTGAATGTGCATTGTGACCAACTAGAATTGAGATTATCAGAAAAGACTAGTCTTATTTAACATGGACAATCCATAACTCAACAAAAATTACATTTAGTGAAAGTAACTTGCAGAGAAAAAAAAGTGAACCAAAGAGTTTGAAATATAACTATGGAATGTTATGAAGCACGGACACTCCTCGGATTAGGCTTGTCCCGATGTCGAATATGTGTGGTGTTTGACACCGACACATAGTTACACTGAATTATGTGATTTTCTCACATTAGTGGTGTCAGTGTGTCAGTGTCCGTGTCGTGTCCGTATCTGTGCTTCATAGATGGAATGTCTTGACCAAACCAATCAATCAATTACTAGGATATAAAGTTGTCAATATTGACAAATGTTATGAAATTAAAAGTATTTCTCATGATTACAATTTTCTTACAATAAAGTTTCATAGTTACAAACTTTTTTACCTAAATTTGGTAACAAATTTTCTTCCTCTACACTTATCTAAACCATTTTTGCAAGAACCTTCATGATATCATCCACAGTTGGCCTATGCAATGGATCATCTTTCACACAATCCTTAGCTAAAAAACACAAACAGAGAGCCTCCGGAAGTGAATAATCCTTCAAATTTGGGTCCACAAAATTCCTCAATCCTTCAAAACAACCACCACCTTCACTACCTTCCCCAAACAAAAATCCAACACAATCTTTAACCAATTTTCCATCAAACTTTTCTCTTCCTGATATCAACTCAAGCAACACAACACCAAATGCAAAAATATCAACCTTTTGTGAAACTGTCCCATGCAAAAGATTGTTAGATACACCCCCCACATCTGCCAATTTTCCTCTCCAATTTTCTGTTACAAATATATTTCTACTATTGACATTCATGTGAGCATAAGAAGGAAAAGAACAATAATGTAAATAGTATAGACATGTTGCTATGTCAAACACTATTTGTGTCCTTCTATGCCAATTTAAAGTATTGCATGGATCCAATAAACAATCCCTTAAGCAACCGTTTTTAGGTAACTCAAAAACTAAAAAAGACCATGAAATTAAATCATTCTCACCATAACAAACACCAATTAAATTCACAATATTAATGTGATTGATTCTTGAATGTAAATCAATTACCTCACTAGTGTCTTCAAATCTCATCCTCTTTATCATCACCTCAATACCATTGATTAACCCCTTGTAAACAAAATCACCAATCTTGTTCACATCACTAAAAAAATTTGTAGCTTTTTCAATCTCTTCTATATGGTAATTAAGCAAACAATACTTGATCCCAACAAGAAAATCAGGAGATAAGCAGGAAGTTGTAGAGGTTCTTATTGGTGACCATAAAGTGGTTGAGTTTGTTGGATTAAAGGAATCAACAACAACATCAGTTTTTCTCAATTTCTTCATATAAAATCCACTTGCAACCAATGTAATGAACAATAAAAACCCTATAATAGGTCCTGCAATATACAAATTTGATGGTTGTGTTGATTCTGATGTCTTAAATGGATTTGTTGGAAGAAAATTAGGAGGTGGAGAAGGAGAATCTGGAATGTCAAATATTTTGATTGGACCATTTGAATCTCTTATTGGAATTAAAACAACTGTCTGAGGAAAAATTGATGAAAAGGGTGGCAATTGATTTGCTTCCAAGAAATCATCAAGTGAGATACCAAATTTCATACTCAATTTATCAAAATTATCTCCTTGTATAAGAGGGTATGTAACAAAGTACTTTATTACACCTTTCATAATACTAGAGTAATTTTTTGGACATGAACATCTAAGAGGTACATGAAGAACATCACCAAATTTTGGTTCATTACCTTGATTTTGGTTTTCATCAGAAAGTGTGACATGTTTCAATAGACCTTCGAAAACCTCACAAGCAATATTTGAAAATGTTGTCGTGCTTTCAAGAATTTTGAAGCTGAGTTTGGCTTGGTAAAATTGGTCAGAACATGTACATTCAATAGGAATAAGAACTTCTTTATCTTGTTTGAGTATTTGAGAAGAAGATGTGAGGTTGTTTATGTGAAGAATCTCATTGGTGTTTTTGTTGAAGAGGTTTGAGATTTGTGAAATGGTTTGGAAATTTTGATTTGCTCTATATACCAAGAATGTTTTGCATGTGTCATGTGTTGAATTGCAAGTGTACCTTGAACCTGGTGATGTTTCATTTGAATAACAATTAGAACTGTCGTAAGGTTGTTGAGAATAGCATGAATTTAAGCATATACACACAATAAACCAAAGATGAATCATGACTTTGTTATACATAAGTACAAGACTAGTTCCCATGATTCTAGCTATGAGTTCTTAAGAGTCACTAGTAAATAGAAAAGAGTACAGTGGAAGGTGAACGAAAGGAAGAGTTTGAACTTTGAAGGATATATGTTGTGCTTAATGCATATATGAAATGTTTTTGTTTAAAAAAGTATAGGGTTAATTAAGTAAATGATCCCTATAAATATTCAGAATTTCATTTTTAGTTCCTACAAAATAAAATCGCACTTTTTAATCTTGTAAAATTTTCCGTCAACATTTTTAGTCTTTGTAAATATTTTCATCAGCATTTTTAGTCCCTTGTAAAAATTTTACGTTAACATTTTTTGTCCCTAAAATGCTAAAGGAAAATGTGATTTTATTTTCTATGGACTAAAAACAAAATTTTGAATATTTATAAAGACCATTTACTTAATTAACCCAAAAGTATACATAAAAAATGTTATGATATTATTATTGTTGTTTTGTGAAAAACAGTTTAGACGAGCTGAATTCTAAGTAAAAAAAAAAATTTAGACGAGCTCAATTCTAGAGATCTATTAGGGTGAAAGAAAAACATATTATTCATGAACGAAATCTTTATCTTAACAACGAAATTCGAACTCAAGTTTTTATTAAATATGAGCTGAAATTTACTAACGGGACCAATCTTCTTTGATTAAAATTACATCATGACATTATTATTCTATAACAAGCATACAAAGATGACATTAGAGATTGTGACCCTTTGACTAAAAATGAATTATCAATTTATCAATATGTATGGTGAGATGCATAAATGTGTAAGAAGCCGGCTGAAAAGCAAATGGCTACAAAAGGATATATAAAAAAATATTCATGCATATAGGGTGAATTTAATTTCCTATATTAAAGTACTGTAGTGGTTACATGATGTTCCATTTGTTTCTATTTGTTTCTTACCAATCAAGTTCAATAACCTCCAAACAATATCATATGTGCTCTGTCAGCAAACTAACATTTTTCTCCAATTGAGACACATTGCAGATTGTCCATTACTCGATCAATAATATGTTTAAATATTCAAAGAGACCTGGTTGCAAAAAAATAAATAAAGGATTTGTTAACGGTACATGGGCCCTTCAAATTGGTTTAGTAGCTATATATAAAAATTATAAGACTTATAAACAAATAATACAAAGTTTTATTTATTATTTTCAGTCAAAAAAATTCAAAGTTTATTTATTTTATTTAATTAATCTGAAGATACATAAACTATTTAGAAATTTTTAGGTAGATCCCTAAACTAAAAAAACTTGTAATCAAATACTCGAAGTATTATATTTTTTTTTCAATTAAGTCCTTCGGTTAATTTGAAGTTAGTCAATATTTAATCAATGTTGACATGGATCTTGACATGTCAACCAAATTGTACACATTTTTATTTAATTTCCACCTCATTATATTTTTTAATTATTATTTACTAAATCTCTAATATGGATTATAAATTTGATTTAATTCCAAACTTAGAACAAGAAATTATGGATGTGGATGAAGTTATTCCTAATGGGAGGAAACAAATTACATGATGAAGACTTTTAAATTTGGTTAAAGGATGTAGACGATTTTTTTCTGACAGTAATTGGTTTGATTATATTGTGGAGTGAAGTCTAAAGGAAGTTGCATGGAAAAGTTACATGGGTTACATTTTATTGAGTTCCTCTACATGCATGAAGTATTGATGTAATAACAACTCCAAGAGTTAGTTCATAACTATATATGTTAGTTGGTAAATACTAACTCCTACCTAATTTACTTATCAGTTGTGAGTTAGCTACACCTAGCTAGAGTGAACTAGCTACACGTATAAATACATATATCATCTCACTGATTCAGCTGAATAGAATTGAATTCTTATCAGATAGTTTCAATTGTGCTTCTTTCCTATGGAATTTTTTTTGTTAAGGTATTAGCTAGAGCTCATCAGTTGAGCTCTTTTGCGTCTATCATGATTCACAATATATATATATATATATATATTATGGTAAAACAGCTTCATTTCATAGAAAAACAACATTATAGATAGCATAAGACATTTGAATTAGGGCATTCCCCACCCATAGTCTAAGAGCAATTCTAAAAGAAAAGTCTACATACGCATAATTGACAATACACATAGGTTGTTAAAAAGTCAAAAAGACACAACAAAACCAATAACAACAACCTAACATCCACCCATCCAATCTCTTAAAAACACAAACAATGACAATATGTGATTGAGAATCCACAATCTTTCTCCAAATCCAATTACGAATGATTTCTTTGACTTGTGTTCGCGCAATTCGACTATATTTAGTCGCAAGATTGACCACTTTTCTCGTATGTTCGAAGCTACTTGATGATTAGAGAGAGAGAGTTGCAATGGTTGTTAGTCTCTTGAGCTTATTCTGTCACTACGGAATGCCAAAATACACACACTACTTTGTTCCAAAAGACAAAACCCTTTTGAGGTTTTTTGTCAAACACAACAAGTGCAAACATAAAACAGAAAACATAGAAACACACAAATAGAAGTTGTCAAATCTGAAAGGAAAGATATCTGCAAATCGTAGAATTTCCATGGTGGCTTTGGAAGTGGACAGGTAGGTGCCAACCATGAAGGTGGAGATGCAGCCATGAGGTAGAGGCATTGAAGCACTGTTTGCGGGTTTGAGGTGGGGGAAACAATTGTGACAACCATCTCATTGTTTTGTGGTAGTCGCATCGGCGGGAGGGAAGGCTTGGCGGTGGCTTGTGGTGGAGAAAGGAGATCTCTGGTGAGTGAGAAAGATTTTGAAAGAGGATGAAGAGATAGTTGAGAAGAAAAGATGATGCTTCTACAAGAGGAGGGGAGGAGCACCAAAGAGATGGGGGAAGAGGACCACCATGTAGGTGTTGGGGGGGGAGGGGGGTTCTAGAGGGAAGGGAGAGCTTCTCTCTCTAGATTCTAGATTCATATGAGTTGGCTATTTGATATAATGGTTATTCCTTGCAACAAGATGGATGAGGTTTCCGGAGCTTTGGTTGTTAAATTAAACGAAATTTAGTGAAGAAAGGAGTTTACTTACAAAGCAAGTAGACAGCTTATAGCTTAGTTATGATGACTCAACCATATGATTGTTATGGTGTGTGCAACTTAGATTAGTATAGCCTATTAGAGTTTGTTAAATTGACAGATATTACTTAGTTGTTGTAATATAAGAGTTAGTTAGTTAGAACTCACAATCTATGAGTAGCATTTGGTCCCAAACTCCTTCATAATTTCAATAACAAGATTTATCCTTGACTAGTATCTCTCATTTTCTCTCTAAGTTTTTAGAATCTTCTTCATCATGATGATTAACTTCATGATGGCATCAAAGCTCTTATAATCTCTCTTGTATATCTCTTCTTCCTCAACTGTGGTTTGTGGTCCTGGCAATATCTTAATATCTTCCTCAAATTCCTAGTAATGTTTTACCATGTTCTTGCTTTCGAAGGACCTTCTTCCATTGCAGTTACACTTGTTCTCAATCATTCGAATTACCATGCCTGGGATCGATTCATGACGAGAGCTCTTAGAGGTAGAATAAATTTGACTATGTTGATGGATCAATTCCTATTCCAACTGAGTTTTATCCAAGTTTCAAGGCTTGGAATAATTGCAATATGTACATTCAAGGATTATGAATCTTGTTGGAACAAAATGTATGAACAACTCTCTTTTGGGTTTTGATGATAACAAAGTGTTAAAAAGAAAATTGGAATTGCTAATGATTGATTCTAAGTGTGCAGAACCATGTACTGAAAGTTTGATATGTAACATTGGTTATGAAAGAACAAGCTAAGAGCAAGAAGGAAAGCATAGAAGCTTGTGTTGCAAGTATGAAGTCTGTGTCTGAAAGCAGCTTCTGAAGACTGTGTCTGAAGAAGTGCGTCTGAAGACTGAGTCTGAAGGTCAACAAAAGTCAACGTCTGAAGGCTGAGTCTGAAGGTCAACAAAAGTCAACGTCTGAATAGTGCGTCTGAAGGGAGCGTCTGATGAAAAGTGCTTCTTAAGGGTGTGTCTGAAGAGAGCTTCTGATGAACAGTTCCTGAAGAAGCTTCTGAAGTCAGGAAAAGCAACTGTCACTGTCATCATTAATGCGTGTACAGTCAGAACAGCTCAATGGAATAGTTGCTTCCTTCGAAGAAACATTCTCCAGCTTTTAAGGAAAACAATTCAAAAATTGCGTGCTCTGTTTTCTGCACTTCGCACACCATGTCAGCTGGACATAGCTTATAGTTTTGCAACGACTCTTTGCTGGAAAACTGGGCAATCTCAACAGCTCTTTTATCCCCTATAAAAGAGTGAAGATTTGAAGAAGAAATTGCCAAGACTCAAGAAACTAAAGACTGAAAAATTTTGTGCTCTGTTTTGCTGTCAAATTCGAAAGTCACCAAAAACTCTTAGAAATTCTTACAAACTTCTCATCTTAGAATTTCTTAAGTTTAGAGTCTTAAACTGAGTTGTATTTTGTGAACACCTCTGATATTTTATCAAGTGTTCAACAAGCTAAGAGCAAGAAGGAAAGCATAGAAGCTTGTGTTGCAAGTATGAAGTTTGTGTCTGAAAGCAGCTTCTGAAGACTGCGTCTGAAGAAGTGCGTCTGAAGACTGAGTCTGAAGGTCAACAAAAGTCAACGTCTGAAGGCGGAGTCTGAAGGTCAACAAAAGTCAACGTCTGAAGAGTGCGTCTGAAGGGAGCGTCTGATGAAAAGTGCTTCTTAAGGGTGTGTCTGAAGAGAGCTTCTGATGAACAGTTCCTGAAGAAGCTTCTGAAGTCAGGAAAAGCAACTGTCACTGTCATCATTAATGCGTGTACAGTCAGAACAGCTCAATGGAATAGTTGCTTCCTTCGAAGAAACATTCTCCAGCTTTTAAGGAAAACAATTCAAAAATTGCGTGCTCTGTTTTCTGCACTTCGCACACCATGTCAGCTGGACATAGCTTATAGTTTTGCAACGACTCTTTGCTGGAAAACTGGGCAATCTCAACAGCTCTTTTATCCCCTATAAAAGAGTGAAGATTTGAAGAAGAAATTGCCAAGACTCAAGAAACTAAAGACTGAAAAATTTTGTGCTCTGTTTTGCTGTCAAATTCGAAAGTCACCAAAAACTCTTAGAAATTCTTACAAACTTCTCATCTTAGAATTTCTTAAGTTTAGAGTCTTAAACTGAGTTGTATTTTGTGAACACCTCTGATATTTTATCAAGTGTTCAACTCAAACTTATTTTCTTTGTAAATCAGTTTGATTCAAGTCTCAGCCTGCGTGCTTAAGCAATTTGGAAGTCTCTTAACCTTGTGTTTTGAGCATAGAAGTCTCTTAACTTTGTGTTTTGAGCATAGAAGTCTCTTGCTAGGTGCTTGAGCATTGGAAGTCTCTTAGCTGTGTGTTTTGAGCAATTGTAATCAGTTGATTATAGTTAAAATATCTTGTAAGTGACAGGGGGACTAGACTACTTCCGGTTTGTGGAAGGAACTAGTATAAAAACTGTTGTGTCTTTCTTTCCCTCTCTCTTTACTCTTACCCGCTGCGAAACAAACTCTGAAAAATAGGTTCAGAACTGATCTATATCATAATCTGAACTTAACATAAGTTTTGAGAAAGAAAAGAATTTACCCACACAATTCAACCCCCCCCCCCCCCTCCTTCTTGTGTGTTTTTCTCACCTTCAGTTGGTATCAAAGCTCCGGTTCTGATATTCAATCACCTAACAGTGAGTCAGTGAGATCCTGAGAAAAACATGTCATCAAATAGTTCCCCTCCACCCTCTCCTAGACCTCAAAGAAGTGTTGGTACTTCTGTATCATATGACTATGGTACAGATGAAAGAAAATCTAGTTCACACAATAAACCTCCAATGTTTACTGGTGATCCAGAGAAATTCTCATGGTGGAAAAGCAAGATGTACAGCCACATCATTGGAATTGATGATTCCTTATGGGAAATCATAGAAGATGGAATTTCTATTCCAGTTGATGAAGAAGGAGTAGATGTTAACAGAAGAGGCCTGACTGATGTTGAGAGGAAGATCTACATAAAACATCACAATGTTAGAGGTATCATTGTGGATTTTCTACCTCACAGTGAGTATCAGAAGCTGAGTGATAAATCAACAGCCAAAGCCATCTTTACCTCCCTCTGCTCTAACTATGAAGGTAACAAGAAAGTTAGAGAAGCAAAAGCTAATATTCTTGTTCAGCAGCATGAGCTGTTCAGAATGAAGGAGGATGAAAATATTGAGACTATGTTCTCAAGATTTCAGACTCTGGTTTCTGGACTTCAGATTCTGAAGAAGAGTTATACTACTGTTGATCATGTGAACAAAATTCTAAGAAGTCTGCCATCTAAATGGAGACCCAAAGTGACTGCTATTGAGGAAGCTAAAGATCTAAATACTCTAAGTATTGAAAATCTTATAAGCTCCCTCAAAGTGCATGAACTGGGACTTGATGAAGAAGATTCTGTTAGAGAGTCTAAGTCAATAGCACTGAAATCCAAAAGAAAGTCTGTAAAAGCTCTGAAAGCTATTGAATCTGATGAAGAATTTCCCTCAGGAAATTCTGAAGAAGATTCAGATGCTGAGGAGCTTGCAATGCTTTCCAAAAGATTTCAGTACTTAATGAAAAGGCAAAAGAAATTTTCTAACAGAAGCAGTAACTTCAAAGGATCTGGTTCCAAGAGGGAAGATCAGAAGGGTTGCTACAATTGCAAGAAGCCTGGTCATTTTATTGCTGATTGTCCTGAACTTGAGAAGGACAAGTCAAAGGAGAAATCAAAGAAGACCAGCTCTAAATCAAGCAACTTCAGAAACAAACTTAAGAAGAGTATTATGGCAACATGGGATGATCTTGACAATGATTCTGAGTCTGATGATGAAGAGGAAGCAAATCTGGCTTTAATGGCAACAACATTTTCTGATGCAGAATCAAGTTCAGACTCTGATAATGAAGATGAGGTATATTCTGAACTTACACGTACTGAACTGATTGAAACAGTTAAAGATCTTATGAACCACCTCAAAAGCAAGTTAGGTCAACTAAAATCTTTGAAAAATAAACATAACTTGCTGACTGAGGAGAATCTCAAACTTCAGAATCACATCAATGAGATTGATGAAGAAGTTAGAGAACTCAGAGAAGTGGCTCATAAGAAACCTGAAGAAATTCCAAATGAACAAGAAATTGCTCTTCAGGATTTTATTTTAACTAGAATCAATAGAAGTAAGGTTGCTTCTATGATTTATAACATTTACAGAAACAGAGGTGAAGGTATTGGTTTTAATAATGATTCATTCAATCATTCAAATGAATCAAAAATACCATCTTGTTCTGAAAGTATTATGAAAGGCACTGAGGTGTGCTTTGTGCCTGCTTCTGACAGTTCTGAGAAACAGAATGTAACAGAAACTGAGACTGCTAAGTCTGAAGTTCTGAACTGCTCATAATCTAAAGCTTCTGAACCTAAGGGAAAGATGAAGGCATAATTTAAAACTTTGCCAAAATCTAAACCAAAAGGTCCTAAGCCTAAGATTATGAGAAAATCAGACTCTAAACCTAAAAATGTTCAGAGTCTGAAGAGTTCAGAACCTAAGACAAGTAAGTCTCAGAGTCTGAAAAATTCAAACTCAAATTTTACTAAGACTGGGTTTATGAAACCTTCAAAAATTACTAAACCAGTCTATTCAAAACCTTTCAAATCTCAAAATGTCAGACCAAAGGTGCACAAGAAACCTTATACTGTCAAGACTAACCATAGAGGACCCATAAAGATATGGGTACCTAAGTCTGAGATAATTTCAATTGCAGATATGCTTGTCATCCAAAGAAAAGGAAAGGTCTTGGTACCTGGACAGTGGCTGCTCGCGTCATATGACAGGAGACAAGTCTATGTTCCAAACCCTGATCATGAAAGAGGGAGGAACTGTGGGGTTTGGAGGAAATCAGAAAGGAAAGATCATTGGTACTGGTAAGATAGGTAATTCTTCCCTGTCCATTGATGATGTCTGGTTGGTAGATGGACTAAGACATAATCTACTTAGCATAAGTCAATTATGTGACAGTGGTTATGAAGTCCTGTTTAATAAGAACACTTGCACTGTAATCAACAACAAAGATAAATTTGTTGTGTTCAAAGGAAACAGGAAAAACAATGTTTATAAAATTAATTTTCAGAACTGGTTGAACAGAAGGTAGTTTGCCTTCTGTCTGTGAGTGATGAGAAATGGGTATGGCACAAAAGGTTGGGACATGCTAACTGGAGACTCATCTCTAAGCTTAGCAAGTTGCAACTGGTCAGAGGCCTGCCAAACATTGACTATCACTCAGATACTCTTTGTGGAGCATGCCAAATAGGAAAAATTTCTAAAACCTCTTTTAAATCTAAAAACATTGTTTCTACCTCAAGACCCTTAGAACTGCTTCACATTGATTTGTTTGGTCCTGTTGGAACAGCTTCAATCAATGGGAAGAAGTATGGGCTTGTAATTGTTGATGATTACAATAGGTGGACTTGGGTTAAATTCCTTAGAACCAAAAATGAAACATATGATGTGTTTAACAAATTCTGCAAAAAGTACAAAATGAAAATGATTTGAAAATTTTAAAAGTCAGAAGTGATCATGGTGGTGAATTTGAAAATGAACCATTTGAAAATTTTTGTGAAGATCATGGAATTCTCCATGAGTTCTCTTCTCCTAGAACTCCACAACAAAATGAGTTGTAGAGAGAAAGAACAGATATTTGCAAGAAATGGCCAGAACCATGATCCATGAGTCTAAAATTGCAAAGTACTTTTGGGCAGAAGCTGTTAACACAACATGTTATATTCAGAACAGAATCTATATCAGACCTATTCTGAATAAAACAGCATATGAACTATTTAAAGGAAGAAAACCAAGCATTTCTTGTTTTCATCAGTTTGGTTGTACTTGTTACATTCTAAACAATAAGATCTACCTAAAGAAATTTGATGCTAAGGCTCAAAAGGGTATCTTTTTAGGATACTCAGAGAGATCTAAAGCATATAGGGTGTATAATTCTGAAACACATGTTGTTGAAGAATCAATACACATTATATTTGATGATAAGAAGCCTGGTAATAAAATACCAGAGTTGGTTGAGAGTATTGCAGATATAAGGCTATCAGAAGACCCTTTAGAACCTGAACAGAGTTCAGAGTCTGAAGAAAGTTCAGAAGCTGGAAATACTGAAGAAACTGAAAAATTCTCAGATGCTGACACTCCTCCTGAAGCTAATCAAGATCAAAATGGTTCTGAACAAGCCCTTGATGATTCTTCAGAAGCTAATCCACCCAGAACCTCATTTAAATACAAGTCTTCACATCCTGAGGAGCTGATCATTGGGAATAAGGACATTCCAAGAAAGACCAGATCAGCATTCTGTCAGAATGAATCTTTGGTTGGACTACTGTAAATGATTGAACCCACAATAGCTGATGAAGCACTTGCAGATGATGGATGGATTGTAGCTATGCAAGAAGAACTGAACCAGTTTCAAAGAAATGATGTATGGGATTTAGTTGCAAGACCAAATCACAAGAACATTATTGGAACAAAATGGGTGTTCAGAAACAAGCTTAATGAACAAGGAGAAGTGATCAGAAACAAAGCAAGACTGGTTGCTCAAGGCTACAGTCAGCAGGAAGGAATAGACTACACTGAGACATTTGCTCCAGTTGCAAGACTGGAAGCAATCATGTTACTTCTTTCCTATGCAATTAATCATGATATCATCTTATATCAAATGGATGTTAAGAGTGCTTTTTTAAATGGAGTTATTTCTGAAGAAGTTTTTGTCAAACAACCTCCTGGTTTTGAAGATGTAAAACATCCATATTTTGTTTTTAAACTTAAGAAATCTTTATATGGTCTGAAACAAGCTCCCAGAGCTTGGTATGAAAGACTAAGTAATTTCTTACTTAAAAATGATTTTGTAAGAGGACAAGTTGACAATACACTCTTTAGAAAAACTCATAAGAAAGACATCTTAATTGTTCAAATTTATGTTGATGATATCATATTTGGTTCTACTAATGCCACTCTTTGCAAATAATTTTCTAAGTTAATGCAGGATGAATTTGAAATGAGCATGATGGGAGAATTGAAGTTCTTTCTTGGAATTCAAATCAACCAATGCAAAGATGGAGTGTATGTTCATCAGTCTAAATATACAAAGGAGCTTCTGAAGAAGTTCCAGCTTGAAGACTGTAAACTGATGACAACACCAATGCATCCAACCTGCACCTTAAGCAAAGAGGACACTGGCTCAAAGGTAGATCAGAAGCTCTACATAGGTATGATAGGTTCTCTGTTATACTTAACTGCTTCTAGGCTAGATATTTTATTTAGTGTATGCTTGTGTGCAAGATTCCATTCAGATCCTAGAGAATCTCATATGACTGTTGTCAAGAGAATCTTCAGGTATCTGAAGGGAACAACTAATCTGGGACTTTTGTATAAGAAATCCTTAGAATATAAGCTAGTTGGATTCTGTGATGCTGATTATGCTGGGGACAGGATTGAAAGAAAATCCACCAGTGGAAATTGTCAATTTCTTGGTGAGAATCTGATATCCTGGGCCAGCAAAAGACAAGCAACTATTGCTTTGTCAACAGCAGAAGCAGAATACATCTCAGCTGCAAGTTGTTGCACACAACTGCTCTGGATGAAACATCAGTTGGAAGACTATTTGATTCATGAAAACAACATTCCTATTTACTGTGATAATACTGCTGCAATCTGTTTGTCTAAAAATCCAATTCTGCATTCTAGAGCAAAGCATATAGAAATTAAACATCATTTTATAAGAGATTATGTTCAGAAGGGTGTTTTGGATATTCAATTCATTGATACTGATCATCAATGGGCTGACATATTCTCAAAACCCCTCACAGAAGACAAATTTAATTTTATTAAAAAGAATCTGAACATGCATTTCATCTCTTGAAATTGCTTGACTCTGAATAGAAACTGAGATTCTAAAGTTCATCAGAAGCTAAGACTTATCAGTCACTCACTTTGAGAGTCTGAAGAAAGTTAAGCCTCCGAAAAACTTCAAAGTCTGAGTTTCAGAATCTGAATTTTTGACTTCTGAATCTGCATAGTTATCTAACTTTTAGTCAGAATCTGATAAGTTATAACTCTGGGCAATGATGAATTAAGCTTTGAAAGTTACACTTTGTCCCTCCTAAAGTCATCAATGTGCAAATGTGTTTTTCTGATTTCAGTTCTGAAATGTTTTAACAAAAACACAGACACACTTTCTTCTTTTCATCATACATGCTCAAATTGGTATCAGACATGTTCAGTTTTTCAGACCCTTTTTCAAAAACTCTTATCAGTTTTGTCTGAAAGAGTTCAGCAGCACTGAACTAAATGCTCTGTTTTTCAGTTTTCTGAAAGAGTTCAGTGGTACTGAACAAAGTGATATGTTTTCAGTTTCCTAAAACCAGTTAAGTGGTACTGAACAATACTGGACAGATTGTACTGAACAAAAATGCTCTGAACATTTTTATCTCACATTTTAAACTCTCTTAATTCTGGAAATTTTCTTTTTGTTGATGACAAAAGGGGGAGTAAAAGTAAACAAGTATTAAGGCTCTGAGCTCAGAACATAAGTTAATTTCTGATTAAAATTAACTTATGAGAACAGTTTATTATCTCTTAGCCTCTGATTTAATTTTTGTGTGAGATACATTACTCTTTATTGAGTTGAAATGAATTTAAATAACTTGGATAAGACTTAGGGGGAGCTTACAAACCTCACACCCTGAAGTCAGCTTGTTATTTACAATTCTGAGTGATAATTTCACCTTATTGTTTTAAGTTGAATTTAATTAACATGGATAAGAATCAAGGGGAGCTTCCAAACCTCACCTTGTGGATTATCAGACTTAGGGGGAGCTTGCAAACCTCATCCTGAAGTCAACTTGTTAATTAAAAGTTAACAACAATTATGAAATAATCACCTTTTTGATTTAAACTGAATTTAATTAACCTGGATCAGACTCAGGGGGAGCTTGCAAACCTCACACCCTGCAGTCAACTTGTTAATTAAATTAACAACAATTTTCTATTAATACTTGTGTTTGTCATCATCAAAAAGGGGGAGATTGTTGGAACAAAATGTATGAACAACTCTCTTTTGGGTTTTGATGATAACAAAGTGTTAAAAAGAAAATTGGAATTGCTAATGCTTGATTCTAAGTGTGCAGAACCATGTACTAAAAGTTTGATATCTAACATTGGTTATGAAAGAACAAGCTAAGAGCAAGAAGGAAAGCATAGAAGCTTGTGTTGCAAGTATGAAGCAAATCTGTGTCTGAAAGCAGCTTCTGAAGACTGCGTCTGAAGAAGTGCGTCTGAACAGTGCGTCTGAAGACTGAGTCTGAAGGTCAACAAAAGTCAACGTCTGAAGGCTGAGTCTGAAGGTCAATAAAAGTCAGCGTCTGAACAGTGCGTCTGAAGGGAGCATCTGATGAACAGTGCTTCTGAAGGGTGCGTCTGAAGAGAGCTTCTGATGAACAGTTCTTGAAGAAGCTTCTGAAGTCTGACTTTTAAGGAAAAGCAACTGTCATTGTCATCATTAATGCCTGTACAGTCAGAACAGCTCAATGGAATTGTTGCCTCCTTCGAAGAAACATTCTCCAGCTTTTAAGGAAAACAATTCAAAAATTGCGTCCTCTGTTTTCTGCACTTCGCACACCATGTCAGCTGGACATAGCTTCTAGTTTCGCAACGGCTCTTTGCTGGAAAACTGGGCAATCTCAACAGCTCTTTTATCCCCTATAAAAGAGTGAAGATTTGAAGAAGAATTTGCCAAGACTCAAGAAACTAAAGACTGAAAAATTTTGTGCTCTGTTTTGCTGTCAAATTCGAAAGTCACCAAAAACTCTTAGAAATTCTTACAAACTTCTCATCTTAGAATTTCTTAAGTTTAGAGTCTTAAACTGAGTTGTATTTTGTGAACACCTCTGATATTTAATCAAGTATTCAACTCAAACTTATTTTCTTTGTAAATCAGTTTGATTCAAGTCTCAGCCTGCGTGCTTGAGCAATTTGGAAGTCTCTTAACTTTGTGTTTTGAGCATAGAAGTCTCTTAACTTTGTGTTTTGAGCATAGAAGTCTCTTGCTAGGTGCTTGAGCATTGGAAGTCTCTTAGCTGTGTGCTTTGAGCAATTGTAATCAGTTGATTATAGTTAAAATCCCTTGTAAGTGACAGGGGGACTAGACTACTTCCGGTTTGTGGAAGGAACTAGTATAAAAACTCTTGTGTATTTCTTTCCCTCTCTCTTTACTCTTACCCGCTGCGAAACAAACTCTGAAAAATAGGTTCAAAACTGATCTATATCAGAATCTGAACTTAACATAAGTTTTGAGAAAGAAAAGAATTTACCCACACAATTCAACCCCCCCTTCTTGTGTGTTTTTCTCACCTTCAAATCTTGTTGATGAATCCATAACACAAAGCATTGTTTTTCTTGAAAATGAAATCGATGTATGGAATAAGCTCAAAGAATGATTCTCTCAAAGTGATTACATTTAAATCTCAGAATTATAGTGTGAAATTTTTGGATTCAAACAAGATGCTCGATCTGGTTCCAAACTTTTCATTGCACTTAAAGTTCTTTGCGATGAACTTGAATCCCATCTCTGAATACTAGTTTAATTTGTGTCTGTCCACATTCTTGTGTTCATGTAATTTGATTGAGCAATGCTAAGCATAAACATGAGATCACACATTTAATTCGTTTTCTCACTGGTTTATATGGCACTTTTATTTGAATCGTTCACAAATCTTGCCCATGAGTTTCTTATTCCTTGAATGGATCTTAATTAGTATATTGTATTGTAGATCCCGATGCAAGTGATCACATAGGTTCATCATTAAGAATATTTGAATCTTTGATAAGTGTCAAATTCTTGATAATTTACATGGCACTTATTGACTTATTTTCCTATTAATCTAGGTAAACACACCTAATTTACTGTAAATATATAATATTTGTAGTTTTAGGCCAATTAAGTTGCTTTTACCTACTTCTCTTCATATTTTGTAGGTTTTTCAGATTGATGACCAAGAATTGATAAAGTGAAATGGATTATGAGGCAAAGCACATTCGTTAGGCGAGCTAAGTGAGATAGAAGCGAGGAGTTCCAAAGATTTTTCCAGGGACATGCAAGAGCAAATTCACTAGGTGAGCATCAATTCGCCTAGAGATTCATGGCGTTTTAGTGATCTGATTGCATGAACTGTCATTTCCCACAATTTGAAGAAAGCTCGGATTCACTTGGTGAGCATAAATTGGCCTAGCAAATTCTCAGTTATCAAAATCTTATAAATAGGTGTCTTATTTCTCTTGAAGGGTATCAATTCCATATCAATTTATGGAGGACAAATCTCATGTACAAAGATGAAGAACACATAAAACATAAAAAGAGAGATAGAGATAGTGATCTAGAGGAGAAAGATATGGCGACGGAGAACAAGGAATCAGTTTCGGTGTCTAAACATTTTTTCTTGTTTCTTGTTGTAAAGTTATGTATAACAAATCCTTTTTATTGTTGGGATTATGTGTAGTTTATATGACTCTTTTGAAGATACTTAATCTAGATGATTATATATAAATTCTATTTTGTTATATTGATGTGTTTATTCCAGTTCTCAACACTTTTTCCGATTTGCATTCTGAAAATGAATTTTTGACTTGGGAAGTTCTAGACATAGACTTTCTCTATAAGATCCATGGATAGAAGCATTTGTGGATGCTAGTTGCAAGTCACCGGCCTAGGTTTACAATCACATACACTATATGATCATATTACATTGAATCAATTGGCTATTTTGCTTAGTCATCGAAAGTTAATTGATACAATGGATTTTGCATCGTTTTCCAGACATGGAAACATACGATGAGGGACAGATGAAGGAATAACTGGAATATGAGGAGTATATAACCGATTAAGGAATGATATTAGATTATTAGTTTGTTGAACCATAATGGGTTTTAGAGCAATGTCTCTAAGGTTTTGATGATAACAATGTATGAAAGAACAATGTGGTATTCTAATGTGTTTTCAAGTGTGCATAACCATATAATTAAATTCTGACTTAAAGGTCAAGTTTTTGGTTTTGATACATCAAGTTTTGAGCACAAGGAAAGCATTATGGTACTCAAGAAAAGCATTGGAAACTTCTAAAGACTTAAAAGATGATGTAAATGAAGGTCAAAAGAAAGTCAAAGCTCTGATCAGAAGATGTCTTAAAGACTTTGATGAGAACAAATCTGATGGATTCAACCTCTGAAGGAAATAAGTTCTGATGTTGTCAGCAGTCTGTGTAACATCCGGGATTTGGCAACTAACGGCCCCCGCGATGTACTCATGGACTTCTCCACCCCCCATGTGGAGTTCCATGCCTTCCGTGGGAATCGAACCGTGTACCTGGGGCCTAAGTACAAGTTCTTTGCATTCCCACTACCAATTGAGCTAGTAGCTCAATTGGTAGTGGGAATGCAAAGAACTTGTACTTAGGCCCCAGGTACACGGTTCGATTCCCACGGAAGGCATGGAACTCCACATGGGGGGGTGGAGAAGTCCATGAGTACATCGCGGGGGCCGTTAGTTGCCAAATCCCGGATGTTACAAAAAAAGGCGCCTTTTTTGTAACATCCGGCTGGCTCCCTTACGGGCTGGCCTCCCTATCTTTCAAGGACCGAGATGTACTCACAACCTTCTCCACCCCCCATGTGGAGTTTTTGATACCGATCCGGGATTCGGCATCTGGGCCCCCGCGATCCCCCGCGATGTACTCATGGACTTCTCCACCCCCATGTGGAGTTTCATGCCTAGCTCAATTGGTAGTGGGAATGCTTAAGCCCCAGGTACACGGTTCGATTCCCACGGAAGGCATGAAACTCCACATGGGGGTGGAGAAGTCCATGAGTACATCGCTGGGGATCGCGGGGGCCTAGATGTCGAATCCCGGATTCGAATCTCGGGTGTTACAGTCTGGGTCACTCTCACCAGTTTTGTCTCCTTCTAATGGAAGGTCGCTTTCAAGCTCTGATAGTATTGTTTGTCTTCTTCTGATCACGTGCAGAAACAACCAAAGAACTTCAACAGAAAATAGAGTGTAACAGATCATTCCATAAGAAGTAAAGGACTTATCAAGTACTATTTAACGACATTATCCAATTGAGGCAAAGTTTTCGAATTCAAATCAAAGCTTCTCAAGGACGATTTTGATGAGTTGGCAATCTTCAAACACATGCTCTATTATTTCTATCCTATATAAGGACCTGAGCAATTTGAAGAAATTAAGAGATTAAGAATTTTTACAAGTGCTAAAACTCTGTCAAATTCAAAAGCACTCAAACACTTAGAAAAATTCTTACAAACTTAGTATCTTAGAATTTCTTATGTGTCAGAAGTTTCTTAAGCTTTAAGTTAATTTACCACTCTTTGTGTTTAAAAGTGTAAACACATATAAACTATTTTATTAAACTATGATTGTATAAGTCGTCTTGTGTGAGGCAAGGAAGTCACTGACTTGTGTGTTGGAGCAATTATAATCTTTTGTTATTATAGTGAAAAATCTCTTGAAAATGCAAAGGGACGGGAAGTAACCTGGGATTGTGGGGTAAAACAAGATATAATTGTTTGTGTTGTCTCTCTCTCTGACTTTGATCTCTCTCCGATTATCTTTATGTTCTGCTTTGTTTAAACTTCCAAAAAGATTTTCAGAAAAAGCCAACACAGTTCAACTCCCTTCTTGTATTTTTCTCACCTTAATAGTTAATGAAACTTAACCCCGACAATACAATCTCTCTATTGTTGTTTCATTACTTACATTACACAGACCAAAACATATGTTTAAATAAACCCATTTTCCGTACTCAAAACAATTTTAAATTTTTAAACAACTTTGGTATCGCACGAGTCCATGTGAATACAGTACTTGAATACTTGTTTTTTGCACCACTATAAAAGAAACTCATCAATCTTTCAAGTAAATATCACTCATACATGTTAGATTTCCCAATGTTCACATGTCATAAGCAAAGTATTTAGGAACACTGCAGTTTTCACCTCGTTTAATTGCACTAAATGTCCTGTTTGTACTGGATTTCAACTTAAATTTGCTATTAGTACTCAAATTATGCATTGATTCTCAATGTATTGTAACCTCAGTTGAACTATTAAAGGGATTGTACTACCATGCCAGACAAGCTACGCCAGCCATCATAGCCACATCTCAAGTCAATCCCTACTCCACTTTTATTCCTCAAGAAGCCATTTAGCATATTTAATTAGGACACTTGTCAAACCATATATTACTTAGAATGCATCAGGAATTTCTTTTTGTTAACGTAGACGAGAATTGTGAATGTAATATATGCCATTATGCAATGAATATAAAGTTACATTTCCAACTAAGCACAAATAAAGCTAGTAAATGCTGAGTTTTTTTACTTTGATATTTGGGGTCCCATTTGTATTAAATTTGTGAATGGATATGAATATTTTTATCACTTCTCTTGATGACTACAGTCGTTTTACTTGGATAATATTGTGCAAGTATAAATCTTAAGTCACTAATCTTGTCCAACATTTTCTAGATATGATAGAAAATAGTATAATTGTAAAGTCAAAATTGTAAGAAAAAATAATGGTATTGAGTTTTCCATGCCTCAATTTCATGCTACCAAAGGAATAAACCATCAAACCAATTAGGTTGAGACTCCAAAACAGAATGGGATGGTAGAGAGAAAACATTAACATGTGCTAAATGTAGGGAGAGCCTTACTTTTTCCGTCAAAATTACCTAGACAGTTTTGGTCACATGCAGCTTTTCATGTCATCTACATCAATCGTATAGCAAGTCCACTTTTACAAAATAAGTCACCCTATCATCATAGATTTGGTCAATACCCTAACCTAAATGAGTTAAAAGTCTATTGTTCACAATATTGTGCCTCTACCTTACATAATAATATAACCAATCTTGATTCCAGAGCCAAAAAATATATTTACTTAGGTCACAAGCAAGGGGTCCAAAGTGCAATTCTTCTTGATTTGAACACCAAATCTATATTTATTTGTAGAAATATGACCTATCATGATTATATTTTACCAGAATACTAATCAAACTTTTCATTGGACATATCATTCCACACATCCCTTAGTCTTTAACATTGAACCTAAACCCATTATAGAATTTGAACTTGAACCACATACATGCATTACTCGGAGATCAAAGAAGAAATATCAATCCTACTAATTTGAGATATTAATCTTAAAATTTCAAAGCATAACAAAGTTTTGTCTATTGCACAAGAGTATTCTTGTGTGACTGTTGCAAACCAATGACAATATATAAATAACATCCAGGTTGATACATCGAATTTAATTTGTACTGAAGTCTTGAATAATATATATTGTACTATATATAGGATATTTAAGTTACACAATCAACCACCATATCGATCCCAAAGCATATAATGCACTTGAAGCTTTCAAGGAGCCTGAAAGAACAAGAATTATGAAGTTGTGTGTGAGGTAACAATTTTCTCATTTCATAAAAGGCAAAGTTAGCAACAGCAAAAACATGACAAGTTTAGGTATAAATCAAGACATTAATTAGTTTTCCCTCGTAGAGTGTCATGATTTTTTTTTTTGTTCAAAAATAAAATAGACATTTATTTTTAATAAATTTTAAAGTGAAATAGAAGTATCACCTTCTTAAGTTGAGCAAACTCTTCTTCGAGCAAAGCTGCTTCCTAAGGAATAACATAATCCTTGTGATTAGTTTTTCGTTCCAATAAAATACAATTCTTTTATATTTAATATGCAAATAATTAATATTAATACCTTACCTCTTTCTCAACCTTGTCAATATTTGGGTAAATAGCTGCAATCAAAGCATCATAGTTTGGATCATCTCTCAGTGAACGTCGGCTAGGCAAATGTGTACGGCAAGAAGGGCATTCATTGTTACTGCAATAAATGAAAAAGAAACAATTTATGGTTAATTAACCAATAAAATTACAACTAAAAATAAATGAAATAATAAAATAGAAGTTTGAGGACAAACCCACTACGCATGCACTTGTCTATGCACACTTTGCAAAAGCGATGCAAGCATTCCATTGAAGTTCTTGTTTTTCGAATGATTCCTACACATAATCAAATTAACCATCTCTTAGTATATCATTTGACTATTATTATAAAAGAAAATACTATAAAATAGTTATGATTGTAGTACATCTGACAATTATATATCTTATAAAATGATATAAAAAGTTCATTTGTGTACAAAATATTTACATAGATATATGTTGCAAGTTGGAATGTAAAAAGAAAAAATATATACTTTTAGTATTCATGATTTCCATCTACAAATTTCATCACTTATAAGTTGGAATGTAAAAAGAAAAAATATATACTTTTTGATGAATCTAAAATTTTTTGATATGTATTGAAAAACCTATAAGTGATTTAATTATAGAAAAATGTGGAATGTGTCAAGAAGTGTGTATTAACTAGGAAGCTCATAGTGGAGGGTTGAGTAGTTCAACTGGTTTGAGCTAAAGGATTAAATGTGTTGAAAACTTCAAGGTCTAGGGTATCAAGTCCTAGCAAGGAGAAAAATACTAACAATTAACACTGATAACATTTGGCATTCAACAAAAACTAGGAAGCTCCTAGTAGTGCGTCTACTAGATCTTGTAATGGGAATAGTTGTGATAAAGTAAAACCAAGAGATGACAATCTAGGGCTACACAACTTTTCACTTTCCCCTTACTAGAGAAAACTATGAAAAATGGTGCATCCATATGAAAGTTTTGCTTGGTTCTCAAAGTGTATGGGAGATTGTGGAGGTTTATCATAAGCCACAAGAAGAATACATTTTGTCTCAAATTGAGCAATATGTTTTGGAAACACGAGGAATAAAGATCAACAAGATCTCACCCTCATCCATCAATATTTAGACTATTCTATGTTCAAGAATGTTTTCAATTCTACTAGCTCAAAGGGAGCTTGTGATAGTTAGGAGAAATCACTCCAAGGCATTGATACTGTAAAAAAAGATGATGTTTTAATCTCTAATATGGTATTTTGATGATCTAAAGATGAGGGAACCCATACCAAATTCAAATTATTGATTAAGGGTGATTACAATTTTAATCAATCAAATAGATACAAAGACAAAATAGAAGATGTTTGTGTGTAGAATAATATTTTTCCTTCCTTGACTCTTATGTTTGATTATGTAGTGAATGTTATTGAGGAATCAAAAGATCATGACAAAATATGTATTGAAGATGGACCGTAGATCTCACCATTTAGGCCTTGAGATCCTCCAAGAGGGCGCAGGGCCCACTTTACAGTCATAAGTAACCCTAGGTGACCTCCCTGAAGGACACTCTTTGGGGCGCCCTCAACAGCCTACGAGGGCGCCCTAATCATAGTTTTGGGCCCAAATCATAAAGGGCCAAAACTATGATCGGATAGGCCCAAGTAAAGGCTACAAATAGTAACCTTGGGATCATTCCCAAGGCATGACCTAAACAGACTCTGAAACCCTAGTTTTCATACATTGTACTCACAGCTAGTACAGTTGGCACCCACCGTGGGGCTGCGGTAAAACTAACCTAGCCACCATCTACGACGAAAAGGCGGTCGATCCGCGGCTTCTGAAAACCACCAGAACGCCGTGAATCCACCGTATTTCTCAGGAGCAACCCTGAAACCTCCGAATCCGCCGCGATTCAGCCCTAAATCCATCCTTTTCCCGGTAAACCCTGATTCTAATCAAACGTTCAACCCGTTTTTTATTCGAAGAACCGATCCAAACCCTGAGATTCGCGAGCCCAATCGTTAATCTCCAACCGCCAACCTCTATACCGACTCAAACAACCGTCATCGCCACCACTGATGGCGGACCCGGCGGCCTTGGAAGTTCTGCAGCAACAGATTCAGCAGCTTCGCGACCACAACGAAGCCCTGCAACCGACAATGGAGACAATCCAGCAACAACACGCTGAAGGGAACGAATCCCAACAAGACGAATCAATAGATCCAGATCCGCAACCACTTTCCGCCGAAGTATGGAACGCGCCAGTCCCAGAAAACTTCAAGCCACCCTCTCTTTCACCTTTCGATGGAAAGAGCGACCCGGTGGAGCATGTGACAACTTTCAACACTCAAATGGCCATCATCGGTCCCGCTGACTCGCTCAAGTGCAAGTTGTTGGCAGAACACTCAAAGACGCCGCCCTCAGATGGTATATGAACCTACCCCGTTTTTCCATCATCAGCTACCCAGACATGACACGCAAATTGACGCACCAGTTTTCAGCAAGTCGCCACCGCAAAGTATCATCCACCAGCCTCATCAACGTCCGTCAAGGATCGAATGAGTAACAGTGCCAAAACCATCAGAGTTAAATATTTAGTGGTCAACTCGCCTTGTTCTCCGCCCAGCTTTCAACCTAAATAATAGTGGAAGACAGATATGCTCAGCGTCAACCCCGCCGAAGTGTGTCATCGCCTAGCTGTAGATCCAGGATTCAAGCCGGTCAATACGCCAACCTGGCGTCATGGTAGTTTCACAAAGAAAGCTAGTGAGACATGCCCACCGCATGGAGCGAACTCAATTCAAGAACTACACAAACTCGCCCATGTCCCAGACTTTGCAGCCAACAGAGAGACACTCGCCATGACAATCCGAAGGGCGATCTCAGAAGCTCGTGAAGCCGTCACACTGGTTATCTTGTTTTAGTTTCATGTACCTTTTGTTTAATGTATAAAGCAGGGAGCACTCTTTTCCCCCGCAGTAGCGGAGGTTTTTAATGAGGCACCCCGCTTTCTTATTAAATTATATCTATATCATCTATTTTGTATTGCAGACACCGCCCGCAACAGATCAACAACACCAAGAAAAAGAGATCGCCAAACCCCAGCGAGGGTTGCCACCTAATTCCTTAACCCTAAAAAGGGCTCTAAGACGTCGTGTGCTAAAAAGAGATCGCCAAACCCCAGCGAGGGTTGCCACCTAATTCCTTAACCCTAAAAAGGGCTCTAAGACGTCGTGTGCTAAAAAGAGATCGCCAAACCCCAGCGAGGGTTGCCACCTAATTCCTTAACCCTAAAAAGGGCTCTAAGACGTCGTGTGCTAAAAAGAGATCGCCAAACCCCAGCGAGGGTTGCCACCTAATTCCTTAACCCTAAAAAGGGCTCTAAGACGTCGTGTGCTAAAAAGAGATCGCCAAACCCCAGCAAGGGTTGCCACCTAATTCCTTAACCCTAAAAAGGGCTCTAAGACGTCGTGTGCTAAAAAGACATCGCCAAACCCCAGCGAGGGTTGCCACCTAATTCCTTAACCCCAATGAGGGCTCTAAGACGTCGTGAGCAGAAAAAGAAATCGCCGCCTAATTCCTTAACCCCAAAGAAACCCCAGCGAGGGTTGCCACCTAATTTCTTAACCCCAATGAGGGCTCTAAGACGTCGTGAGCCGAAAATGAGATCGCCATCTAACTCCTTACCCCCAAAAGGAGAACTCTAAGACGTTGCGAAAATAGAAGGGTTCACATAAAAAGATGCCCCAACAAAGCAATAACGCTGAGAATAAAAACGGTTTGACAATTTTTAGCAAGTCGCGAAATAGACAAGTAATAGTTACCGCCCAGGAAACATTGCTAGCATCGCCATTAAAAAGAAGAAATCCGAAGCAACATAGTACAAATAGTGCATCACTACGAATTCAAAGAAGTTCACTAAGAACAAAGCAAAATTAAAAATTACAACAAAAAGACTATGGTTCGTCCACCAGGGCGCCGTCTATAACAACCTTGAAAGAATCTAGAGACGAGAGGTCAACGCCCGGATGAAGAAAGGCGACTTGTTCCCTTGCACGATCAAAACCACTCTCAAAGGACAGGGCCATCTCTCCTTTGGCTTCCGAGATCTCAGCCTTCAACGCCATTTCTCTCTTACCTCCTGAGGTAACCTCATCCCACTATCATCTTTCCCCTCACTATCGCTTGAATCGCTTGAGAATTCTCCTAAAATAGAGTGGCCATAATAGGCATTTTCAAAAGCAACCCAATCGGTGGTTCCATCCGATCGCTTCGCAAGTCTAACCGCCTCTCTCAATAACATATCCCTCTCCGCCGAATTGGCGGAGATATGACGTTGCCCTCCCTATCACACTCTCTGATAACTGCCATATCCTAACCCGAAATACAAAAATGAAAATCTAACGTACAGAGGATGAATTCGAAAAAGGATTACCTGTTTTGTATGAAAGAAAGCGGCAAGGAGAAAAGGAATAATCTGGTTTTGTAGAGCGTGATGGTTCTCGAAACTATTAACGATTTGTGGAAGATATACGCGTTCGAGTGAGAAAAGAAGAGAAAGTGAAAAGGCAAAGACTAAACAGGGGACAAGGAAAGTAGATCCGAGAAGTAGTTCAAAGTACAAAGCCTGGGAAAATGCGCAGATGACGTCATTAAGTTGGCACGATTTCCAAGAGCCGTTGCGATGCGAACACGTCAGCGAGAGCGAAAGGTCGCCTCATGTCAACCGCCGGATCCCACTAAGGCGCGTCCTCAACTTGAACATTCAAAGGGATCACGCCTACAATGGGCCAGTCCAGGCGCGGCGATCTAATCTACTCGAAGAAGCCGTTTCGACACACAGTTCAATCACTTCGCCTTATCCCAAAGCTCGTGCTTGTTGGGCTATGAATACTCTCGTTGGGCTAGCGCCCATTAAGGCACTCAAAACAGAAACATGGAGCTAGTACCCATGTTGGGCTAGTCCCCGTGTTGGGCTAGTACCCATGTTGGGCTAGTATCCGTGTTGGGCTAGTACCCATGCAGGGTTAAACATCCATGTTGGGCTAGCACCCATCGTGGGCGAGCACCCATGATTGGGCAAGCATCCATGTTGGGCTAGTACTCATAAAATTTTTTCATATAGCTTCGTGATCAGTAAGCCCCACTTGCTGGGCAAAAGGTCATAGGCAAATCCCCCCGTTAACAGTTTAATCACCTTGCCTTGTCCCAAGACTCGTGCTTGTTGGGCTGTGGACCGTAGATCTCACCATTTAGGCCTTGAGATCCTCCAAGAGGGCGCAGGGCCCACTTTACAGTCATAAGTAACCCTAGGTAACCTCCCTGAAGGACACTCTTTGGGGCGCCCTCAACAGCCTACGAGGGCGCCCTAATCATAGTTTTGGGCCCAAATCATAAAGGGCCAAAACTATGACCGGATAGGCCCAAGTAAAGGCTACAAATAGTAACCTTGGGATCATTCCCAAGGCATGACCTAAACAGACTCTGAAACCCTAGTTTTCATACATTGTACTCACAGCTAGTACAGAAGATGTTGAAGGTTCGTCAAAAATCATGTCATGATTGGTGTAAATCGTGATGTGATTTGGTTCAGAAATTTGGAGGTTTTGGTTTGCAAAATTTCATGGCACGAACGGGAGAAATTGTGGCGCGATTTGTGGATCAAGTTCAGTATTGTACTGTATACGAGCTCCGCATCGTGGCGCGATCTAGGAAAATCGTGGCGCAATTTTGCCTAGGTCTGAGTACTATATAAGCCTTCAATCTTCAATTTTTTTAGTGGCTTGAAGAGAGAGAAACTCAGGAAATCTAAAGGAGAGAACTTTAGGGTTAAGTATCTTTGGGTGAGGTTCATGGGTTAGGAAAGACTTCACAAAAATATTGGGTTGTGAGATCTCATTAGAGAAAGGATCAAAAAGCTTTCTTTATTGTTTTCTCCTAAGATTCATTGTGAGTTTGAGTGACTTGAAAAATGGGTAGAAATTAGGGTTTGTTCTTTGTGAACTTAGAGACTGATTTCTTGCAACCTCTTTGTATCACTCTTATCATAGCGGATTGGAGAGCTGCTCTCCCCCAGATGTAAGATAAATTGGTCCGAACTGGATAAAAATTGGTGTGTTATTTTTCCATTTTTTTCTTATCTTGGTTGACTTGGTTATCCTTGTGGTGTTGCTTCACACTTAGATCTAGGTCTGTTTGTTGTTGTTGCTTGAAGCTACTTTGATTTTGATTACTCCTTTCTTTTGATCCACACATCTAAGTTTATTGGTGTGATTTTGAGTAACGAATTCACAACGATTGACGCCCACCATGAAGAAAAGCGGTAAATTGGTCGAGTATCATGGGTTCATAGTGGGACATTGAAAAGTGCACCGGAAGCAATGTTTTTGGGTTATAGAAGGTTAAGATGCAAGCATTGTTGACACAACGAAAATGTGTTGAAGCGTTAAAGGGTTGAAGTTGCGATCTCAGCTAACTTGTCACAAGCAGGGAATCTTTGGCTCATAGACAATTTTTTAAACAACATCCCTACTCATTTAGGATGGTGGAGTCTAAACCTATCAAGAAGTAGTTGGAGGAATTTAACAAGATTCTTGATGACTTGGCAAACATTGAAGTGAACATGGATGATGAGGACAATGCTTTGTTATTGCTATGTTCTTTACCGTAGTCTTTTAACCATTTTAACGATATCATCCTTTATAGAATGAATGTACCACTACTTTGGAGGAGGTCCAAGCACCTTTAAGAACCAAGGAGTTAACAAAGTTCAAGGATTTGAAGGTTGAAGAAAGCGGCGAAGGCTTGAATGTTTTAAGGCAAAGGAGTGAGCATATAGGAAAGGGCAAAGGGAAGTCAAGGTCTAACGGGTTTGATAAATTGAAATACTGATGTTTCATTTGTCATAAGCCCGGTCCCTTCTATAAGGATTGTCCTAACAAAGGAGGCAATGGTAGTTATTTTGTTTAAGTAGTAGTTGCCTAGATGAAGATGGTTATGAGAGTGGGGGTACACTAGCACTCACAAGTTGGAAACCGAAAAAGAGTTGGGTCTTGGAATCAGGTTGCTCTTATCATGTGTGCCCGAAAAAGGAGTATTTCGAGACTTTAGACCTAAAAGTATGTGGAGTCGTTCGGCTCAAACAAAAAGGCTTGCAAAGTTCAAGGTATGTGTATCATTCGTCTGAAGATGTTATTTAACCGTAAATTCCTTTTATGTTTCTAAATTTAAAAGGAAATTTAATTTCCTTAAACATGTTTAATAGTCTAGATTATTACACTAAAGTTGAACATGGCATGTGTAAAATTTCGTATGTTGCATTGAAGATAAGCCTCCAAGATGAAGCATGGCGGTGACATATGAGATTTGTAATTTTGAAAAATCTAGAAATATTTTAATTATAGAAAAACATATGATGTATCTAGAAGGGGTGTATGAACTAGAAAGCTCCTAGAAGTGTCTCTAGAGTTTATATACTTGTACCTTTAAATACTCATTGTACTTGTCACTTTGAATGAAACAAATTGTTAGTTTTCTTCTTTTTGAAAGAACAGATTGTTAGTTTTCTATTAGAAACAATTTTCTTCCTCTTAACATAAATACCATGAAGCTAGACTTGAAACGTAAATTGTGCATGAGTTTCACAACTTCCATTAAAAACAAATATATAAAGTTAAGTCCCATCAAATACAACATTATTATTTAAAGATATTTTATCATCTAAATATTACCTTAGATTTCTCATCAACTAATTAATAAGTTGGGTTGTTCAACGTTTACATTTTCTTACTAGAACAAAATTTGGAGCAAAATTACCATATTTGCAGTAATAACTTAAGCAATCTAGCACTAGTTATCAATTGTAAATTACATACCAAGGCAGATAGGGCACTCAACATTCTTGCGTATTTCAGACATAGTTACCCTCACATATCTGCAAATGAACACCAATAGAGAAGTTTACAAACATTAGGTTGTAATATTTCAAAATGCCAAATCCCCACACCTTGCTATTTTTTTGAAACAACAATAGATTGCAATATATTTATATAACAGAAGGGGTGATTAACCCTTATACAAAACAACAACCCAAAAAGGAGAAGATAAACACATAAAAATAAAAGGACCCCCTAATTTAGAAGAAATCTACACCATATAATACTCATTGGATCCACACATCACTCGTAGTATAGGCACTAAGACAACATTTAGCTACTCTTAAAACTTACTGGTACCATTTAAATTTATGATTCATTAAAAAATTGTCATCCTGTGAATGAAAAAGGGGAGATATAAAAAATAAAAAATTAAAAGTATTTTCATAGGGTTTTATTGAATCCTAACATCCATATAACTTCAACAATCATGTATAGTCATGTGGTTGGGGTTGGAACATTAAAGGAATTCTATGCAAGAGGTCATGAGTGCAACCCCTACTACTAGCATTTTCTCATCCCGTAAAAAATTAATTACCAACAGTTTCCTATTAAAAAAAAAAATACAATCACAATCCGATATGAAGGAAATGGTTTTTTAAAAAAATTGTGAAAGGGCACATTTTTATTAAATAAATTGACACAAATGGTTATTTTCAAACGTACCTGAAGGAATTCGATTGAATAACTTAGTACCTTAAGTTTCGATGTTAAACTTTTACCACTGAGTTTGAACCTCAAATGTGAAGGAAATGATAAAATATGAACAATTTCATCTTAAAGAGAAAGGACTTTCATCAAGTTAGTATCCATCAAGTTACCTAGAATTTTAAAAATGTAATCGTAATTAACAATACTCTTTTTGAAAGGGTTAGTGTACCCTTGTAAAATGCGCTTCCCCGTCACATTACTCTTGCACTAAAAAAATTAGTTCACCCTTTGTCTTGAAATCTAAGATCTATACATCTTGAATCTCCACATAAAAATTTGAAGAGGGGAAAACATCACAATTAGATTAAAAAAATACCTTTAATTCACCAACAACAATCAAATTTTGACTACATAAATAAATGGATTTAATGTAACAAAAAGAACACACATCAACAATCAAATTTTGACCACATAAATAAATGGATTGATGTAACAAAAAGAACACACATATGCGAACGCATGCACAGCCAGAAAATTAAGCAGGAGACACACGAGTGAAAACCATAGTGAGGCTCAAGGCTGCGTTGAAGAACCAACATAAACATATATATGCACATTCTTCCTCCAACTTTAAATATAAGTAAATATATTTGGACCAAATACATGCACAATTTTTCTAGGATGAAAATAGATTGGATAGATTTGGATGGTAATCGATAGATCAGAACAATTCATTAATTCAATAACAATCCACTAAAAAATATTTTAAAAAAGTTAAACCAATTGATCCATCAAACACAAAATCAATCAAATCTATCCATTATTATGTTTTTAATAGATGGATATCTATTCAATCCATCTATAAAAGTTTTTTTATTCCAGAAAATTTAGAAGAAAAAAAAAACTTTTTTTATAGATCTTTTTATTCATTTAAAAAAATAAAAAAAATTAAGAACAAGTGATTCATTGAATTTCATCTGAAAATTGATCCATTGTATTTTTAAAAGAAATAGTTAAATTTGATTCAATCCAGTTACGGTTTTATTGGGTAGTCGATGATTAGATGAATTTATAGTACAATAGACAGGGGATTAATGGATTCAATTGTCATCCCTATTTTTTAATTAAATTTAAGATCGGATAGAGTCGTCGAAACCTACTTTAAAATTTAAATCATTAAAATAATTGATTGAAAAATAAAACGATAAATGATAGTATAAGAGAGGAGGAGGGATGAAGAAACAAGGAATTTGGTTGACATACTCTTCTTCATCTTTTTCTTCTTGGTTGTCAGATGAATTCCCTTGATCCAATTCTGATGAAAACAAATAAGCAAAATAAAAAATTAATTAAACTGTGATGGCTAATAAAACAAATCATATAGGAGTTCATATGAAAAAGTATGAAGCATAATGACATAGTTGAGATAAGAAAAACCACTTACCAACTAGTTCATCTTTGGATTTCTCCTGGCTGTTGTCTATCCTATTCTCAGTCCCAGTCTCCTCATGAGAATTCTGCTGTGACATTGTGAAGTGTTTTGGAGAGATGAAAAAAAAAAGGGTTAAATAAGTAAATGGTCCCTCTAAATATACCAACATTTGATTTTAGTCCCCCTAAAATATTCTTTAGGCTTTTGGTCCCTCCAAAATTTTATATCCATGAAATTAGTCCCTACTTGTTGGTCAACTCATGCCTAACCTTCATAATTTTTAATGAAGTTTTCCAGAAATTGATAGAATATTATGATAATCTCTCCCCAAAAAAATTGGAATTTTTTAACAAAACATGAATTAAATATGAATTTTTATGTTTTTGGTGCTAAAAAATTCATATTAAATTCATGTTTTATTAAAAAATTCTAATTTTTTTTGGAAAATATTGTCATAATTTTCTACCCATATATGGAAAATTTCATTAAAAAATATGAAGGTTAGACATGAGTTGACTAAAAAGTAGGGACTAATTTCATTGATGAAAATTTTGAAGGGACCAAAAGCCTAAGAAATATTTTAGGGGGACTAAAATCAAATGTTGGTATATTTAGGGGGACCATTTACTTATTTAACCCAAAAAAAAATTAGCTATTGAAGATTTTGATTCTTCTCAAATTTCTTTTATATGTCCTTCTGTATATGAATGCTAGTGGAAATGAAGCGTAATTGTAACCAATAAAAATTTGACATGTTATGAGTAAAGACAATTTCATAATTTGGATGGTCCAATTTCCCAAAAGACTATGTGTACCCATCTTGAGCAATTTGTACTTGTGATAGTGTTGAAAAGAGAGTGATCTTAATATTTCTCTTAGTAATTTGTGATTAATTATTATTTTATTTAATTCGAGTTTGTGATTAATTATTATTAATAATTGCACTTCAACAAGCATTCTTCAAACTATAAATTATAAAAATAGGAAATGTGGAATCACTATCAACTAAAATGTCACTAATAAGCATTTAAGAATCTTCTCCAAGAGTCCTCGTGAGTTTAGCTCAGTTGATAGGAACAATGTATAATATATGTAAAAGTCAGAGTTCGAATTCTGGACATCTCACTTCTTCGCATTTAAAATGTGTGAGCTCTACCACTAGACTATTTGACACAAAAAAAAAAAATCTTCTCCAAGAAAAATTGAACTCAATCTCTTACTATTACAATGGCAAAATCTTACTATTGAAGCTAACACATCATGGACGTCTTCACACTTTTTTTTAAGGAACCTTCACACTATTAATTACACTTGAATTAAAAAGTTAAATTCATTTAATAACAAGCTGTATTATTGGGATCCTTAAAATAAAGTTGTATTATTGGGATATTAATTTTAAATTTCTTAAATATTACTACCTTCGTTCTTTTTTAATTGTCACTTTTTGACATTTTATACAAACCAAGACAATCAATAAATGTTACTCCCTCTATTTCAAAATACATGTCGCAATTATACAATGTGCACCATAACTTACTTTGACCATATTTTTTAACTAACATATAAAGGGTCTTGCTAACGAGTGTCGTAAGGGCACTCTTTAAGGTTTCCTAATTAAGAAATTATTCTTTGAAAAAGTTTAACATTTTAATTTCCGATCCATTAATTGCACAATTTTCCATAAAAATATACTATTTAAAGTCCTTAAAGAGTGCCCTTAGGGTTCTCGTTAGCATTTCCCATATATAAATACAAATGTTAGCATGTAAGATGTTGTTTGATTTGTCCCGATGAATATTTTCAAAAGGGTTAAATATGATTTTAATCCTTATAAATATAACAACTTTTCGTTTTAGTCCCTTTAAAAAATTCCTTGACTTTTAGTCCCCCAAAAGTTTTCCATTTTCACTTTTGGTCCCTCCTTTTGAATAAACTCATATGTAGAATTCATATTTTTGAATAAAATTTTGCATATTAATATTATAAGAAACTCTCCCAAAAAAAATAGAATTTTTTTAAAAAAACATGAATTAAATATGATTTTTTATATTTTTGTTAGTTAAAAATTCATATTTAATTAATGTTTTGTTAAAAAAAATTCTAATTATTTTTTGGAGAGATTTTTACGATATTCTACACATTTCTACACAATTTTATTAAAAAATACATGAGTTGACTTAAAAATAGGGACCAAAAGTGGTGATTGAAAATTTTATAGGGACCAAAAGTCGAAGGAAAATTTTAGAGGGACTAAAATGAAAATTTGATATATTTATAGAGACCAAAAACATATTTAACCCTTTTTCAAAATATATCTAATTTTTATAATTTTTTATTATATATAATTAAATATATTAATGGTCAAAGTTGTGTATTGGCATGTGTGTAGTGGTTGACTACGACATGTATTTTGAAACAACGGAGTAATAATTTATATTTTTATTATAATAGTCTTACTCATTTAATATCTTATTTTCTATATTTCGATCTCCGCAATAAATAACTAAGAGTAATATTGATAAAACAATATTTAATGTTGTATTGGACTTTAAAAGTAATTGTTAAATAGGAACACAATTTTTTCAAAAAAAGACACTTAAAAAAACGAAGGGAGTATTCCATTTATCTTCAATTAAATATAAGCAAATATATTGAAAAAGTCAAACGTAATTGGTTTTGAATAATTTTTCCTTATATTTATTCCACATGGAGAACCATATTTGTATTCACGGGCATTTATTACATTAACTTTGACTTGAGTTTTTTGACCGAAATAATGACATGATTCAAAAGAATATGAAAGTTTTAAATGTTATTTTATATTATTAATTATATATCATTTTAGTCAAATTTGTTTGTTCTAAATTATGTGTCACTTTACTATATCAATGAATCATTAATGCTCATTTTTCTATTATGTCATTTACTATTTATTACTTTATCTTTTTCTAATTCTTTTAATTTATGTTTTCTATACCATTAATGAAAGATATTTTCGTAAAACAACTCACAATTACTCTTTTCTATACAACATTAACTACATTTTTTAATATATGTGAAATTGTTGAAGTGACATATAATTTGAAACAAAGGGAGTAGTAAATGTAAAATATTTATATTTATATTTATTTTGACAAAACAAAACGATATTTTGTTGGAACTGTAAAGCTTCAATCCCCGAGAACATAATTATAAAGATAAATCACGCATTTATCCTACATTGAAACCTTACTAATTCAACATATGTCTCATATCCAATATTTATTATAAAAACTTCACCAATTAAATCACATCACAGTGGAATAAAACATAATTAACATCAAAGCAAATGTCATGTCTCGGTCATAACATATAAATTAACATATTATCTCAACAAAGTTTGATCCAAAGATCTCATAGCATAACATAATTAAACCCCAAGTCCTAATCAGAGCTCATAAGCTAGACTCCAAAGCAGATAAACCCGAGTAGGCAAACGATAAGTTATTCCTCAACCTGCAAGTCTACATCCATGAGGGATTCACTCAAGGATGAGGCGACAAAAGTCACTGGAGGGTAAGATATATGCTCAACATAAGGGAATAATAAATGCATGTAAGGCGGGCCACATCAACAATTATCACGTATGCATCTAAATAAACAAGTCTGGTTACATAACTCAACATTTATATCACATTCATATTCAATTATAATTTCAATCATCATTTTCAATAATATATCAAACACTCAAGATTCATGAAGTATCACCAATTCATTTACAATTCAATCACAAACACAAGAACTCATCAATTAAGCATTTACCACATAGAAGCACAAGTACACGCCAAAACATTACCAAATATGACTCAAGTGTATGTAATGCGCCTAAAGATTCTAAATGCATGTGGTACCGGGTTTTGGATATCGGAGATATTTTACCGAGTGATCTCATCATCGCTTTCATCGTCGCTTAACATCGTCGCTGGACTTGACTCATGTATAAATGCATGATCATATATTCGACTCACATCAAGTACACATAAGACTCGACAACAACATGAAGGTGAGAAAAACACACAAGAAGGGGGGTTGAATTGTGTTGGCCTTTTTCTTTTCTTTCTCAAAAACTATTGGTTAGTTCAGAATCAGATGTTGATCAGATTCTGAAACTATTTCAGAGTTTGTTTAGCAGCGGATATAAAAGGTAAATGAGAGAGAGAGAGAGAGAGACAAGCAGTTTATCCTGGTTCCTTCCACAACCCGGAAGTAGTCCAGTTCCCTTGTTACTAACAAGAGATTTTCCACTATAATCAAACGATTACAATTGCTCAAGCACAAAGCATAGAGACTTCCAATGCTCAAACACTAAGTATGAGACTTCTTATGCTCAACCACAAAGGATGAGACTTCCTTGCTCTAACACTAAGTAAGAGACTTCCTTGCTCAACCGCAAAGGATGATACTTCCTTGCTCAACCACAAAGGATGAGACTTCTGGTTGCTCAAGCACGCAGGCTAGAGACTTTGATTCAAACAGATTTACAACAGAAAATAGTTTGAGTTGAACACTTGATATACTATCAGTGGTGTTCACAAAATACAACACAGGTTAAGACTCTACACTTAAGGAATTCTAAGATAAAAAGGTTTGTAAGAATTCCTAAGCTATTTGATGATTGTTGGATGAAAAAAACAGAGTATGGCAGTTTCTGGTTTATCAGTCTTATATTTCTGTACAGAGTCCTTAGTCTTTTTCTTCAAATCTTCAATCCTTTATAGAGAATTAAAGAGCTAATGAGAAGATGCCATGTCATCAAAAGAGCCGTTGCAATTGAAGCTTCAGCCAGCAATACAGCCTTCCTGTTATGGTGAGCAAAACAGAGCAACACAATTTGAATTGTTTCCTTAAAACCAGGTTGAATGTTTTGCCCAAGGAGACAACATTGCAAAGAGCTGTTCTGACTTGTACAGTACTGTACTGTTGACAGTTGCAATTGTTGACTTCTGCGTTTCATTGAACTTCAGACTTCAGAAGTTGTTCTTCATCAGAAGCTGGTCAGAAGCTGGTCTTCAGACGTATGGATCAGAAGCTGGTCTTCAGACGTACGGATCAGAAGTTGGTCTTCAGACGTACGGACCAGAAGCTGGTCTTCAGACGTATGGATCAGAAGCTGGTCTTCAGAACCTGGTCTTCAGAACCTGCCCATCAGAAGCTGCTCTTCAGACGCACTTTAGAAGCTGCCTTCAGATGCTGCTTCAGACGCTGATTCTCTTCAGACTTGCAACACAAGCTTCTATATTTTCTTCTTGCTCTTAGCTTGTTCTTTCATAACCAATTTTAGATACCAATCTTTAAGTACATGGTTCTGCACACTTAGAATCAAGCATTAGCATATCCAATTTTCTTTTTAACACTTTGTTATCATCAAAACCCAAAAGAGAGTTGTTCATACATTTTGTTCCAACAATCTCCCCCTTTTTGATGATGACAAACACAAGTATTAATAGAAAATTGTTGTTAATTTAATTAACAAGTTGACTGCAGGGTATGAGGTTTGCAAGCTCCCCCTGAGTCTGATCTAGGTTAATTAAATTCAGTTTAGATCAAAAAGGTGAGAATTTCAGAATTGTTGTTAACTTTAATTAACAAGTTGACTTCAGGGTATGAGGTTTGCAAGCTCCCCCTGAGTCTGATCGTCCACAAGGTGAGTTTTGCAAGCTCCCCTTGATTCTTATCCAAGTTAATTAAATTCAACTTAAAACAATAAGGTGAAATTATCACTCAGAATTATAAATAACAAGCTGACTTCATGGTATGAGGTTTGTAAGCTCCCCCTAAGTCTGATAATTCACAAGATGAGGTTTGTAAGCTCCCTGAGTCTTATCCAAGTTATTTAAATTCAATTTAAATCAATAAAGAGTAATTTATCTCACAGAATTTCAAAACAGAGGCTAAGAGATAAGAACATGTTCTCTTAAGTTAATTAATCAACAAAAATTAACTTAAATTCTGACTGGCTCAGAGCCTGAAATACTTGTAACTTTCTCCCCCTTTTGTCATCAACAAAAAAAAATTCAAGAATTTTAAAACAGAGAGAGTTCAGATGTGAGATAATCATGCAATCAAGCAGCAAAGATAAGCATCAGAGCAAACTTGATCATACATGAAGTATATAACATTGCATTGAAAACCAGAGAATGCTGTTCAGAACATATTGTTCAGTACTACTGAACTATTTTTGACCAAAAATGTTCAGAGCATATGGTTCAGTACTACTGAACTCTTTCAGAGCTTAATTGTTCAGAGCATTCTGTTCAGTACCACTGAACTCTTTCAGAAAACTGAAAAACAGAGCATTTGTTCAATGCTACTGAACTCTTTCAGACAAAACTGTTCAGTGTTTTTAAATGGGTCTGAAAACTGAACAAGTAATATGTGAAAGTGAAAGTGTTTTGAGTGTTTTTGTTAAAACGTTTCAGAAACTGAAAACAGAAAAACATTAAACACAACTGCATATTAATGACTTTAGGAGGGACAAAGTACAACTTTCAAAGCTTAATTCATCACTGCCCAACAGTTATAGCTTATCAGATTCTGACCAAGTGTTAGACAACTGTACAGATTCACTCTCATTAGTGGGTCACGTGTAAAGTGTCCACTTACAATGAGTTTTATCAGAAGTCACAAAAATTCAGATTCTGAAACTCAGACTCTGATGTTTTCAGAAGCTGAACTATCTTCAGACTCTCAAAGTGAGTGTCTGTTAAGTCTTAGCTTCTGATGAACTTCAGGTTCTCAGTTTCTATTCAGAGTCAATCAATTTTTTTCAGAGATAAAAAGCATGTTCAATAAAATGATGAAATGCATGTTCAGAGATGAAATGCAGTTTCTATTCAGTTTCTATTCTGAACATAGTCTCTAATAAAATGATTTTTAATTTAAAATGCTTGGCTCTTGAATGTAGAATAGGATTTTTAGACAAATAGATGTCAGCAGTATTTAAACAAAACATCTGGTCTAGAAGCTGTTAAGTATAACAGAGAACAAAACATACCTCTATAGAGCTTCTGATTTACCTCTCCTTGTTCATTCAGTCTGTTTCTGAACATCCAGTTTGTTCCAACAATGTTCTTGATTTGCTTCAGGAGAAGTGTTAGCTTATGAGAGGATTTTTCAGCTTCTGGAGGATTTTCAGCTTTTGGACTTTCTTCAGACTCAGAAATTTGTTCAGGTTCTGAAGTGTCCTCTGAGAGCTAAATCTCAGTACCAATGATCTAGTCTTTTTGGTTTCCTCCAGATTCCATAGTTCCTCCCTCTTTCATGGTCAGGGTTTGGAACATAGACTTTTCTTCTGTCATGTAATTCCAGCATCCACTGTCCAGGCACCATGACTTCCCCTTTTGTTTGGTTCTTAATCATATCTGCAACAGAAATAATTTCAAACCTAGGTACCCATATGGGTCCTCTTGGGTTAGTTCTGAAAGGTTTAGTCTTTTGTTGCACCTTATGTCTGGAGTTATAGTACTCAGACTTGTTCAGATACCTTGGATGTGAATCCTTTAATCTTGAATAAGTCTTAGTATCAGACACTGGGTTCTTCAGAACCTGAGCTTTCAATGGTCTTGACTCAGATTTCTTCAGAACCTTAGACTTGAAGGTCTTTGGTTCTGAGCTTTTTAGAGTCTGAACCTTTGAAGGCTTTGGTTCTGTTTTCTTCAAATCTTTGGACTTAAGAGTCTTTGATTCTGATTTGTTCAGAACTTCAGTTTTTCCTGCTCCTGACTCAAGGCAGACTTTCAAACCTTTCTTAATACAATAAGAATCAGATGACAGATTGGCTTTCTTTTGTATCCTTTGTCTGACATTCTGAGATTTAAAAGGTTTTGTATAGACTGATTTAGTATCTTTTGAAGATTTCATAAACACAGCCTTTTTAAAATTAGAGTCTGAATTTTTCAGAGTTTGAGACTTGCTTGTCTTAGGTTCTGAACTCTTCAGACTTTGAACCTTTTCAGATTTAAAGTATGTTTTCCTCATAGTCTTAGACTTAGAACCTTTTGGTTTAGACTTTGGAAAAATTTTAGATTCTGCCTTCATCTTTCCTTTAGGTTCAGAAGTTTTGGACTCTGAGCAGTTCAGAACTTTAGAGTAAGCAGTCTCTGTTTCTGGTAAATTCTGTTTCTCAGAAATCTCAAATGCAGGTACAAAATACACTTTTGTGCCTTTCATAATATTTTCAGAACAGGATGGTATATTTGTTTATTTTGAAAAATCAAATGAATCATTTTTGAAACCTATACCTTCTTCTCTGTTTCTGCTGATATTATAAATCATAGAAGCAATCTTACTTCTGTTAATTCCAGTTAAGATAAAATCCTGAAATACAATTTCTTGTTCACTTGGAATTTTATCAGGTTTCTTATGAACCATTTCTCTGAGTTCTTTAACTTCTTCATCAATCTCATTGATATGATTTGAAGTTGAAGATTCTCATCAACCAGCAAGTTATTTTTCTTTTTCAAAGATTTAAATTGATTTAACTTGCTTCTGAGGTGGTTCATAAAATCCTAAAATGTATCAATAAATTCAGAACGAGTGAGTTCAGAATATACCTCATCTTCAGAGTCTGAACCTGATTCTTCATTAGAAGATGTTAGCAATCAGAGCTAGATTTGCTTCTTCTTCATCTTCATTCTCAGACTCAGATTCATTGTCAAGCTCATCCCATGTAGCCATAAGACTTTTCCTGAATCTGTCTTTGAAGTTGCCTGACTTTGAGTTGGTCCTTCTGAATTTCTCCTTTGATTTGTCCTTTTGAAAATCTGGACAATCAACTATAAAGTGACCAGTTCTCTTGCAGTTGTAGCAACCATTCTGTTCTTCCTTCTTGGAACCAGATCCTTTGAAGTTGCTACTCCTATTAGAAGATTTCTTTTGTCTCTTCATCAAGCACTTAATTCTTTTAGAAAGCCTTGCGAGCTCCTCAGCTTCTGAATCTTCTTCAGAACTTCCCTCATGAAATTCTTCATCAGATTTAGAAGCTTTTAGAGCTTTTGAAGACTTTCCTTTGGATTTAAGTGTTATAGACTCAGATTTACTAACAGGTTCATCTTTATTGAGTCCTAGTTCATGCACTTTGAGAGAGTTTATAAGATCTTCAATACTTAGAGTATTTAGATCTTTATCTTCCTCAATAGCAGTCACTTTAGGTCTCCATTTAGATGGCAGACTTCTGAGGATCTTGTTCACATGATCAGCAGTGGAGTAACTCTTCTTCAGAATTTGAAGTCCAGAAACCAGAGTCTGAAATCTTGAGAACATAGTCTCAATATTTTCATCCTCCTTCATTCTGAACAGCTCATACTGCTGAACTAGAAGGTTTGCCTTTGCTTCTCTAACCTTCTTGTTTCCTTCATAGTTAGAGCAGAGAGAGGTGAAGATGGCTTTTGCTGTTGATATATCACTCAGCTTCAAGTACTCATTGTGAGGTAGAGAATCCACAATGATGCCTCTTACATTGTGATGCTTTCTGTAGATCTTTCTTTCAGCATCAGTAAGGCTTCTTCTGTTAACAGCTACTCCTTCTTCATCAACTGGAATAGATATTCCATCTTCTATGATATCCCATAAGGAGTCATCAATTCCAATGATGTGACTGTACATCTTGCTTTTCCACCAGGAAAATTTCTCAGGATCACCAGTAAATATATGAGGTTTATGGTGTGAGTGAGATTGCCTTTTTTCTGTACCATAGTCACCACCACCACTTCTGGATGTAGATTCACCAGAACCAGCAGAAGACATGTTTTTCTCAGGATCTATACTGACTCACTGTTAAGTGATTGAATATCAGAACCAGGGGCTCTGATACCAACTGAAGGTGAGAAAAACACACAAGAAGGGGGGTTGAATTGTGTTGGCCTTTTTCTTTTCTTTCTCAAAAACTATTGGTTAGTTCAGAATCAGGTGTTGATCAGATTCTGAAACTATTTCAGAGTTTGTTTAGCAGCGGATATAAAAGGTAAATGAGAGAGAGAGAGAGAGAGAGAGAGACACACACAAGCAGTTTATCCTGGTTCCTTCCACAACCCGGAAGTAGTCCAGTTCCCTTGTTACTAACAAGAGATTTTCCACTATAATCAAATGATTACAATTGCTCAAGCACAAAGCATAGAGACTTCCAATGCTCAAACACTAAGTATGAGACTTCCTATGCTCAACCACAAAGGATGAGACTTCCTTGCTCTAACACTAAGTAAGAGACTTCCTTGCTCAACCACAAAGGATGAGACTTCCTTGCTCAATCACAAAGGATGAGACTTCCTTGCTCAACCACAAAGGATGAGACTTCTGGTTGCTCAAGCACGCAGGCTAGAGACTTTGATTCAAACAGATTTACAACAGAAAACAGTTTGAGTTGAACACTTGATATACTATCAGTGGTGTTCACAAAATACAACACAGGTTAAGACTCTACACTTAAGGAATTCTAAGATAAAAAGGTTTGTAAGAATTCCTAAGTTATTTGATGATTGTTGGATAAAAAAACAGAGTATGGCAGTTTCTGGTTTATCAGTCTTATATTTTTGTACAGAGTCCTTAGTCTTCTTCTTCAAATCTTCAATCCTTTATAGAGAATTAAAGAGCTATTGAGAAGATGCCATGTCATCAAAAGAGCCGTTGCAATTGAAGCTTCAGCCAGCAATACAGCCTTCTTGTTATGGTGCGCAAAACAGAGCAACACAATTTGAATTGTTTCCTTAAAACCAGGTTGAATGTTTTGCCCAAGGAGACAACATTGCAAAGAGTTGTTCTAACTTGTACAGTATTGTACTGTTGACAGTTGCAATTGTTGACTTCTGTGTTTCATTGAACTTCAGACTTCAGAAGCTGTTCTTCATCAGAAGCGGATCAGAAGCTGGTCTTCAGACGTACGGATCAGAAGCTGGTCTTCAGCCGTACGGATCAGAAGCTGGTCTTCAGACGTACGGATCAGAAGCTGGTCTTCTGACGTACGGATCAGAAGCTGCTTTCAGAAGCTGCTCTTCAGACGCACTTCATAAGCTGCCTTCAGATGCTGCTTCAGACGCTGATTCTCTTCAGACTTGCAACACAAGCTTCTATATTTTCTTCTTGCTCTTAGCTTGTTCTTTCATAACCAATGTTAGATACCAATCTTTAAGTACATGGTTCTACACACTTAGAATCAAGCATTAGCATATCCAATTTTCTTTTTAACACTTTGTTATCATCAAAACCCAAAAGAGAGTTGTTCATACATTTTGTTCCAACACAACATCATCATTATTATCATATATTCTCACATATAATTAAACATCGTCGATTATTAACATCGTCACTTATTAACATCGTCACTTATCATATAAACTTTCATATGATTAAACATAGTCACTTAAATACATAACATATATCATCATCACTTAATCAAACATCGTCACTTAATACATAACATGTATCATCATCACACATCATTCAATATCATCACTATCATCATCAATAGCATCATAAATATCATCATCAATAACATCATCAATATCATCATCAATAGCATCATAAATATCATCATCAATAACATCATCAATAGCATCATAAATATCATCATCAATAACATCATCAATAGCATTATCAATATCATGTGTAAACAGCAACACATCACAACCATCACAACATCAAGTATTTACAATCTTCAACATTCTCATAATTTAAGTTTCATGATTTAATCACACAAACTACACCAAACATCATTAAAGATCGCAACTTCATAATTACCTACTCTTTTACTAACTCTAAATTATTCCTTAGACTCGTTGTTAATTTTAAGGATCTTTCAAGATTCATTGAAAAAGTATGCGGAAGTTTCACGAAAAATGTGTCATGACCTATGTGTAGTATTTTGATCATAACTCAAGTTCTAAAATCTAAATGAAGTCCAACCAACGGCAATTGAAATTTAACATCCATATCTACAACTTTCATGTTTACACCGAAACCCAGTTCAAAATAGAAACTAGTGAAAAAAAGGGACAGTTGTTGCTGTCAGTGGTCGCTATGGCTACGGGACCTATGTTTAGTATTTTGATCATAACTCAAGTTATAGAAATCTAAATGAATTCCAACCAACAGAAATTGAAAGCTAAGATCCATATCTACAACTTTTGTGTTTACACTGAAACCCAGTTCAAAACAGAAACTAGTGAAAAAATGGACATAACAGAAAAAAAAATGTTGTTGTCAGTGGTCACTACGGGTATGAGAATCACTCAAAACTCGCCCAAAAATCCCATTTTTTTCTCCCCATCAACCCAAAATCAATACATTCAAATTGAACAATGGTTACACAACAAAACATCAATTGATATGGATTTCACAAGATTTTCGGTTAAATTTCAAATTTCGTCTCAAAAACCCATTTTTTTCCCCAAAACAACTTAAAATCCCAAACAGATTTGTACAGCAATAATTCCAACTTTCTAATCACATCAACATGTTCATAAGCACTTAATTAACAACATAAATCAACTTAAAATCAATTATGTCAATAATTCATTCAAATTCATCAATTTAGGCAATTTTCACATAAACAACAACAACCTTAATTCCAACTTAACCCAAACGACATAACTTCATAATTCCCTAACCCAAACACATAAACATACCCATAATCAATTCAATTAAACATAAACATCATCAAATATAATGTTTCTCATTAAAATTCATCAAATTTCACAAAGTTCACAAATAACAAAATCAAACATGAGTTTTGACGAAGTAAACGCATAAAATCAACAATTTAACACATATTCAATTCAATCATCAACAAAGAGCACGAAAATCAACACAATTAATCATAATTCATAAAATTAAGCTATAATCTAAAAGCTCCCAAACACGCAATTGCTTCTTAAACCCATATGTTAATCATAATCTCCCCTCTTACCTTAGTTTCCTCGCTATTCTTGCTATTCTTAGTGCAATCCTCTTCTTCCCCTTTGATTCTCTAGATTTCCTCTTTATGAAGGTTTGAAAGAAATGGAGGCAAGGCAACTTGGTAGGCTACAGGGACGACTCGTCGAAGAATTTGATAAGGCCCAAAAAATCTCGGTGTAAGTTTCCTAGATTTCATAACTCTACCAACCCCAGTCATTGGTGTGACTTTCAAGAATACGTGATCACCTGCTTGGAATTCAAGGGGTCTTCTCCTTTTGTCAGCATAAATTTTTTGTCTACTTTGTGATGTTTTCATTTTCTCCTGAACCATCTTTATTTTCTTTGTGGTTTGTTGTACTACTTCTAGTCCTAAAACAAGATTTTCCCCTGTCTCATACCAGCATAAAGGTGTTCTTCACCTACGTCCATATAGAGCTTCATAAGGAGCCATGCCTATACTAGAACGAAAACTATTGTTATAAGTAAATTCAATTAGTGGCAATAGCTCATCCCAGCTTCCTGAATGTTCTAAGACACAAGTTCTCAATAAATCTTCTAAGGATTCAATGGTGCGTTCTGTTTGTCCATCCGTCTGCGGATGATATGCGGAATTCATTCTCAACTTTGTACCCAATGCTTGATGAAGACTTTCCCAAAATCTTGAGGTAAACCTTGGGTCTCTATCTGAAATTATGCTTGAGGGTACTCCATGCAATCTAACTATTTCCTTGATGTATAGTTGAGTTAATCTTTCCAATGAATATTTTATACCAATTGGCAGAAAATGTGCTGTCTTGGTTAACCTATCGATTATTACCCAAATTGAATCATGCCCCTTATGTGTCTTTGGTAATCCTACCACGAAATCCATAGCTATACTATCCCATTTCCATTCTGGAATGTCCAGTGGTTGTAGCATTCCTGCCGGTCTTTGATGTTCAATTTTTTCTTTTTGACAAGTTAGATAGGTTGCCACATAACATGCAATTTCCTTCTTCATCTTTGGCCACCAATACATCCTCTTAAGATCTTGGTACATTTTTGTTGTTCCTGGGTGTATGCTTAATTTACTCTTGTGTGCCTCTTCTAAAATTAACTTTTATATATCGTTATCATCGGGGACACATATTCTGTCTTGAAATTTAATAACTCCATCAGCATCCTTTTTAAACTCTACAATCTTTCCTTGTTCTTTTAATCTCATTCTTTCTTGAAGGTATTCATCCATTTCTTGTTTGACTTTGATTTGTTCTAATAAACTACAAGTAATCATACTCATCTGAAGTTGGTTATTTACCACATTCATACCTAAATTCAAATCCCTAAGTTTTTCAATAAGTTCCATCTCTCGCACCATCATGGCGGAAACATGTAGGGTTTTTCTACTTAATGCATCTGCTACAACATTTGCTTTTCCCGGATGATATTGGAGTTCAAAATCATAATCTTTAATGACCTTCATCCATCTCTTTTGCCTCATATTTAGTTCCTTTTGAAGACTCTTATGATCACTAAAAACATCAAATTGTGGTCCATACAAATAATGTCTCCAGATTTTCAAAGCAAACACAACTGAAGCTAACTCTAAATCATGAGTTGGATAATTCTTTTCATGTGGTCTTAACTGCCTAGAAGCATAAGCTACTACTTTCCTATCTTGCATAAGAACACGTCACAACCCGTATTGTGAGGCATCACAATATACTTCAAAACGTTTACTTGGATCGGGAAGGATCAAAATAGGTGACATTGTTAGTCTCTGTTTTAATTCCTGAAAACTTTGTTCACAACTATTTGTCCACACGAATGCTTGTCCTTTTCGAGTAAGTTGGGTTAAAGATAAGGTAATTTTAGAAAATCCTTCAATAAATCTTCGGTAGTATCCAGCTAAACCAAGAAAGCTACGAACTTCAGTGACAGTCTTTGGTCTTTCCCATTGTAAAACAGCTTCTACCTTAGCTCGATCTACAGCAATTCCTACTTTCGAGATCACATGTCCTAAAAATTTTACTTCCTCCAACCAAAACTCACATTTAGACAACTTTGCAAACAACTGCTTTTCTTTTAAGATCTGAAGAACAATTCGAAGATGTTCTACATGTTCTTCCGGATCTCGCGAGTAGATAAGAATATCATCAATAAAAACAACCACAAACTTATCTAGGTAAGGGTGGAATATCCTATTCATGTAATCCATAAAAATGTCAAGAGCATTCGTCACTCCAAACGGCATCACCTGATATTCGTAGTGGCCGTATCGCGTCCGAAAAGCAGTCTTTGGTATATCTTCAGATTTCACTCGTATCTGGTGGTACCCTGATTGTAAATCAATCTTTGAAAATATTGTTGCTCCTTTAAGTTGATCCATCAAATCATCTATCCTAGGTAGAGGATATTTATTTTTGACGGTTACTTTATTCAACTGGCGGTAATCGACACACAATCTCATTGTTCCATCCTTTTTCTTGACCAATAGTACAAGAGCTCCCCAAGGTACCACACTTGGTCGAATAAACTTCTTCTCTAACAATGCCTCTAATTGTTTTCTTTAACTCAGCCAATTCGGATGGTGACTTCCGATAAGGTGCAATGGAAATTGGTCCTGTTCCAGGCAATAGATCGATAGAAAATTCTATCTCTCTTTCTGGGGGTAAGCCTGGAATTTCTTTGAATATTTCAGGGAAATTGCTGACGATGTGAATATCTTCCAAAGTCACACCCTTTTTAACTTCCATAGAAGATAATGACACATATCCTTGTGATTCTTCTCTTAGAGAAGCAATTGGTTGGTTGGAAAGTGGAATTCTAGGACACTTTGGACCATGAAAAATCAAGGTTTCGGCTGAACAATCTAATAAGACATGATTAGCAGACAACCAATCCATGCCTATTATTACATCTATTTGGGTTAAAGGTAGACAAACTAAAGTTATAGAAAAATTGATATTTTAAATAGTGACTTGACAATCCAAACAGGCTAAACTAGTTGTTACAGGGTCATTGGTAGGGGTTGAAACAATTAATTCAAAAGGAAGTGGAGAAATAGGTAAGCCCAATTGTTGAGCACAATCAAAAGATATGAAAGAATGAGTAGCGCCCGAATCATACAGTACATTTAAAATTCTACTTCCTATGAGACACTTACCTTGTATAAGTTCGTCAGACAGAGAAGCTTCAGCTCCACTCAGTGTGTAGACTCTTCCTTTCGTCTTTGGCCTGGAGTTTTGTTCCTTGTCGGCCATGTTGGAACAAAATGTGTTTAACAAGTCTCTTATAAATTAAGGGAAGTATGTTGAAACATTTATGTGTAAAAATATCTCTCTTTATGGTTTTGATGATAACAAAGTGTTAAAGAGAAAATTTGTTATTTGCTAATGCTTTGTTCTAGTGTTTTCAGAACCATGTGCTTTATGATTAGTAATTAAGAATGGTTATGGAAGAACAAGCTTAGAGCAAGAAAGGAAAGCTAAGAAGCAAGGTTGCAAAGCTAGAAGGAAACTGGGTCTGAAGAAGTGCTCCTGAAGAAGTGCTCCTGAAGTGGTGCTTCTGAAGTGGTCCTAAAGTGGTGCTCCTGAAGTGCAGCTTCTGATGTCTGGGTGCTTCTGAAGAAGTCAACGTCTGAAGACCAGCTTCTGATCCTGAAGCCAGCTTCTGATCCGTACAAGGCAGCTTCTGATGCACTGTTCACACAGAAGCTTCTGAAGCTGGTGTGGCTTGGAAAGTGACAAGTTCTGTGCGCATTTAATGCCTGGATGTGTCAGAACAACTTAATGGAACAGTTGTCTCCCTGACCCAAACATTCTCCAGCTTTTAAGGTAGGCCATTTCAAAAATGGCTGCTGCTCTGCTTTATTTGAAAAAGTGCAGCACACATTGCAGAAATCCTAGCTCAAATTGCAACGACTCTTTCCTCAAATCAAGCAAATCTTCAATAGCTATATTTCATCTATAAAAGGAAGAAGATTTGAAGAAGAAATTTGTCTAAGACTCTTGAAACAAATTGCTGAACCTGTGCTCTGTTTTCTGTGTAAAAACTCATAAGTTCAAAACCCTCAGAAATTCTTCAGTCTTGTAACTTAGAATTTCTTAAGGTTAAGAGTCTTAACATGTGTTGTATTAAGAGAACACCTCTGATATTTTATCAAGTGTTCATCCCAAACTCCTTTACTTGTAAACCAGTTTGGTCCCTAAAGTCTCAGTCTGTATACTGAGCATTTGTAACCTCATTCCTTTGTGGTCTGAGTCAGAAGCCTCTTGACTTAGTGTCTTGAGCATTGGGAAGTCTCTTGTCTTAGTGACTTGAGCATTGGAAGCCTCTTCCTTGGTGGTTGAGCATAGAAGCCTCTTTCTTTGTGATTGAGCAACTGGAAGTCTCTTACTTAGTGGTTGAGCATTTGTAATCAGAACTGATTATAGTGGAACTCTCTTGTTGGAAAACAAGGGGACTGGACTACTTCTCACATTGAGAAGGAACCAGTATAAATTCTGTGTGTCTTCTTTACCTTTGTCTTTTCATTATTTGAACCGCTGCATAACTCTTGATATTTGTTCAGAACTGATTCATATCAGCTTCTGAACTTAACCTTAAGTTTTTTTTTGAAAAGAAAAGATCTTAGTTTTTGACCCACACAATTCAACCCCCACTTCTTGTGTGTGTGTGTGTTTTTCTCACCTTCAGTTGGTATCAGAGCCCCGGTTCTGATATTAACACTTAACAGTGTGTCAGTCTTGATCCTGAGAAAAACATGTCTGATAATGAAGATTCACCCCCTCCTCCTCCACCTCCTCCTAGACATACTTCTGTACAATATGATTATGGCACTGATGAGAGGAAATCCAGGTCACACAATAAACCTCCAATGTTTACTGGTGATCCTGAGAAGTTCTCATGGTGGAAAAGTAAAATGTACAGCCATATCATTGGTATAGATGATACACTATGGGATATTATTGAAGATGGAATCTCAATACCAGTGGATGAAGAAGGTGTTGCTGTCAACAGAAGAGCTCTGAGTGATGCTGAGAGGAAGATATATAGAAAGCACCATAATGTGAGAGGCATTATTGTGGATTCACTACCTCACTCAGAGTATTAGAAGTTGAGTGACAAGTCAACTGCTAAAGCCATATTCACATCCCTCTGCTCTAACTATGAAGGTAATAAGAAGGTTAGATAAGCTAAGGCAAACATCCTTGTTCAGCAATATGAGCTGTTCAGAATGAAAGAGGATGAAAATATTGAGACTATGTTCTCAAGATTTCAGACTTTGGTTTCTGGACTTCAGATTCTGAAGAAGAGTTATACCACAGCTGACCATGTGAACAAACTCTTAAGAAGTCTGCCATCCAAATGGAGACCTAAAGTGACTGCTATTGAGGAAGCTAAGGATCTGAATACTTTGAGTATTGAGGATCTGATAAGCTCCCTCAAGGTGCATGAACTGGGACTCAATGAGGATGAGTCTGTAAGAGAACCAAAAACATTAGCTCTGAAGTCTAAGAGAAAGCCTGCTAAAGCTTTGAAAGCAATTGAATCTGAAGAAGAGTTTCCTGAGGGAAATTCTGATGAAGATTCAGATGTTGATGAGCTTCCAATGCTTTCTAAAAGGCTTCAGTATCTGATGAATAGAAAGAAAAAATTCTCTAACAGAAGCAGTAACTTTAGAGGATCTGGCTCTGGTTCAAAGAGGGATATTCAGAAGGAAAGCTGTTACAACTGCAAAAAGCCTGGCCACTTCATTGCTGACTGTCCTGATCTTCAAAAGGAAAAATCAAAGGAAAAAGCAAAGAAGTCTAGCTCAAAGTCCAGCAGTTTCAGAAACAAGCTTAAAAAGAGTCTCATGGCAACATGGGATGATCTGGACAATGAGTCAAAATCTGATGAGGAAGAAGCAAACCTGGCCCTGATGGCAACTGCATCTTCTGATATAGAATCATGCTCAGATTCTGATGATGAAGATGAGGTATATTCTGAACTCTATAGATCTGAATTGATTGAAACAGTTAATGATCTTATGAGTCATCTTAAAAGCAAGTTAAAAGAAATTAAAACTTTGAAAAATCAAACTAACTTGCTGTCTGAGGAAAATCTTAAACTTCAGAATCAAATTTTTGAATATGATGAAGAAGTTGAAGAACTCAGAAAAGAGGCTCATAAGAAAGCTGAAGAAGTTCCTAATGAACAGGAAATAGCTCTTCAGGATTTCATGTTAACTGGATTCAATAGAACTAAAATTGCCTCTATGATGTATAATATGATCAGAAACAAAGGTGAAGGTATTGGCTTTGATTCATTTAAACCTTCAAATGAATTAAACTCACCTTCATGTTCTGAAGATATTTTAAAAGGCAATGGTATATGCTTTGTGCCTGCTTCTGATAACTCTGAGAAGTTGAAAGTATCAGAATCTGAGACTAAGTCTGAAGTTCTGAACAACTCAGACTCTGAAGCTTCTGAACCAAAAGGTAAGATGAAGGCAGATGTTAAAACCCTGCCTAAATCTAATCCAAAAGGTCCCAAGCCTAAGAGTAAGAGGAAATCAGACTCTGAACCGGATAATGTTCAGAATCTGAAGTGTTCAGAACCTGGAACTAGTAAGTCTCAGAATCTGAACAAATCTGATTCAAATTTTTCAAAGACTGGGTTTATTAAAACTTCAAAATCTATTAAACCAGTCAATGTAAAACATTTTCAACCTCAGAAGGTTAAGCAAAGCAAGCAAAAGCAAACCAATCAGTCTTCTGCCTCTAAATGTTTTAAGAAAGGCAAAACTGAAGCTTGCCTTGTGCCTGAAGCAAACAAAGTTAGAATTCTGAAGAGATCAGAACCAAAGTGCTCAATGGTTCAAACTCTAAAGAACTCAGAACCAAAGACCTTCAAGTCTCAGGTTCTGAAGAAATTTGAGTCCAAACCTTTGAGAACTCAGGTTCTGAAGTATTCAGGTTCTGAAACTCAGACTTATTCAAGATATAAGGATTCATATCCTAAGTATCAGAACAAGTCTGAACATCATAACTTTAGACACAAGTTTAAAAAGCCAAAACCTTTCAGGACTAACCCCAAAGGACCCATGAAAATCTGGGTACCTAAGTCTGAGATTATTTCAATTGCAGATATGCTTGTCATCCAAAGAAAAGGAAAAGTCCTGGTACCTGGACAGTGGATGCTCGCATCATATGACAGGGGACAAGTCTATGTTCCAAACCCTGAGTCTAAAAGAGGGAGGAACTGTGGGGTTTGGAGGAAGTCAGAAAGGAAAGATCATTGGTACTGGTAAGATAGGTAATTCTCCCTTGTACATTGATAATTTTTGGCTGGTAGATGGACTTAGACATAATCTACTTAGCATAAGTCAATTATGTGATAGTGATTATGAATTCATGTTTAATAAGAACACATGTACTGTAATCAGTAACAAAGACAAGTCTGTAGTGTTCAGAGGCTGTAGGAAAAACAATGTCTACAAAATAAACTTTTCTGAATTGGTCCAGCTGAAGGTAGTTTGCCTTCTGTCTTTGAGTGATGAGAAATGGGTCTGGCACAAAAGGCTGGGACATGCTAACTGGAGACTCATCTCTAAGCTTAGCAAGTTACAGCTGGTCAGAGGCTTGCCCTAGATTGATTATCACTCAGATGCTCTGTGTTCAGCATGCCAAATTGGAAAATTTTCTAAAACCTCTTTTAAAGCTAAGAACATTGTTTCCACCTCAAAACCTCTAGAACTCCTTCACATTGATTTGTTTGGTCCTGTTGGAACAGCTTCAATCAATGGGAAGAAGTATGGACTTGTTATTGTTGATGATTACAGTAGGTGGACTTGGGTTAAATTCCTCAGAAGCAAAAATGAAACATATGATGTGTTTTTCAAATTCTGCAAACAAGTACAAACTGAAACTGATTTGAAAATTTTAAAAATCAGAAGTGATCATGGTGGGGAATTTGAAAATGAACCTTTTGAAAATTTTTGTGAAGATCATGGAATTCTCCATGAGTTCTCATCTCCTAGAACTCCACAACAAAATGGAGTTGTAGAGAGAAAGAACAGGTCTTTACAAGAAATGGCCAGAACCATGATCCATGAATCTAAAATTGCTAAGTACTTTTGGGCAGAAGCTGTAAACACAGCATGTTATATTCAAAACAGGATCTATATCAGACCCATTCTGAATAAAACAGCATATGAATTATTTAAAGGAAGAAAACCAAGTATTTCTTATTTTCATCAGTTTGGTTGTACATGTTTCATACTAAACAATAAGATCTACCTAAAGAAATTTGATGCCAAGGCTCAAAAGGGTACCTTTTTAGGATACTCAGAGAGATCTAAGGCATACAGAGTGTATAATTCTGAAACACATGTTGTTGAAGAAGCTATACACATTAGGTTTGATGATAAGAAGCCTGGTAATGAAATACCAGAGCTGGTTGAAAGTTTTGCAGATGTCAGAATCTCAGAAGAACCTTCAGAAGCTGAACCCAGTTCAGGTTCTGATGAAGGTTCAAAAGCTGAAAACAATGAAGACTCTGAGAAACTCTTCAACAATAACACTACTCCTGGAGCTAATCAAGATCAGCATGACTCTGAACAAATCCCTGATGGTTCTTCAGAAGCTAATCCACCCAGAACCTCATTCAAGTACAAGTCTTCACATCCTGAGGAGTTAATCATTGGAAACAAGAACAGTCCAAGAAAGACAAGATCAGCATTCACACAGAATGAGTCTATGCTTGGCCTGCTATCCATGATTGAGCCTACAACTGCTGATGAAGCACTTGCTGATGATGGTTGGATTGTAGCAATGCAAGAAGAGCTGAACCAATTTCAAAGAAATGATGTATGGGATCTTGTTGCAAAACCTGATCAGAAGAACATCATTGGAACAAAATGGGTGTTCAGGAACAAGCTCAATGAACAAGGAGAAGTGATCAGAAACAAGGCTAGATTAGTAGCTCAAGGGTACAGCCAGCAAGAAGGAATTGATTACACAGAAACTTTTGCTCCAGTAGCAAGACTGGAAGCAATCAGGTTACTTATTTCTTATGCTGTTAATCATGATATCATCTTGTATCAAATGGATGTTAAGAGTGCTTTCTTAAATGGTGTAATTTCTGAAGAAGTGTATGTAAAACAACCTCCTGGTTTTGAAGATGTTAAATATCCAAATCATGTTTTTAAACTTAAGAAGTCTTTGTATGGTCTGAAACAAGCTCCCAGAGTTTGGTATGAAAGGCTAAGCAACTTCTTAATTAAAAATAATTTTGTAAGAGGTCAAGTTGATAATACACTTTTCAGGAAAACTGTTAAGAAAGAAATCTTAATTGTGCAAATATATGTGGATGATATCATATTTGGTTCTACTAATGCCTCCCTTTGCAAAGAGTTTTCAAAGTTAATGCAGGATGAATTTGAAATGAGCATGATGGGTGAGCTGAAATTCTTCTTGGGAATTCAAATCAACCAATGCAAAGATGGTGTTTATGTTCATCAGTCAAAATACACCAAGGAGCTTCTGAAGAAGTTTCAGCTGGATGATTGCAAGCTGATGACAACACCTATGCATCCCACCTGCACCTTAAGCAAAGAGGACAATGGCTCTAAAGTAGATCAGAAGTTGTACAGAGGTATGATAGGATCTCTCCTATACTTAACTGCTTCTAGGCCAGATATTTTATTTAGTGTATGTTTGTGTGCTAGATTCCAGTCAGATCCTAGAGAATCTCATATGACTGCTGTCAAGAGAATCTTTAGGTATCTGAAAGGAACAACTAATTTGGGACTTCTGTATAAGAAATCTCTAGATTACAAGCTAGTTGGATTCTGTGATGCTGACTATGCTGGGGACAGGATTGAAAGAAAATCCACCAGTGGAAACTGTCAGTTTCTTTGTGAGAATCTGATATCCTGGGCCAGCAAGAGACAAGCAACCATTGCTTTGTCAACAGCAGAAGCAGAATACATCTCAGCTGCAAGTTGTAGCACACAACTGCTCTGGATGAAACATCAATTAGAGGATTATCAGATTCATGCAGACAATATTCCTATTTATTGTGATAATACTGCTGATATATGTCTGTCTAAAAATCCAATTCTGCATTCTAGAGCCAAGCACATAGAAATAAAACATCATTTTATAAGAGATTATGTTCAGAAGGGTGTTTTGGATATTCAGTTCATTGATACTGATCATCAATGGGCTGACATATTCACAAAACCCCTAACAGTAGAAAGATTCAATTTTATTAAAAAGAATCTGAACATGCATTTTATCTCTTGAAAATGTGCTTGAATCTGAATAAAATCTTTGATTCTAAGTTTATCATAAGCTAAGACTTATCAGACACTCACCTTCTGAGAGTCTGAATAAAGTTAAGCCTGAAAAACTTCAGAGTCTGAAGGATCAGAACCTGGATTTTCTGACTTCTGAATCTGATAAAAATCTAATGTTGGTCAGAATCTGATAAGTATAACTATGGGCAATGATGATTAAAGCTTTGAAAGTTTATACTCTAATCCTCCCAAAGTCATCAACTTAAAAATGTGATTTTCTGCTCTGATATTCCATGATAAAATTGCTTGACAAACAATTTTCAATTGGTATCAGTCTGTTTTCAAACTCTTTAGCACTGACACATTTTTCAAATGCTCATAGTGTTTCAGACAATGTTCAGTTTTTAGAACATATTTTTATTTGGTATCAGACTCTGAAGATAAACCTTCATATTTTGGTATCAAGTTCTGATACAAGTTCAGCAGTATTAACTGTATTTTGCTATCAGACTCTGAGTATTAAATACAAGTCATATACTCATTGAAAATCAAGTATGCTCTGATGCTCATCTTTGCTGCTTGATTATCCATATGATTGCATAAATATCTCACAAAATTTTTCAACCCCCTCCTATATGCTCAGAACCTTTTTGAAATGTTTTCAAATTCTTTTAAAAAGAGGGAAATTGAACTACTCTGATACATGTTTTCAAACTCTTTTAAAATACTTTTCTGCTCTGATACAGATGTTTTCAAACTCTCTTGACAAAGGGGGAGAAATTTTCTGTGTTGGGGGAGTAAGTAAAATTCTTTTTGTTGATGACAAAAGGGGGAGAAAGTAAAACAAGTATTAAAGCACCTGAGCTCAAAAATAAGTTAAATTCTGTCAGTATATTAACTTATGAAAGGGGAGTAAAAGGTATTAAAGCCTGAGGCTCTGAACATAAGTTAAAACTCAGTTAAAGCTCTGATAATGATTAGTTAAGCTCTGATACTGATTAGTTAAAGCTCTGATACTGATTGAATCTAACTTATGAGAACTGCTTTTTAACTCTTAGCCTCTGAAATGAAAGTCTGCCTCTGATACAGTTAGTGAGTAAATTGAATTTAAAATAACTTGGATAAGACTCAGGGAGCTTAAAAAACTCATCCTGTGGATTATCAGACTTAGGGGGAGAGCTTACAAACCTCATAACCTGAAGTCAGCAAGCTATTTAAAATTCTGAGTGTTAATTTCACTATATTGTCTTAAGTTAAGCTTAATTAACTTGGATAAGAATCAAGGGGAGCTTACAAACCTAACCTTGAGGATTGTCAGACCTAGGGGGAGCTTACAAACCTCTCCTGAAGTCAGATTGTTAATTAAACTTAACAACAATTCTGAAATTTCACATTTGTGTTTTTAACTGAACTTAATTAACTTGGATCAGACTCAGGGGGAGCTTACAAACCTCACACCCTGTAGTCAACTTGTTAATTAAGTTAACAACAATTTTCTGATTTAATACTTATGTTTGTCATCATCAAAAAGGGGGAGATTGTTGGAACAAAATGTGTTTAACAAGTCTCTTATAAATTAAGGGAAGTATGTTGAAACATTTATGTGTAAACATATCTCTCTTTATGGTTTTGATGATAACAAAGTGTTAAAGAGAAAATTGGTTATTTGCTAATGCTTTGTTCTAGTGTTTTCAGAACCATGTGCTTTATGATTAGTAATTAAGAATGGTTATGGAAGAACAAGTTTAGAGCAAGAAAGGAAAGCTAAGAAGCAAGGTTGCAAAGCTAGAAGGAAACTGGGTCTGAAGAAGTGCTCCTGAAGAAGTGCTCCTGTAGTGGTGCTTCTTAAGTGGTCCTGAAGTGGTGCTCCTGAAGTGCAGCTTCTGATGTCTGGGTGCTTCTGAAGAAGTCAACGCAGAGTCAACGTCTGAAGACCAGCTTCTGATCCTGAAGCCAGCTTCTGATCCGTACAAGGCAGCTTCTGATGCACTGTTCACACAGAAGCTTCTGAAGCTGATGTGGCTTGGAAAGTGACCAGTTCTGTGCGCATTTAATGCCTGGATGTGTCAGAACAACTTAATGGAACAGTTGTCTCCCTGACCCAAACATTCTCCAGCTTTTAAGGTAGGCCATTTCAAAAATGGCTGCTGCTCTGCTTTGTTTGAAAAAGTACAGCACACATTTGCAGAAATCCTAGCTCAAATTGCAACGGCTCTTTCCTCAAATCAAGCAAATCTTCAACAGCTATATTTCATCTATAAAAGGAAGAAGATTTGAAGAAGAAATTTATCTAAGACTCTTGAAACAAATTGCTGAACCTGTGCTCTGTTTTCTGTGTAAAAACTCATAAGTTCAAAACTCTCAGAAATTCTTCAGTCTTGTAACTTAGAATTTCTTAAGGTTAAGAGTCTTAACCTGTGTTGTATTAAGAGAACACCTCTGATATTTTATCAAGTGTTCATCCCAAACTCCTTTACTTGTAAACCAGTTTGGTCCCTAAAGTCTCAGTCTGTATACTGAGCATTTGTAACCTCATTCCTTTGTGGTTTGAGTCAGAAGCCTCTTGACTTAGTGTCTTGAGCATTGGGAAGTCTCTTGTCTTAGTGACTTGAGCATTGGAAGCCTCTTCCTTGGTGGTTGAGCATAGAAGCCTCTTTCTTTGTGATTGAGCAACTGGAAGTCTCTTCCTTAGTGGTTGAGCATTTGTAATCAGAACTGATTATAGTGGAACTCTCTTGTTGGAAAACAAGGGGACTGGACTACTTCTCACATTGAGAAGGAACCAGTATAAATTATGTGTGTCTTCTTTACCTTTGTCTTTTCATTATTTGAACCGCTGCATAACTCTTGATATTTGTTCAGAACTGATTCATATCAGCTTCTGAACTTAACCTTAAGTTTTTTTTTGAAAAGAAAAGATCTTAGTTTTTGACCCACACAATTCAACCCCCCCCTTCTTGTGTGTGTGTGTGTTTTTCTCACCTTCAGGCCACAGCTCCAACTTTAGATTGGTCACAATCTCGTGCGAAATGACCTGGTTGTCCGCATTTAAAGCAAATCACTTCCTTATTCAAACAATTCTTCGTATCATGCGCTCCTCCACATTTGAAACATTTAGGGAGAGTTGGATACACCTGATGAATCCCCCTTTTCGCCCCTTATTCTGATTATTGTATTGATTTCCTTGTGGGCGGTCATATGGTTTCTTTTTGAATTTATCGTTTCCTTTAAATTGTAATGGTCCTACATTATGAAACTTCCTATCTCTGGTTTTCTTGAGATCCTCAATAACCCTACACTTATTTACTAATTCGGGAAATTCTTGAACATTCAATGAAATTACAGCTTCCCTAATTTCATATCTCAGCCCTTCTTCAAATTTTCGACATTTCCAGCTTTCATCTGGATGATGCTGGAAATACATTGAGAATTTTGACAATGCTTCGAATTTCACTGCATATTCTCCTACAGTCATTCCTCCTTGTTTTAATTGTAAGAATTCCCTTTCCCTAGCATGTCTAACATCTAGTGGAAAATATTTCTCTAGAAACTTACTACGAAATAGTTCCCAAGTCATTTCTCGACCTTCTGCTTCCAGCAGTTGACGTGTTGCTTTCCACCAGTATTCAGCTTCACCGGTAAGCATAAAGGTTGCATAAACAACTCTTCTCTCTAGTGGACACATCATTGCTTCAAATATCTTTTCCATTTCTTGGATCCATAATTCAGCTTTTTCAGGATCATACTCACCATTAAATTGAGAGGGTTTGTTACGGCGAAATTCTGTCAAGCCGTGATATTCATTTGTTCCCTCATTTCGTAGGTTATTATTCTGATTTTGCAACAATGCTGCCGTCATGTCCCTAATAGCTTGAATAGCTTCAACCATTTCTCCGTTATTCCCACCATTACTTCCACGTGTCATGGCTTCCTACATAATTAAATAAGTTAGTCTTACCAAGACTTTAACTCAATCTCTCAACAACCCTATTTATCCACAGCACAAACGTAGTTAGTCCACACCCGGTCCCTATAAATCTAAACCGTGCTCAGATACCACTAATGTGACGCCTCAAGAGATCTCAGTTATAGTAATGAGATACCTCAAGAAATCACAGTTATCGACAGCTCAAAAATATTATTTATAGTTCTTTTGAAAAAAAAATACTAAGATTAACTAATGTACATAAAGGTTAAGTTATATATATATTATATACTTTGATACATAAACTTTTAACACCAGCTGCAAACATAATAGTTAATATAATCTAGTCAATCTAGGTTCTACTTCCAAGCTTCATTACCACCATTCATACTATAGGCTTCACATACATGTACATATATATTACATTATTGATTCATATATCTAACTATATGCTCTAGCGAGTAGGGGTACAAAGAGGCTCTGCATGCAGTGAAGTTGTCCACATGTCAGCAAGCGGTAAGTAAAAAGACAAGGTTACGACACGGTGACGAGTCCTGGTGACGAAGTTGGGATATACGCCAGAGGTAATGTGAATAGCAACTACCCCATCAAAAGTCACAGTGAAGTTAGGGAAATCAGTAATCCAAGTTCCGTCCATAAATTCCAAGCGTACAGCAGAGTGGGGTTCATGGTTCTCCATCTTTAAATAATTAGAATACAAAATCACAACAACAAACAGGGGTGAGTTCACATCAACAAATTGGTACAAGTAGTAGAATCTTCAATAATTATTATTACAAATAATAAAGTAAAATTATTCATGGTGTGATTATGTAATGCACATGTATTATATTCATCTTATATGTGACTCTTTCCTACTCCATGTAGATTCTATATGAGAGGAACAATCGGGAGTACATGTTCTATTTCAATTCTCATTGGTACATTCCTCTTCTCTTTTTATTCATTCTTTTAACAGAACACTCTCCACCGATCATGAGTTCTTGCAGTGTCACGTCAGGTTCGTCACTGTGTGGCATCGAATACCACGACACAGGGGAGCTACCACCTGGTCACTTGTGGGGTTTCGCACCGTGACGCCCCCAAGGTCTCCTAGCCTTCACTTACGCACTCTCGCTTGTACCAAAGTGTGGCTCACTCTTGGACTCATGTGAATTTATTTTAATATTTTAGCATCATTTCTTGGTAAAGCAAGTAAATTTATTCAGCTTCTCTAATTTATTTCTTATGACCAAGAATGATATTTTTTTAGGAGAATGTTTCACCTGCATAATTAAATAACATACCTCCTATGGCACTTTAAAATATACTAATAAGTAATCAGTTCCTTCGTCCTATACCAAGTATATGTATATGAATTCTAATTATTATTGGTGTCTTCAAATTCTAAAGATCAGAATCTGCAGAATCAGATTCTGAAGGTCAGACTCTGAAGGTTAGGTTCTGAAGGTTGTACAGTTTCAGAGTCTGGAGGTGAGTTTCTGATGAATAGTGTCAGAATCTAAGAAATCAGAGTCTGATGAACAGTGTCAGGGTCTGAGTCTGATGAATAGTACCAGGGCCTGAGGGATCAGAGTCTGAAGGTGAGCTTCTGATGGTTAGAGTCTGATGAACAGTACCAGGTTGTGGGTCTGATGAACAGTACCAGGGTCGGGGCAATTAGCTTCTGATGAACAGTATCAGAGTCTGATGAATCAGCTTCTGATGAACAGTACTAGGGTCTGGGTCTGATGAACAGTACCAGGGTCTGGGTCTAATGAACAGTACCCGGGTCTGGGGAATTAGCTTCTGATGAACAGTACCAGGGTCTGGGGAATTAGCTTCTGATGAACAGTATCAGAGTTTAATGAATCAGAGTCTGATACTGAAGATCAGAGTCTGAAATACTGGTTTTCTTGCAGATTACTCTATTTCATTTCAATTAAGTTTTCTGGATGTTGGTTCTTAATCTAATCCTATCTCTCCCATTTATCATTAATTATAATCACTTCTATTGTTAGTTTTCATTCTAGAGAGTTATTACACCCTTTTGTTATTCAATTGTAAAGAGTAAAATCGTACCAGACTTATTCCTAATACCATATACTGGTGATTGCTGCAACTCTCCAAATACTAATTACTACTGCACGTTCCCAGCACATATTATACCATTATGTCTATACTCCCTCTACAAGGAATTTAACCTTAACTACACACACTTTTATCAGCCTGATAAGAATATATAAATTCTGCAGAAGGTACCATATACACATACATAGCTGAACACGTCCATAAATATCTTAGGTAAGATTAATTTATATTTGGTGCAGAATGTAAGACCATAAAAAAATTAAAAGAGTTAGGGCCACTCTTGGCTCAATTGATTCTACTCTACTATCATTGTTGAGATTCCTCACCCCCCCCCCCTTACCTTTATAGTTTCTCTTTCTGGTTGACAAATTATCAGGATCCTCTCAAATCTAAAAAAAAACAGAATTTTATCAAAATGAGTTTTTACTTAAAGAAAAGAGAATCATAAGCAAAATGTGTAGTAGAAATAAATATGAAATAGTTTCACCTCAGAATCTCCTAATGAGGTGTACAACTCCAACTTAATGAAAGCTTATTAGTTTAAGACGGCTGAAGAAAGTGGCTGATCGTATGTAGTTTGTATAGTGAAATATTGTTGGTTTGTTGTGTGAATAACTTAAGCCAAGGATGTGGGTATTTATAGTAGAAATGGAAGAGTAAAAAGTTCATCTAATGGTTAAAATTAGTGCAAGGTGTCATTTAATTAAGTGAGCCATGTAATTACTTAAGATAAGGTCAAATTTACCATTTAATAGGTTCATTGCACATGTGCTTATTTCTTACATTTTTTTATTCTAGTTCTTTGTACGTAGTTATTGTGTTATCAGAACATAAATGTATCTAGTTACCATTGTTAGTTCATTTGTAAAGGAATTTTTATGCATCTAGTTACTATACCATTAGTGTATTTACTTGCCTTTCCTCATATTATTTCTAAATTAATTATTAAGTTTTAATTATGACTACTAAAACTTTATATTTTGAGTTACTAAATAAACTATATGTAACATATTTTCTCAAACTAATACTAATTGTTGCTACAATATAATATTTAAAAAAATGGGATGTTACAGGCGCAAGGTCAAAAGGCAATTGTTATTTATGGGTACCTCAAAACAAGATTCATCCCTTAACATGGTTGATATCCAAGAAAGATGTGGATGATGAAGATGATGTATCTCCCCAACAGATTGATGTCACAGAAGATGTCCCAGACAAGAAGTCCAACATTGAGTCAGGTGGTATTGATTCTGAAGATTCTCAAGCCAAGATACATCAATCAGAATTCAGAAGAATCATCCGGAGGAGAATATTATAGGGCATCTGAATGAGGAAGTTTATGTAGAACAACCTAAGGGATTCACTGATCCTAGCTTTCCAGATCATGCGAGGAAAGCCCTCTATGGGTTGAAGCAGGCTCCAAGGGCATGGTATGAGAGGTTGGCTGAGTTTCTGGTCAACAATGGATATAACAAAGATGGGATTGACAAGACCTTATTTGTGGAGAATGATGGAGGAAAGATCATGCACTACAAAAAACACGTTGGATTGCGGAGGTTTTTTTGGGGAGGTTTTAAAAAACCCCCGCAAATTAGTTGAAACAGTGACGCGTCCCTTTCAGTTGTAACAAATGCTTGTCAATATGTGGAGGTTTAAAACCCCCGCAAAATTAAAGCAATTTTTCCTAATTTTTCACCTATCCCGCTCCCCTTTCACGTGTGGCGCAATTTTAATTTGGTTTACGTTCCAAAAGCTCTTTCACTCCATCTCTAGAACAAAAGCTCCAGAGCGATTCAGAAGCTTCGCTCTTTTAGTTAACGGCGTGCTAGCGACTTTTCTCCATAATCCCTGTCCCATTCGGAAGTTTCGTCTCGACTGCGCTCATTCCCTTTTGGACGACAAGTTCCGTACCAATTCAGTTGAAACGTGGGTTCGCGCCGCCATTGGGCTCCACCTCGAGGAACTTAACCTCAATCTCTTCTCCTACGACAACGATCTCAAATACAAGCTCCCTCTATCCATCTTCACTTCCACTAACCTCGTTTCGCTCAGGTAAATAAATCACTTCTCTTTTATTTATTGCCTTTAATCTCTTTTTATTTTACAGCAAATACACTACATATTGCCTCCCTCACAAAGGTATTTTTACTCTATTTTCCATAAATCAATTTGTTATTTGGGAATTAGGGTTTGATGAAATTGTTCTGCATTTGGATTGTTTTAATTAAATTGATAATTATAGGGTCTGATGCTTTTGATTTTGATGAAAAGCTTGTTTGAATCAAAGGAAGCTATAGAAGAAGCTCAAAACACACTAGCGAAAACAGTTTCACCTGTTGAAACTTCAGATGTTTCAGAAGCTACGGAGGAACAACAGATACCCAAAGTGACTGCTCCTACTCCAGAGCAAATTATTGCTATTAAGGTACAATTACAAGTGCCATACACATTGTGTTCAATTCAGAATGAACAAATAATTTGTGTATTTTCCTTTTTTATGCATTTTTGTTTGTAGCTTAAGAATTGTAGACTTGTTGAAATAAAAATTTATTATGTTAATGCTTGATTCTAGACCTGTATCAAGGTGATAATAGGATCTGAATATGGAAAAAGGACAGAAGAAATAGAATGCGGAGAAAAGAACAATCCCAAGCTGTTACAGAGTGTGCCTAGTCTCTTGCAAATGTTCTAGGTGATTCCCACCCTGTTTTGCACTAACCCTACTATCAGGTCATATAACCGAAGACAGTAGAGTCCTCCCACTCTCCCCATCCTTACCAACTCAGCAATTATTTACTAGGCATAGCTATGGGACTGAAATCTTGTAGTTTTACATTAGAATTCAGTCTCATAGCTTACACAGTTTCGGGATAGTTTTAGTTTGTTGTTTTTTTCTTTTGGCGGGGGTTACACCGTATTTTTGTTTACGGTTGTATTGTGGAAACTGTTTTCGGATGTGACGTCTATATGTGTCATCTTTGTTCTTTTATCACCATCTCTAAGCGTCTTGCTAGAGTTTGATATCAATAATTTTTGCTGATTTAAAAAACAAAATATAGATAAATAAAATTTGACTCAATTTGCATTAGAAACTGATAAAGGTAATGGGTAATAAGTTCAATTCTGAACCTGAAAGAGAAAACATGAAACCACTACATCTAATCTCTTTTCCCTTTCCTTCTTGACTGCTATTGCAGTGTGTTTGTGCCTATCCTGTGGCTTTTCTTGAGCCAATTCTGGAATCTCAGCCCCACCAAAACCAATGCCAATCGCTGATCTGTTAGTGGACAGACCTTCTGGGTTTCTTTGAAGATAGAAATCAATGTTTGATAAGCCTTGCAACTTTCTTATTTATTTCTTGGTCAGCATTATATGCCATTCTTGTGAAATAACTTTTTCAATTGACTGGATATCCATTGATACGATGTTAGAAATTTATACGTGCAGATCTTTGATCTATTTGATGTCAAGAAGAAGGACGTTATTGATTTTGATGACTTCGTTAGATCTCTCAATGTCTTCCACCCAAACGCAGCGCTAGAAGACAAGATAAAATGTGAGTTAAAAATTGAATCCTCCACTTATTATTGTTGTTTACCTTAAATTCCTCACTTTGATCTGTCTGTCCTGATATATTATATTTGGGATTTTCCTGCAGTCTCATTTAGGCTCTATGATTTGCACAATACTGGCTTTATAGAGCGTCAAGAGATGAGATGATTATTTGTTAATCCACTGAATTTTTATGTTTTTATTCCTAAGTGAAAACTTTCGTTCTGGTCTTGGTTTTTGACATTATTCTTTGTTGCTATGACATTTATCCTGTTTTCATTGATATATTAATTTGACTTTGCCAATCTTTCCCTTATTTGGTGTTGTTTAACAGGTCAAGCAAATGTTAATTGCACTTCTTTTCAAGTCTGAAATGAAGTTGGCGGACGATGTGATAGAAACAATTCTAGACAAGGTATGTTAGCAAAATTCACAGTTAACATAAAATATTAGATATATGTTAGCAAAATTCGTAGATACCATAGAATATTAGATATGAAATGAAAGTCCACCTGCAGAAGAAATATTGTTACTGATAGAAGTTGCCAAGCTGTGTTTGACCTCTTTTTCATCTTCTATAAATGGTTGCAATTTTTATAAAAACCTCAGTTAGACATTGCTTTTTTCTGGACAGACTTTCTTGGATGCTGACCTGAACCAAGATGGAAAAATAGACATTGTTGAGTGGTGAAAATTTGTTTCTGAAAATCCTTCATTGCTCAAAATCATGACACTTCCCTACCAAAGGTATGTGCTGGACTATTTTCATGGTATACACGAATCTACTTTTATCCATATTATGATGTTCAAACTATAGTGTAATTTGTTATTTTTGTCATTGATGCAGGGACATAACCACTTCTTTCCCAAGTTTTGTATTTAATTCTAACGTGGATGAAATTGTTGCTTGAGAGCAAACACAACTTTAGGTTTAGCAATTATTGAGAGAACACAACTTTAGGTTCTCAAATTATTAAGAGAATTGGATGTGTTTGTAAAAGCTCAAACAGAAATGAATAGATGCCATGCTTGTTATTATATTTAAGCCTTTCTCAATGATTTCTATCTTCAAAGAAACCGGGAGATGAGAAAAATATATTTATTTTTGAATTGAGTCATGTATTGATAAAATTTAAATCTTACAATACCATTAAATTGCAATTAAAAACAAGTGTAGCTTAGATAAAGAAAAAAAATTATATCATTTTATTAGAGGAGGTTAAAAACTCCCAGAAAACGAACAAAAAGGAAATTTAAAAAAAAAACAATGTATCTAAGGAGGTTAAAAACTCCCACAAATAAAACACTCATATTGCGGAGGTTTTTGGTATGAATACCAGGGGTCGCAAAAAATCCCCGCAGATAATTTGTGGGATTAGTATAAGCGGGAATTTTCAAAACTCCTGCAAAACATTCTGCGGAGGTTAAAAACCGCCGCAATATAGCAAAAAAACCGCTGCAATCCATGCGCGTTTTTTGTAGTGATGGTAGCTCAAATTCATGTTGATAACATTGTTTTTGGAGGAATGTCGAACCAGGTGGTGGAACATTTTGTCTGACAAGTGCAGTTTGAATTTGGAATGAGTCTTGTTGGTGAATTGACATCTTTTCTTGGTCTGCAATTAATGCAAATGGAAGATACAATCCTTATTTCTCAAAGCAAGTATGCTAAGAGTATTATTAAGAGGGTTGATCTTGAAAATGCAAGTCATAAGAGAACTCTTGTTACAACACATGTTGAATTAACCAAAGATGATAGTGGTGTTGATGTTGATCAAAGTCTCCACATGAATATGATTGGATGTCTATTGTATCTCACAACCAGCAGACCTGATATCACATTTGTTGTAGGAGTATGTGCTAGATACCAAGATGAACCCAAGGTTAGTCATCTCACTAAAGTGAAGAGAATTATGAAGCACAGTAATGGAACAGTGAATATGACATTTTGTATTCTCATGATACTAATTCCATACTAGTTAGGTATTGTGATGTTGATTGGGTTGGAAGTGCTGAGGATAGAAAGAGCACATCTGGTGGATTTCTCTTTCTAGGCAGTAATTTGATATCTTGGTTCAGCAAGAAGCATAATTATGTGTCTTTGTCTACTGCAGAAGCTGAGTACATTGTTGCATGCAGTAGCTGCACTCAGATGTTATGGATGAAACAGATTTTAACGGAGTACAATGTCGAGCAAGATGTCATGACATTATACTGTGACAATGTGAGTGCTATTAATATTTCTAAGAATCCCATTCAACATAGTAGAACCAAGCACATTGATATTGATCATCATTTCATCAGGGAGCTAGTTGAAGATAAAGTTGTGAATCATGATCATATAGCAACTGAACAACAACTGGAAGATATTTTCAATAAGGTTTTAGATGATGTGCAATTTGAGAAGTTAAGGGGCTATTTATATATTTGCTTATATGAGAATTTATAGCAATTACTGACTACCTCTCCTTGTTCATTTAGCTTGTTTCTGAACACCCATTTTGTTCCAATAATGTTCTTCTGAGGTGGTCTTGCAACCAGATCCCAGACTTTATTTCTTTCAAATTGATTTAGTTCTTCTTGCATTGTAACTATCCATCCATCATCTGATAGTGCTTCATCAACAGAGGTAGGTTCAATCATTGGCAATAGAACCAACATAGAATGTTCTTGTCTGAAAGATGATCTAGTCTTTCTTGGACTATCCTTGTTTCCAATGATTAACTCTTCTGGATGTGAAGACTTATACTTGAAAGAAATTTTAGGTGGATTTGCTTTTTGAGACTCATCATGAATTTCTTCAGAAGCTTCTTGATTTGAATTAGCTTCTGGAGATGTATCAGCTTCTGGAGGGGTGTCAACTTCTGGAGAGTTATCAGCTTCTGAACTTTCATCAGACTCTGGATTCTGGCTAGGTTCTAAAGCATCTTCTGATAATTGAATATCTGCAAAACTTTCAACTAGCTCTGACATTTTATTGTCAGGCTTTTTGTCATCAAATCTGATGTGCATTGATTATTCAACAACATGTGTTTCAGAATTATACACTTTGTATGCCTTGGATCTTTCAGAGTAACCTAAAAAGATTCCCTTCTGAGCCTTGACATCAAATTTCTTTAGATAGACTTTTTTGTTTAGAATGTAACATGTATATCCAAACTGATGAAAGTAAGAGATACTTGGCTTTCTTCCTTTGAATAGTTCATATGTTGTTTTGTTCAGAATTGGCCTAATATAGATCATGTTCTGAACATAACATGTTGTGTTTACAGCTTCTGCCCAGAAGTACTTTGCAATGTTAGATTCATGAATCATGATTCATGACATTGCAACTTCCTGCAAAACTCAGCTGGATTTTTGTGACAGACAGCCAGAACTTCTTCATCACTTGTTTCAGATTCTGACCAAGTTTCTGAACCCATAACTTGATCATCAGCCCAGAATTTACCAGTTAAAGCATTGACAGGTTTATTCTCTTCTCCTTCTGAGTCATCATCAGACCAGGAAGCAGTCAGACTCTTCTTCTGCTTCTTGAGAAAATTAGGACATTCTGACTTGACATGCCCATAGCCTTCACATTCAAAACACTGAACTTTCTTTGATTGATTGCTTTTGTCATCAGTTCTTGTCTTCTGCTTCAGGAACTTCTTGAATTGTTTACTCAGCAGCACAAGAGCTTCTGATGAGCTATCATCATCCACACATTCAGAATCAGCAACAAATGCAACACCTTTACCCTTCTGATCAGTTCTGCTTAATTCAAAATTCTGAAGAGAACCTATCAGTTCTTCAACCTTCATGCTGGATATATCATGTGCTTCTTCAATGGCAGTTACTTTCATATCAAACCTCTTGGGTAGGGATCTGAGGATTTTTCTAACAAGTTTCTCATCTGAAACTTTTTCTCCAAGGGATTCAAAGGAATTTTCCAAGTCCAGAATGTTCATGTAAAAGCTCTGTATGTTCTCATCCTCCAGCATTCTGAGATTTTCAAACTTTGTTGTCAGAAGCTGAAGTTTGGACAGTTTTACCTTTGAGGTGCCTTCATGAGCAATCTTGAGAATATCCCAGGCATCCTTAGCAATTGTGCACTGCTTGATCATCCTGAAAACACTCTTATCCACTCCATTGAAAATAGCATTCAGGGCTTTGGAATTTGCATGTGACAAGGCATCTTCATCATTAGTCCAGTCTTCTTCTTGTTTTAAAACTGCTGTCTTCTTACCATCTTTATCAGTCACAACTGGGTGTTCCCAACCCTTCAGAACAGCTTTCCAGGTCTTGCTATCCATGGATTTCAGGAATGCACACATCCTGGATTTCCAGTACTCATAATTTGTGCCATCAAGTAGGGGTGGTCTGATGACATAGCCTCCTTCTCTATCCATACTTGCCAGAAATAAATACCCCTGGAACTCACCCAAAACACAGGCAGGGTGCCTGCTCTGATGCCAATTGAAATTTCTGGCCTAGCAACTGGTAGGAGTTAACTGGTTCTGAACCAACAGGTTCTGAACTAAAAGTAACAGATTCAGAACAGAAACTTAAGCACAATTAAAAGCAGATAACCAGTAGGAAATAAAAGTGCAGAAATAAAAAGAACACACAGTTTTGTTAACCCAGTTCGGAGTAAACACCTCCTACTCTGGGGGATACCAATCCAGGAAGGAAATCCACTATTGGAATTAATCCTTAAGACTCAGACACTAACCCCCAGTTCCTATCCTAAGCAATCAACTTCCACCTAGTCAGACTTCTACCCAACTCTTGAGTATTAGAGTCCACTAACTTCCTATTCAAGTAACAGCCTAGTCAATTGAACAAACCTGAACTAACACCTAGTTCTAAACAAATTACCCAGTTTTGAAGAACATACTTCAATACATGACCTGCACTCGTACCTACAGGCTTAGAGTGATTACAACTCAATTAAAAACACTAAACCAACTCAAACAATGAGTGGTGCACAAACAAAGCTAAAAAGCTTACACACTAAGACTCAATTCTCTGAATTTTTCTCTCTAAATCGTGTCTCTTGAATAGCAGCAAAGCACTCCTTATATAGCCTTCAGTAATCAGCATAAATTAGATTCCAATCTTCTGCACATGATTTGTTTCTGAACCCAATAAGCAAGCAAATAAACCAGCATTGTATCTTTATAAAGATTCATCCAGAAAATATGAATAATCATAAAACACGACCCAATCTTCAAAAGATCTTCTCCAATTTAATCAAGCCTTCTAGAATCATCATGCTTGAATAAATTCTTGTTAAATCTCGCAAAGATTCGCGCCAAAACAATTCAGAAAAACCAGCTTCTGATGAGGTCAACGAAAGTCAACGCGGGCATCAGACTCACATTTCAGCTTCTGAAGTGCTACAGTGCGTCTGAAGGTGCTTTCAGCTTCTGAAGGCCAAACATGCTTCTGAACAGCTTCAAAATGGATTTCTTGCAACTGAAGACTTGTTCTAGACATTAAGATGCTTCTATTCAACACATTGGATTTGCTAAAACATGCAGCCAACACCAAAATACTCAACATTTCTTGTAAAGATCTATTCTTTCTCTCTACAACCCCATTTTGTTGTGGAGTTCTAGGAGAAGAGAACTCATGGAGTATTCCATGCTTTTCACAAAAAGCTTCAAACGGCTCATTTTCAAATTCACCACCATGATCACTTCTAACTTTCAAAATTTTTAATTCTTTTTCTGTAATATCCCGCTTATATGTATCGATTATTAGTGTTGGAACCTTGTGAAGCAAGCATGGCAATTTTGAAATTAGTGGCAATGGCATTAATGTAAATATTACAAAGGGGAGGATTATAAGAAAAGAGAGGTAAGATATTTTCTTACCATTCTCTTCATTCCTTCTACCCTTACCAAAATCAGCTTTCTCCCCCTTCTCTCCCTCAATCTCACACGCCCTCCCTCACCTTGCCAAACATCCATCCAAACTTCATTCAAATCTAGTAAGAAGTCTTGCAAAGCAAGCTAGGTTGGAAGCTTAGAACAAGAGAAAGGAAAGAAGAACAAGAAGGTATCAAGAGAAGAGTTAGATTGGAGCAAGTTAGGGCTTTGGTTTTCAGAGCTTAATCAGCACCATTTGAAGTTAAGGTGAGCTCCACAGGGTTTTAGAACCCGCTTGAGTAAGTTTGGGAGTTTTTAGTATTATGTTCAAGTTGCCAATTTTTAGTACCCTAATTCTATGTTATGAGTAATCCTTGATCATTACATGTTGTAATCTGCTAATATGCCTTTGAATTTACTATTTAAGCTGTTGTGATGTTTGGGCATGATTGGATAAGCCAAAATGGTGGAAAACATGTTTCAAACTTGCCCTATGCTGTCCAACTGCAGGTAAAATCGTGTCACGATTTCACAACCGTGTCACGATTTTATAGGCAGGAACCAACACGTTTTCTGGGCAGGAAATCGTGACACGATTTCCAAATCGTGTCACGATTTTGAAGTGGACAGAACTATGTTGTTTTTCATCAATACTTGCACTGTTTCGGCTATCTAATACTGCTTCAGACTCAAGGAACAACATGTAATGGTTAAGCATTGCTAATAAGCATTTAAAGACCTATCCATGAGAATGATTAGATCATGATTATAGATTGAGGATAGGCACAATAGTGAGAGAATGGATGCCTTAATCCATAAGTTATCATAGATAAGTATAAGAGCTAGTATTGGGATTATCCCTTACAAGCAATTTCTCAAACACTCAACTAAGTAAGTGCAAGCCAAGAATGATATAGTATTCAAGTTTAGAACCTTTTATAGGTTAAGTATTCAAGATTATTAAGATATAAGTTGTGGCCTTCGTCGTTCACGCTAGTGGGACACGAATGGTCCATGTGAAGTAAATACTATTAAGGAAGAATTCTAAGTCGTGACTTTCGTCGTTCACGCTAGTGGGACACGAAAGGTTCATGCATAAGTTAAAACGTATTAATTCGCGTCTCTCATCGTTCACGCTAGTGAGACATGGGAGGTATACGCATAAGTTAAGACTTTTAAGTCGTGTCTTCTGTTGTTCACGCTAGTGGGACACAGGAGGTTCACGCTAGTGGGACGTGTTATTCCGCAAGGATGACCGCACGACGACAAGAGGAGTCCGGTGTTAGCCTGATATGATAGGAATTTTCATCGGTTAGAAGGGAGATGTACTTCGGGGTTACTCCACCCAGATGCACTCCGTAAAATGAACTCAGATAATTATTGATTGTTCAACGCTAACTTCTAACTTAAGTTATGAGAAGATGAATAAGTTTATTTATATATGTATTGAGAAAATAGGACAACTAGTTCCTAGTGAACCAGAAGTGGTTATAAGATATTCCCCCTTGATCACTAAATACAAGATAATTTAAGATAGCATATGATGAGATATGATAAAGACATGTAGCGACCTTAGATTTTCCCCTTGGTCGCGAAGTTAGTAAAGAATGACGGCGATCGTAGGAATCCCCAAGATTGCCAAGAGTAGGCACGGTGACCCTAGGTTACCCCCGTGGTTGCCAACAGTTGGTAGGGTAGGATCTCACTGAGACGTTATGTCTCATCCCTTTCCTTCTGGTGCAGGTTCTTCGCAGGTAGCACGACGTAAAGGTAAAGAGAAAGCTACAGACTAATCGTGCTGCTTATGTTTTATTTGGATGTTGTATATGATTATGTATCATGATGTATATATTATGGAGAATGTTTTGTATCGGATATTTGAATTGTATCAGAACTTATGCATTGTACATTTAATAAACAACTTTCTGTATTGTATTTAATGTATCCGGTACGAAATTTTAATACTCGTAAGAGATCCTAGGCAATCTCTATATGGGTGTTACAATTTGGTATCAGAGCAGGTCGATTCAGACCGTGCCTTGGGTCATTAAAGTACAATCCAAGTTTGTGGACCTCTTGGATCCAGGACATTATTCTAGATGTTATATTCAGTTGAAACTGATCACTTTGACTTGTATATGACAGCTAGGATAAGATGTCTGGGAGAAGAAGAGGACCCGGTAGACCTCGTGCTAATCAAGCCAGTGATGAAAGTGGAGGACCCAGTATGAACTCATGGGAACAAATGATACAGCAGCAGCAGGCCTGGCAGCAGCAGTATCAAGAGCAACAAGCTCAGAATGCATTACAGTATCAGCAGATGATGCTGATGATGCAACAACAAGCTCAGCAACAGGCTCAGGCCCAACAGCAATGGATGGAAATGATGAACCAAGGACAAGGTTTCCATCCACAGCCACCACCTCCTCCAGTAATTGGTAACCCCGTGTTCCGGGAGTATAATAGACATCACCCTCCGGAGTTTAATGGAGAAGGTGAACCTCAAGAAGCTAGGAAGTGGATTAAACAGATGGAGAAGATCTTTAGAATGGCTGAGTGTTTAGAAGAGGATAAAGTGGTTTATGCCACAAATTAACTCAGAGGCGCAGCAGAAGACTGGTGGGAATCTGCTCAGCGTCGGATGGAAGCGAATGGTGTAGAAGTGAACTGGGTAAACTTTAAAGAAGTGATGTTGGAGAAATATTTACCTTTGTCTTATAAGGTAAAGAAGGAGCAAGAGTTCTTAGAATTGAAACAGGGTAGCATGTCAGTGGCTGAATTCACCAAGAATTTTGAAGAGCTGTCCTATTATTCCACACACAATGAGTATGCTGAAAATGAAGTCTGGAAGATGAATCAGTACAAACGAGGTTTAAGAGGCGAGATCGACACTGCAGTAAGTCTCCAAAGAACTGCAAGTTATGATGAACTGGTGCATGATAGCTTAGTGGTTGAAGCCGGACTTGCTAAGGCCTCGAAAGAAAGAGCGGCAGCTTTTGAAAAGAAGAAGAGTAGAATGTCAGATAAGTATCATGACAAGCTCAAGCCTAAAGGATCCCCTCAGAGAGGGAAACAGACATACTCACCACAATCTAATCCTTCACGGCCTTATCCTACTTGCAAGATGTGTGGTAGGATGAATAAAGGAGAGTGCTTGTTAGGTGCTGGTATTTGTTATGGATGCAAGCAGCCAGGGCATTTTATAACAGAGTGTCCTAATAGGCGTATCAAAGGAACAGCTGAAGGGACAACCACCAGTAAGGGCAGAGTATATTCCCTTGATGGCGCAAAGGCTCTAGCCAATGAAGATTTGATTGCCGGTATGTGTTATCTTGGTTCATACCCAGTAAAAGTTCTTTTTGATTGCGGCGCTACTTGTTCTTTTATTTCATATAAATGTGTTGAGACGCTGCGATTGCCTTTATCTCCGTTGAACCCTCCAATGTTAGTATCTACCGCTACTGAAGGCGGAATCGAGGCAAGTTATGTTTGTGAAAACTGTCCAATCACTGTGTCTAGTAAGACTTATTATGTTGATCTAGTATGTCTCCCGATGGAGCAACTCGATGTTATCTTAGGCATGGATTGGCTCTCCGCTAACCATGTGTACATCGGATGTTCTGAGAAGAGTATTTATATGCCGACCAGTGATACGGCGGAAGGTGTGGCTCTGTCTGAATTGATTAACCGCACCCATCAGTTAATTCAATTCATTTGTGCTCAAGATAAGGGATTTTATGTTATGCTCATTGTGGCTTCAGAATTAGAGTTGAGTCCCAGTGATATTCCTGTTGTGAATGAGTATTTATATGTTTTTCCTTCAGAAGTAACTAGTTTACCTCCAGAGCGTGAGGTGGAATTCTCAATTGATTTAATTCCAGGAGCGGAGCCGGTATCTGTGGCACCGTATAGAATGTCACCTATTGAGCTCAAGGAACTGAAATCTCAACTCGAAGAGTTGATTCAGAAGCATTTTATCAGACCCAGTGTGTCACCTTGGGGTGCTCCAGTTCTGTTAGCTAAGAAGAAAGTTTGGAAGCATGAGGCTGTGTATAGACTACCACCAATTGAATAAAGTGACTATTAAGAACAAGTATCCTCTGCCAAGGATTGATGATCTCCTGGATCAGCTCAAGGGAGCAACGGTATTTTCCAAAATTGATCTTCGGTCAGGTTACCATCAGATCCGCATTAAGTCTTCAGACGTGTCTAAGACGGCGTTTCGAACGCGTTACGGGCACTATGAATTTCTGGTTATGCCTTTCGGTGTAACTAATGCTCCAGCAGTATTTATGGATTATATGAATAGAATATTTCAACCTTACCTTGATCAATTTGTGGTGATTTTTATTGATGACATTTTGATCTATTCCAAGGATCCTCAGGAGCATGCTCAGCACTTGAGAATTGTTTTGAATATTCTTAAAGACAAGCAGTTATATGCTAAATTCAGCAAGTGTGAGTTTTGGTTATCCGAGATTAAGTTTTTGGGTCACGTTATTTCTCAAGGAGGAGTAGCCGTTGATCCATCCAAAGTTGAAGTTGTTCTCAGTTGGGAAAGACCCAAGAATGTGGCTGAAGTCAGAAGTTTCCTAGGCTTGGCAGGTTATTACCGAAGGTTTATTATGAAGTTTTCTCAGATTGCCTTACCTCTGTCACGCCTTACCAGGAAGAATGTGCCCTTTATTTGGGACGAAGAATGTGAAGAGAGCTTTAGAATTTTGAAAAGAAAGTTGACTAAAGCACCAGTGTTGGCAATACCAGATCCTGAAAGGAGATACACCGTTTTCTGCGATGCATCCTCTAAAGGACTGGGTAGTGTTCTTATGCAAGGGGAGAATGTGATAGCTTATGCGTCTAGACAGCTCAAGACCCATAAAGAGAATTACCCCACCTATGACCTTGAGTTAGCAGCTATAGTGTTTGCGTTGAAGATATGGAGACATCATTTGTATGGTGCGCAGTTTGATTTGTTTAGTGATCATAAGAGTCTGAAATACTTGTTTGACCAACGAGATTTAAATATGAAGCAAAGGCGATGGATGGAATACTTGAAGGATTTTGATTTTGATCTGAAATACCACCCAGGAAAAGCAAATGTGGTAGCAGATGCTTTGAGTCGAAAGGCTTTAGTTAAAGCTGAAGTAATGATGCATACATGTGGGTTATATGAAAAGTTTAGAGATCTTAACCTCCATGTTACTGAGTTGGATGGTGGCATCTTGCTGAACAAGTTAGAGATTATGTGCGACCTACGGTTTAGGATTGCACAAGCGCAAACTATGGATATGGACCTTCAAAGAAAAGTTGGTCAACCAGGGTTTTCCTTGGCACTAGATGGTACCCTATTATTTGAAGGAAGAATTTATGTTCCGAATGATGAGGAATTAAAAAGGTTGATTTTAGAAGAGGCGCACAAAAGCAATTTTAGCATTCATCCAGGTACCACCAAGATGTATCAAGATTTGAAGAGAGATTATTGGTGGCCTAGCATGAAGAGAGATATTGCGGAATTTGTGTCGCGATGCATTGTATGTCAGCAGGTAAAGATTGAACATCAAAGGCCTGCAGGAATGTTAGTACCTTTTGAAATTCCACAATGGAAATGGGAAGATATAACCATGGATTTTGTGAGTGGATTACCTCGAACACAGCGAGGACATGACTCTATATGGGTAGTAGTGGACCAGTTAACCAAGTCAGCTCATTTCTTGCCGGTTAAGACTACTTACCGAGCCTCACAATATGCCGAATTGTTTATTTCTGAGATAGTGAAACTCCATGGTGTACCTGCCAGTATTGTATCAGATCGGGATCCGATCTTCACATCTCACTTTTGGAAAGCTTTTCAGAAAGCTTTAGGGACAAAATTAAAGATGAGCACGTCCCATCATCCTCAAACGGACGGACAATCCGAGAGGACTATTCAGACGTTGGAGGATATGTTATGTGCATGTATCCTAGAAGATGGAGGAAGTTGGAACGATCACCTACCATTGATTGAATTTTCTTACAACAATAGTTACCATTCTAGTATCGGAATGGCACCTTATGAAGCCTTGTATGGTAGGAAATGTAGAACCCCACTTTGTTGGGCTGAGGTCGGAGATAAGAGTATTTTGGGACCTGAGATAATTCAGGAGACGACCCTAAAGATTAAATCCATTTAGGATAAAATGAGAATGGCCCAAAGTCGTCAGAAAAGTTATGCAGACAAAAGGCGAAGGCCTTTAGAATTTGAAGTGGGAGATCATGTATTTCTCAAAGTTACACCCAAGTTAGGGTTAAGAGGAGCATTCAGAACCAAGAAACTTTGTCCAAGGTATGTTGGACCATTTCAGATACTTCGACGAGTCGGACTGGCAGCTTATCAGTTAGCACTGCCACCGGCCATGTCGGGTTTGCATGACGTCTTCCATGTCTCTCAACTGAGGAAATTCATCCCCGATCCTTTTCAACCAGTGGAGTTAGACAGTATTGATTTGAGGTCAGATCTAACTTTTCAACCTGAGCCAGATCAGATAATTGATCGTGATGTTAAGTCTTTGCGGAACAAAGAGATTCTGATTGTTAAGGTTGTTTGGAAAGGTTCTCCCGACGGCGAAGCAACGTGGGAGCTAGAATCCGAGATGCAAGAGAGTTATCCGCATCTATTTTCAGGTAAACTCTAAATTTCGAGGACGAAATTTCTTTAAGGGGGGTAGATTGTAATATCCCGCTTATATGTATCGATTATTAGTGTTGGAACCTTGTGAAGCAAGCATGGCAATTTTGAAATTAGTGGCAATGGCATTAATGTAAATATTACAAAGGGGAGGTTTATAAGAAAAGAGAGGTAAGATATTTTCTTACCATTCTCTTCGTTCCTTCTACCCTTACCAAAATCAGCTTTCTCCCCCTTCTCTCCCTCAATCTCACACGCCCTCCCTCACCTTGCCAAACATCCATCCAAACTTCATTCAAATCTAGTAAGAAGTCTTGCAAAGCAAGCTAGGTTGGAAGCTTAGAACAAGAGAAAGGAAAGAAGAACAAGAAGGTATCAAGAGAAGAGTTAGATTGGAGCAAGTTAGGGCTTTGGTTTTCAGAGCTTAATCAGCACCATTTGAAGTTAAGGTGAGCTCCACAGGGTTTTAGAACCCGCTTGAGTAAGTTTGGGAGTTTTTAGTATTATGTTCAAGTTGCCAATTTTTAGTACCCTAATTCTATGTTATGAGTAATCCTTGATCATTACATGTTGTAATCTGCTAATATGCCTTTGAATTTACTATTTAAGCTGTTGTGATGTTTGGGCATGATTGGATAAGCCAAAATGGTGGAAAACATGTTTCAAACTTGCCCTATGTTGTCCAACTGCAGGTAAAATCGTGTCACGATTTCACAACCGTGTCACGATTTTATAGGCAGGAACCAACACGTTTTCTGGGCAGGAAATCGTGACACGATTTCCAAATCGTGTCACGATTTTGAAGTGGACAGAACTATGTTGTCTTTCATCAATACTTGCACCGTTTCGGCTATCTAATACTGCTTCAGACTCAAGGAACAACATGTAATGGTTAAGCATTGCTAATAAGCATTTAAAGACCTATCCATGAGAATGATTAGATCATGATTATAGATTGAGGATAGGCACAATAGTGAGAGAATGGATGCCTTAATCCATAAGTTATCATAGATAAGTATAAGAGCTAGTATTGGGATTATCCCTTACAAGCAATTTCTCAAACACTCAACTAAGTAAGTGCAAGCCAAGAATGATATAGTATTCAAGTTTAGAACCTTTTATAGGTTAAGTATTCAAGATTATTAAGATATAAGTTGTGGCCTTCGTCGTTCACGCTAGTGGGACACGAATGGTCCATGTGAAGTAAATACTATTAAGGAAGAATTCTAAGTCGTGACTTTCGTCGTTCATGCTAGTGGGACACGAAAGGTTCATGCATAAGTTAAAATGTATTAATTCGCGTCTCTCATCGTTCACGCTAGTGGGACATGGGAGGTATACGCATAAGTTAAGACTTTTAAGTCGTGTCTTCTGTTGTTCACGCTAGTGGGACACAGGAGGTTCACGCTAGTGGGACGTGTTATTCCGCAAGGATGACCTCACGACGACAAGAGGAGTCCGGTGTTAGCCTGATATGATAGGAATTTTCACCGGTTAGAAGGGAGATGTACTTCGGGGTTACTCCACCCGGATGCACTCCGTAAAATGAACTCAGATAATTATTGATTGTTCAACGCTAACTTCTAACTTAAGTTATGAGAAGATGAATAAGTTTATTTATATATGTATTGAGAAAATAGGACAACTAGTTCCTAGTGAACCAGAAGTGGTTATAAGATATTCCCCCTTGATCACTAAATACAAGATAAGTTAAGATAGCATATGATGAGATATGATAAAGACATGTAGCGACCTTAGATTTTCCCCTTGGTCGCGAAGTTAGTAAAGAATGACGGCGATCGTAGGAATCCCCAAGATTGCCAAGAGTAGGCACGGCGACCCTAGGTTACCCCCGTGGTTGCCAACAGTTGGTAGGGTAGGAGCTCACTGAGACGTTATGTCTCATCCCTTTCCTTCTGGTGCAGGTTCTTCGCAGGTAGCACGACGTAAAGGTAAAGAGAAAGCTACGGACTGATCGTGCTGCTTATGTTTTATTTGGATGTTGTATATGATTATGTATCATGATGTATATATTATGGAGAATGTTCTGTATCGGATATTTGAATTGTATCAGAACTTATGCATTGTACATTTAATAAACAACTTTCTGTATTGTATTTAATGTATCCGGTACGAAATTTTAATACTCGTAAGAGATCCTAGGCAATCTCTATATGGGTGTTACATTTTCAGTTTGTACTTGCTTGCAGAAATTGTTAAACACATCATATGTTTCATCCTTAGTTCTAAAGAACTTGACCCAAGTCCATCTGCTGTAATCATCAACAATAATCAGTCCATATTTCTTCCCATTGATTAATGTTGTACCAACTGGTCCAAACAGATCAATGTGAAGTAGTTCTAACGGTCTGGAAGTAGAAACAATGTCTTTTGGTTTAAAGGAGGTTTTCACAATTTTTCCCTTCTGGCATGCATAACAAAGTGCATCTGAGTGATAATCAATGTCTGGTAAGCCTCTGACAAGTTGTAACTTGCTAAGCTTAGAGATTAATCTTCAGTTAGCATGTCCCAATCTTCTGTGCCATAGGCATTTCTCATCACTTACTGATAGAAGGCAAACTACCTTCTGATCAACCAGTTCAGAAAAATTTATTTTATAAACATTGTTCTTTCTTTTTCCTTTGAACACAACAGACTTGTTATCATTGTTGATTACTATGCGGTGGTTCTTATCAAACATTACTTCATAACCACTATCACAAAATTGACTGATGCTAAGTAGGTTATGTCTTAGTCCATCTACAAACCACACATTACTAATTGAGATAGGAGTTACCAATAGTTCCCGTACCAATGATCTTTCCTTTCTGGTTTCCTCCAAAACCCATATTTCCTCCCTCTTTCATGGTCAGGGTTTGGAACATAGACTTATTTCCTATCATATGTCGCGAGCAACCACTGTCCAGGTACTAGGAACTTTGCTTTTCTGTTCCTCTTAAGCATATATGTGACAAAAACAATTTTAGACTTAGGTACCCATTTCTTTATGGGTCCTATTTGGTTAGTTCTGAAAGGCTTAGGCTTTTGTTGTACCTTGTGTCTGAAGTTATAAGACTCGGACTTATTCAGATTCCTTAGATATGAATCCTTTGATCTTGAACTAGTCTTAGTTTTAGACACTGAGTTCTTCAAAACCTGAGCTTTCAATGTTCTTGACTCTGATTTCATCAGACCCTGAGACTTGGAGGTCTTTGGTTCTGATCTTTTCAGAATCTGAACTTTTGAAGACTTGGGTTCTGTTTTCTTCAGAACTTTGAACTTAAGAATCTTTGATTCTAATTTGTTCAGAGTCTTGGATTAAGAAGTCTTAGGTTCTGATTTGTTCAGAACTTCAGTTTTGTCAGCTTCTGACACAAATCAGGCCTTTAGACCTTTCTTAATATCCTCAGAACATGATGGTAGATTGGTTTTCTTAGATTAACTAAATGGATCTTGAGAGAAACCAATACCTTCACCTCTGTTCCTGCTCACACCATAAATCATAGAAGCAATCTTACTTCTGTTAATACCATTTATCATGAACTCTTGAAGTGCAACTTCTTGCTCACTTAAGGGTTCATCAGAATCTTTATTAGTCATTTTAAGGAAACCACTGTATCCATCTTCCAATTTAGTTATTTGAAGATGAAGTCTATAGTTTTCTTCAGCCTGCAAGTTATATTTTTCCTTAAAACTTTTTAATTGCTTAGACTTGTTGTTGTAATGACTTATAAGTTCTTTAAATGTATCAATGAGTTCAGACATAGATAGTTTAGATAATACCTCATCTTCATTATCAGAGTCTGATTCAGCCTCTGCATCAGAAGATATTGTTGCAACTAAAGCCAGATTAGCTTGTTCTTCATCTTCCTTGCCAGAGTCTGACTCTTTATCAAGATCATCCTAAGTTGCCATCAGGCTTTTCCTGATCTTGTTTCTGAATTTGCTTGACTTGGAGTTAGTGCTCTTTAACTTCTCTTTAGACTTGTCCTTTTGTAGTTCTGGACAGTCAGTAATGAAATGACCCATTTTCTTGCAATTGTAGCAGCCCTTCTAATCTTCCTTCTTAGAACCTGATCCTTTGAAACCACTGCTTTTGTTGGAGAACCTTTTGCTTTGTTTAGCCAGATACTGAAGTCTTTTGGAAAGCATTACCATCTCTTAAGCGTTTGGGTTTTCTTCAAAACCTCCATCTGGAGATTCTTCATCAGACTCATCCACTTTCAGAGCTTTTGAAAACTTTCCTTTGGACTTCAGTGCAATAGAATTAACTTTCTTTGCATGTTCATCCTCATTGAGCCCTATTTCATGACATTTTAGAGAACTCACAAGATCCTCAATACTTAAAGTATCTAGATCTCTTGTTTTCTCTATAGCAGTCACTTTAGGTCTCCATTTAGCAGGCAGGCTTCTTAGGATCTTGTTCACATGATCAACAGTTGAATAAATTTTCTTCATTATTTGAAGTCCAGATACCAAAGTCTGAAACCTTGAGAACATTGTCTCAATGTCTTCATCCTCTTCCATTCTGAACAACTCATACTGTTGAACAAGAAGTTTAGCCTTAGCTTCTTTAACCTTCTTGTTACCCTCATAGGTAGAACACACAGAAGTGAAGATAGACTTAGCAGTAGACTTATCACTTAGTTTTAAGTATTCAGTATGAGGTAAAGCTTCAACAATAATGCCTCTCACTTTATGATGCTTTTTATAGATCTTTCTTTCAGCATCTGTGAGACTCATTCTATCAGTTGCTACACCTTCTTCATCAACAGGAATAGAGATACCATCTTCAATGATGTCCCATAGAGTGTCATCAATACCAATGATGTAGCTATACATCTTACTTTTCCACCAGGAAAACTTCTCAGCATCTTCATTAAACATAGGAGGTTTACTGTGATGAGAGCTAGATTTATCATCTGCACCATAATCATATGATACAGCTTTATTGTTCCCAGAAGTACTTGCTCCACCACCAGGACTAGCAGCTCCACCACCTGAAGACATGTTTTTCTTAGGATCTTTACTGACACACTGTTAAGTGTTGAAATATCAGAACTGGAGCTCTGATACCAACTGAAGGTGAGAAAAACACAAGAAAGAGGGTTGAATTGTGTTGGCTTTTTCTTCAAAAATTAACTAGAACGAAGTTCAGGTTCTGATGGAGTTCAGAATCTGAGTCTGAGGTTCTGAGTCAAAAACAAAGTTTCAGAATCTGAGTGAAAGTTCAGGTTATGCAGCGGATTAAGTGTTAGAGAGATAGAGAAGAGAAAGACACAAGCAATTATCCTGGTTCCTTCCATAATCCGGAAGTAGTCCAGTCCCCTTGTCACTTACAAGATATTTTTCACTATAATCCAATGATTACAAATTGCTCAAGCACACTGCAAGAGACTTCCTATGCTCAAACACAAAGTAAGAGACTTCTACACAAACAAGAATACAAAGTAAAATGTTTGGTTTGAACACTTGATATACTATCAGTGGTGTTCACAAAATACAACACAGATATCAGACTCTAAACTAAAGATTTGCTAAGATAAGAAAGTTTGTAAGAAATTCTAAGTGTTTGATGCGTTATGAATTTGGTAGAGTATTGGCACTTTTAAAATTCTCAGAGTCTTCTTTTGTTCTTCAAGTCTTCATTCCTTTATATAGAGATAAGAAATAGAGACGTTGGATTACTGCCAGCACATCAATAGAGTCGTTTGAAGAAGTTTTGATCAATTCCATTGATTTGTTGCTTGATTTGGTTCATGTACTAGGAGGAATAAGATTTGAAACCTTTCTTGAATGTGGAATGAACCATTCTTCAGTAGGGGACAAGTTTGCAGAGTACGAGCAAGCATGTGAAGGTAGTGGAGAACGTGGTTGTACAATTTGTCCTTTCTTGACCACGACAACAGTTGACCTCTTTAAAAACCTTCAGAATTTCCATCGTATAATTCTTTAAATATATCAGAGTGTAGGATCTTCAGCTTCTCAAGTTTTGCTTCCATGTCTGAATTCCCAGCAAATTGTTCCAATTTTTCAGAGTCTGGAAAGTCTTCAGAGTCTGGAACACCAGCTTCTGATGACTCTTCAAAGTCTGACTTGACTTCAGAATCTGACTTGCAACTAGCTTCTCTTTGTATTTCCTTGCTCTTCATTTGTTCATTCAGAACCCATGTATGATTAAATCCTTGTAAATTTTTATCTTTGGTCCTGCACTCTTGAACAAATATTAGCATATCCAATTAATCTTTTAATACCTTGTTATCATCAAAACTTAAGAGGCATTGTTTAAACTTATTTTGCTCCAACAACTGCTCTTGGTGCTCCTAGCCAATCTTCATGTGCAAGAATATTAAAAAAAACATAGATGGTCATAGTTTAGGCCACTTTGCTTCCAACCTGGAAATCTTGAATGCCCTACAAACTAACCTTATGGGAGTAATTCTGGAAATTGAATGTGCTTTTGACAGATATTGGAATCATCTTTAGGTAGAAAGTGACTCAAAGTTAGCTACCTTAGCTTTCAATAGACCACATATTGTTCCCTGACAAATCAATAACAGATGGTTGAACTGTCTTACTAGGCTAATAAATGTGAATTTTTTTATAACACATATATTCAGATAGGGAAATCAATGTGCAGATAAACTGGTAGATTTAGGTTTATCTCTTAATGATTTCATTTGGTGGAATTCGCTCCCTGTTAATACTTGAGATGACTTAGTTAGAAATATGTTTGATCTTACTTTTCATAGATTTTGTTAAGTGCTTTTGGGAGTTTGGTTTGGTCCCTCTTCCTTTTTTTTATCTCACTCTGTCTTTAATATATTTATGGTGTTGCCACCTTTAGGCACATCAATTTTATAAAAGAAAAAAGATATTATATTGAATATGTGTTGTATATCGAAAAACACTACTATTTTTTTTCCATCAATAATAAATTCTTAGCAAAACCTATACAAAATTCTTAACATAATTTAACTAAAATTGTTGAACTAAATATCCTTAAAAATTACTTCTAAAATTACAATTCAATCAAAAACCCAATTTTGTCCCCGTACGCGCTTCAAGCAAAAACACCAAAGCGTACACCATATCTTCTTTGGTACCTAAAATGTTGGTGTAAAGGGTCAATTTCCTTATCCAAATTGGTTCATACTCAAAGCACAAGAAACAATGTGTCTCGTCGAATTTCGGATATCAAGCTATTGGGAAGCGTTGAATCACTAATTTTAAATCACGACTGAACTTTTAATTTTTCGGGGAAAAAGGAAAAAAGTTCTAAATTACCTTGAGAAAAGATTTTAGGTTCGAAAGTCGATTATGCGAGGGGAAGGTATTAGCACCCCTCACATCCGTTGTACTCAACGGGAACCTCTTAGTCGGCTTAGGCTTAAAATGTTTTTGACGTTTTGCTTGCGCGCTTAAACATATATATAAAAAAAAAGGAAAAAGAAAATATAATGTGAAGTGAAGAAAGAGATAAAAACAAACGAAAGGAAAAAAAAAAGTTTTTTTATTAATGGGCTTGACAAGATGTCGATCTTGCTCCTACGTATCTCCCGGTAGTCGGAGAATTCAAAGCGTACGTAGTTCTTTGTTAGAAAAAATTTGTTTGTTGGTTCGTTTTAATTAAAAAGGTTTGAAAACGCACAAAGGCGTAAAACGTTTAAATGATAAAGGAGACAAGCGCACATTAAGGCGATAAACTCGCACAAGGCGTAAAAAGACGAACGCACATTAAGGCGATAAACTCGCACAAGGCGTAAAAGTTGAAAGAAACGCGCAAAGGCACGAAAAGTTCGGATTGACCACAAGGGCCAAAATTGGTGAGTTGGATTTGTTTTATGCTTCGTTTTGAAAATAGAATGACGATTGTCCGAGCAACGAGACATACGTCAAGCATTCGTACAACCGGGGAAATGGAGAGACATACGTCAAACCATCCTTTTTCATTCAAGTTTTGTTTGAATTTGAGAAAACGTATTTTTGGGGAAGCTAGAAAAGAATGACGATCGTCTAAGCAACGAGACATACGTCAAGTGTTTATCCAATCGGGGAAAGGAGAGACATACGTCAAACCACCCTTTTTCATTCAATTTTTGCTTGAATTTTAAGAAAATGTATTTTTTGTTGTTTTTATTGATTTTTACTTGGAGTTAAAAAAGAAATTAAGTGCGATAAAATAAACTAAACGCGAGAGAATTAAAAACGATGTTGGATCAAAAATGAAAAAATCCCTTTTTCTTGAATTTATGAATTAAACTTTGAAAAATAAAATACAATGCATATTTATATACTTTGTTCCTAAATGTATATTCTAATGACATAGAAAATGCAAAATAAAATGAACAAATAGAAATAAAAAAATAAAATGCATGAGATGATATGATAGGTAAATAAATGAGATGTTAAAAATAAAAGAACTAATAAAAGGAAATAATAATAAAAAGGAAAATAAAATTGCAAAGAAAAAAAATAAAAGAAATAAAATAGGGAGGTGTAAAAAATAAAACTGGGGGTGCTGGAAGTGAGAAAATGTTCAGAATTAAGAAAACAGGCCCAAAATGCATTGGGCCAGCGTGATTTGATCTGGCCGTCTGATTAATCAGAGGGCCCTGATCTGATCACAAGGGGAAAAGGCCAAAGCCGTCTGATTTAAAATCAGAGGGGCGAGGGTGCACGCTAACGCGTACACCCACGCACACTGAATCAGGGAGGAGTATATATACTCACTTCCTTCACAAATTCTTCATTTCACTCTTTTCTTTCTCTCACCTCTTCTTCTCTCTAAAACCGACCTCTCTCATCTCTCTCCCCCTTCTCTCTAGCTCGGCCACCGGAAAGGAATTCCGGCGTGGTGGCCGCCGGCCTAGGTGGCGGCGCCACCGCGCCGGAGAGAAAAAACTTCCCCTTTTTTTAAAAAAAAAAACCATTTTTCCCATATCCTTTCTTCCCCTCTTCCTCAATCCGAACTTATTTTTTTCAAAATCCTTTTAAAAAAGTCTAGATCTAGGTTTCAAAACAAAACAAAAAAAAAACTACCTTTTTCCTTCTCTTGGTGGTTCGGTTCTGTGTCGTTGTGTTAGGCTTTGTGACTGTGTTTGTGCGTGTTTGCGTGTGTTGTTTGTGTGTGTTGGCCGTGTGTTGGCCGTGTGTTTGTGATGGGTGTGTGTGCGTGTGTTAGTGTTATTGCTGGGTGGTGTGTTGTGAAAGCTGAGCTGTGTTGTGTTTGTGTGGTGAGGGTTGTGCGTGGAAGCTGGCTTTACGTGTGTGTGCTGGTGGGTTGGGTCGTGTGGGTGTGAGTGCTGGTGGGTTGTTGTGTGTGTGGTGTTTTGGCCGTATGGGTTTGTTTTTGTGTGGTTGTGGTCCGAAAATTTTTAGGGGGGGGGGGGGGGGGGGGGAAAGTTGGAAGCTTAGTTGTGTTGCTGTTTGTTTGTTTATGTTGCTGGAAAAAATCCTCTTTTCTGATTCAATTTTTTTCTTTGTTTTTGGGTCTCTGTTATATAGAGGTTTTGAGTTGTTTTTGTTGACCCAAAAGCTTAATTCAAAAGCTGTATTTCTGCAGATTTTGGCTAAGATTTTTGGCAAACATTAATGGGGAAGTGACCTGGTGTGATCCTTGGTTGATTTTGTGAGGATTTTGGAGGATTTGGAGGATTTGGACAGAAAAATGAAATGATGAAAAAAACCAGCAAAAGGGGCGCTGCAGCAGTGCTTTTTGTTGACCTTGGACCAAAAATAAAAAAATAAAAAATGATAATAATAATAATAGTAATAAATAATAATAATGATAATAAAAGAGGAAATAAATAAATGGTGATAATAGTAATAATAAAATTGAAATCAATGACAATAAATAATAAAAACTGAAATTAAAAGTAAAGATAAAAAGTAATAAAAATAAAATAAATAAACGAGATAAAAAGTGACATGAGGTATTTTAAAATACCTTCCTGCCGAAATTTCGTCTGAAACGACGAAAATTCTCGGCTTTAAAAGATGGGTAAAACGAGACGAAAATGGGTCAAAAAATGGGGTATGACACAATGCCATAAAATAGATAGTATCAAAACTTCTCAATCAAAAAGAATAAGAAAAATACATCCAAGTCATTGAAGGTGAGAAAAACACACACAAGAAAGGGGGGGGTTGAATTGTGTGACTCAGTAAACTTGGTTCTTTTCTTCTCAAAACTTAAGTTAAGTTCAGAAGCTGATATGAATCAGTTCTGAACTATTTTTCAAAGAGTGTTTGCAGCGGATTAACAAGTAAATAGAGAAGGGAAGAGAGACACACAAAGATTTATACTGGTTCCTTCCCAATGTAGGAAGTAGTCCAGTCCCCTTGTTTTCCAACAAGAGATTTTCACTATAATTAGATAATTACAATTGCTCAACCACTAAGGAAGAGACTTCCAGTTGCTCAACCACCAAGGAAGAGGCTTCCAATTGCTCAACCACAAAGGAAGAGGCTTCTGATGCTCAAGACACCAAGTCAAGAGGCTTCCCAATGCTCAGACACAAAGTACTGAGACTTTCTTACTCAGACCACAAAGGAATGAGGTTACAAATGCTCAGTATTCAGACTGAGACTTAATGACCAAACTGGATTACAATGAAAACAAGTTTGGATTGAACACTTGATAAAATATCAGAGGTGTTCACTTAATACAACTCAGGGTAAGACTCTAAACCTTAAGAAATTCTAGGATACAAAGAATTGAAAGAATTTCTAAGTGTTTGGTAACTTGCGTATTTTTGACAGCAAAACAGAGCACAAGTTCAGTTGTTCAGTTTCAAGAGTCTTAGCTAAAATCTTCTTCAAATCTTCTTTCTTTTATAGAGGAAATTAGAGCTGTTGAAGAATTGCAGGTTTCAAGCAAAGAGCCGTTGCAAATTGTAAGCTAGGATAGCTGAAATTGTGTGCTGAACTTTTTGCAGAAAACAGAGCAGCAGCCATTTTTGAATTTGCTTTCCTTAAAAGCTGGGGAATGTTTAAGTCAGGGAGACAACTGTTCCATTGGGTTGCTCTGACATATCCAGGCATTAAATGCGCACAGTAACAGTTGATTTCCTTGCCACATCAGACTTCAGAAGCTTTTGTGTGAACAGTACATCAGAAGCTGGTCTTCAGACGTTGACTTTTGTTGACTTCTTCAGAAGCACCCATCAGAAGCTGTCTTCAGACGCAGGCTTCAGACTCTCACTTCAGGAGCACCACTTCAGACCCAGTTTTCTTCTAGCTTTGCAACATTCCTTCTAAGCTTTCCTTTCTTGCTCTAAGCTTGTTCTTTCATAACCATTATCAAATTCCAATCAATAAACATGTGGTTCTGAAATCACTTGAACAAAGCATTAGCAAATAACCAATTTTCTATTTAACACTTTTGTTATCATCAAAACCATAAAGAGAGATATGTTTACACATAATGTTTCAACAATCTCCCCATTAATTCAGAAGAGAGTTGTTTAACACATTTTGTTCCAACAATCTCCCCCTTTTTGATGATGACAAACATAAGTATTAATCAGAAAATTGTTGTTAACTTAATTAACAAGTTAACTGCAGGGTGTGAGGTTTGTAAGCTCCCCCTGAGTCTGATCCAAGTTAATTAAGTTCAGTTTAAATCACAAATGTGAAAATTTCAGAATTGTTGTTAAGTTTAATTAACAATCTGACTTCAGGAGAGGTTTGTAAGCTCCCCCTAGGTTCTTATCTAAGTTAATTAAACTCAACTTTAAACAATCAAGTGAAATTAACCCTCAGAATTGTAAATAACTTGCTGACTTCAGGTTCTGAGGTTTGTAAGCTCTCCCCCTAAGTCTGATAATCCACAGGATGAGTTTTGTAAGCTCCCTGAGTCTTATCCAAGTTATTTTCAATTCATTTTAACTCACTAAGAGTTATGTATCTCACAAAGATTAGAGGCTAAGAGTTAAAAACAGTTCTCATAAGTTAATTTCATTCAGAACTTAACTTATGTTCAGAGCCTCAGGTCTTAATGCCTTTCTCCTTTCATAAGTTAGTTACTGACAGGAATTAACTTATATTTGAGCTCAGGAGCTTTAATACTTGTTTTACATTTCTCCCCCTTTTGTCATCAACAAAAAGTTTTTAAAAAAATTGAAAAACATGTGTATGTGACATTTCTCCCCCTTTTTGTTAAGAGAGTTAGAAAAACATGTGAGATATTTATGCAATCATATGGATAATCAAGCAGCAAAGATGAGCATCAGAGCATACTTGATTTTTAATGAGTATATGACATTGCATTGAAAATAGAATGTTGTTCAGAAGCAGAAAAAGTTCAGAGCTTCTGATCAGAGCATTCTGTGTTCAGACATAGCTGTTCAGTATAAAGTGTTCAATATCAGAGCAAGTCTGAGCTATTTTAAATAAAAATGGTTCAGATCATATGTCTACTGATACTAACTGAAGGTTTTAAAATTGCTGAACTTATATCAGAACTTGATACCAATTGAAATTAAAGTAAATTTAGCCGTTGATACCAAAACAGAAAATCACATTTTTATATTGATGACTTTGGGAGGGATAGAGTATAAACTTTCAAAGCTTTAATCATCATTGCCCAGGGTTATACTTATCAGATTCTGACCAAATACTAGATTTCTATCAGATTCAGTAGTCAGAAAATCCAGGTTCTGATCCTTCAGACTCTGAAGTTTTTCAGGCTTAACTTTCTTCAGATTCTCAGAAACTGAGTATCTGATAAGTCTTAGCTTCTGATAAACTTAGAATCAAGGTTTTCATTCAGATTCAAGCACATTTTTAAGAGATAAAGTGCATGTTCAGATTCTTTTTAATAAAATTGAATCTTTCTTCTGTTAGGGGTTTTGTGAAAATGTCAGCCCATTGATGATCAGTATCAATGAACTGAATATCTAAAACACCCTTCTGAACATAATCTCTTATAAAATGATATTTTATTTCTATGTGTTTGGCTCTAGAATGCAGAATTGGATTTTTAGACAGACATATTGCAGCAGTGTTATCACAATAAATTGGAATGTTATATGCATGAATCTGATAATCCTCTAATTGATGTTTCATCCAGAGCAGTTGTGTGCTACAACTTGCAGCTGAGATGTATTCTGCTTCTGCTGTTGACAAAGCAATGGTTGCTTGTCTCTTGTTGGCCCAGGATATCAGATTTTCACCAAGAAACTGACAGTTTCCACTGGTGGACTTTCTTTCAATCCTGTCCCCAGCATAGTCAGCATCACAGAATCCAACTAGCTTATAATTTACAGATTTCTTATACAGAAGTCCCAAATTAGTTGTTCCTTTCAGATACCTAAAGATTCTCTTGACAGCAGTCATATGAGATTCTCTAGGATCTGACTGGAATCTAGCACATAGACATACACTAAACAAAATATCTGGCCTAGGAGCAGTTAAGTATAAAAGAGAACCTATCATACCTCTGTACAGCTTCTAATCTACTTTAGAGCCATTGTCCTCTTTGCTTAAGGTGCAGGTGGGATGCATTGGTGTTGTCATCAGCTTGCAATCATCCAGCTGGAACTTCTTCAAAAGCTCCTTAGTGTATTTGGACTGATGAACATAGACACCATCTTTGCATTGGTTGATTTGAATTCCCAAAAAGAATTTCAGCTCACCCATCATGCTCATTTCAAATTCATCCTTCATTAACTTTGAAAACTCTTTGCAAAGGGAGACATTAGTAGAACCAAATATGATATCATCCACATATATTTGTACAATTAAGATTTCTTTCTTAACAGTTTTCCTGAAGAGTGTATTATCAACTTGACCTCTTACAAAATCATTTTTAATCAAGAAATTGCTCAGTCTTTCATACCAAGCTCTGGGAGCTTGTTTCAGACCATACAAAGATTTCTTAAGTTTAAAAACAAAGTCTGGATTTTTAACATCTTCAAAACCAGGAGGTTGTTTTACATACACTTCTTCAGAAATTACACCATTTAAGAAAGCATTCTTAACATCCATTTGATACAAGATGATATCATGATTAACAGCATAAGAAAGAAGTAACCTGATTGCTTCGAGTCTTGCAACTTGAGCAAAAGTTTATGTGTAATCAATTCCTTCTTGTTGGCTGTACCCTTGAGCTACTAATCTAGCCTTGTTTCTGATTACTTCTCCTTGCTCATTGAGCTTGTTTCTGAACACCCATTTTGTTCCAATGATGTTCTTATGGTCAGGTCTTGCAACTAGATCCCAGACATCATTCCTTTGAAACTGGTTCAGTTCTTCTTGCATTGCTACAATCCATCCATCATCAGCAAGTGCTTCATCAGCAGTTGTGGGCTCAATGATGGATAGCAGGCCAAGCATAGACTCATTCTGACTGAATGCTGATCTTGTCTTCCTTGGATTGTTCTTGTTTCCAATGATCAACTCCTCAGGATGTGAAGACTTGTATTTGAATGAGGTTCTGGGTGGATTAGCTTCTGAAGAACCATCAGGGATTTGTTCAGAACCATGCTGGTCATGGTTTGCTTCAGGAGTAGTGTCATTATCAGAGAGTTTCTCAGATACTTCATTGTTTTCAGCTTCTGAACCTTCTTCAGACTCTGAACTGGGTTCAGCTTCTGAAGGTTCTTCTGAGATTCTGACATCTGCAAAACTCTCAACCAGCTCTGGTATTTCATTACCAGGCTTCTTATCATCAAATCTAATATGTATAGCTTCTTCAACAACATGTGTTTCAGAATTATACACTCTGTATGCCTTAGATCTCTCTGAGTATCCTAAAAAGGTACCCTTTTGAGCCTTGGCATAAAATTTCTTTAGGTAGATCTTATTGTTTAGTATGTAACATGTACAACCAAACTGGTGAAAATAAGAAATACTTGGTTTTCTTCCTTTAAACAGTTCATATGCTGTTTTATTCAGAATAGGTCTGATATAGATCCTGTTCTGAATATAACATGATGTGTTTACAGCTTCTGCCGAAAAGTACTTAGCAATTTTGGATTCATGGATCATGGTTCTGGCCATTTCCTGTAAAGATCTGTTCTTTCTCTCTACAACTCCATTTTGTTTTGGAGTTCTAGGAGATGAGAACTCATGGATAATTCCATGATCTTCACAAAAATTTTCAAATGGTTCATTTTCAAATTCCCCACCATGATCACTTCTGATTTTTAAAATTTTCAAATCAGTTTCAATTTGTACTTGTTTACAGAATTTAAAAAACACATCATATGTTTCATTTTTAGTTCTAAGGAACTTAACCCAAGTCCACCTACTGTAATCATCAACAATTACAAGTCCATACTTCTTCCCATTGATTGAAGCTGTTCCAACAGGACCAAACAAATCAATGTGAAGGAGTTCTAAAGGTTTAGAGGTGGAAACAATGTTTTTAGACTTAAAAGAAGTTTTTGAAAACTTTCCAATTTGGCATGCACTGCACAGTGCATCTGAGTGATAATCAATATGAGGCAAGCCTCTAACCAGCTGTAACTTGCTAAGCTTAGAGATGAGTATCCAGTTAGCATGTCCCAGCCTTTTATGCCAAACCCATTTCTCATCACTCACAGACAGAAGGCAAACTACCTTCTGCTGAACCAATTCAGAAAATTTATTTTATAAACATTGTTTTTCCTGCTACCTTTGAACACTACAGACTTATCTTTGTTATTGATTACAGTACATGTGTTCTTATTGAACATGACTTCATAATTACTATCACATAATTGACTTATGCTAAGTAAATTATGTCTAAGTCCATCTACCAGCCAAACATCATCAATGTACAGGGAAGAATTACCTATCTTACCAGTACCAATGATCTTTCCTTTTTGACTTCCTCCAAACCCCATAGTTCCTCCCTCTTTCAGAGTCAGGGTTTGGAACATAGACTTGTCCCCTGTCATATGATGCGAGCATCCACTGTCCAGGTACCAGGACCTTTCCTTTTCTATGGATGACAAGCATATCTGCAATTGAAATGATCTCAGACTTAGGTACCCAGATTTTCATGGGTCCTTTGGGGTTAGTCCTGAAAGGTTTTGGCTTTTTCAACTTGTGTATGAAGTTATGATATTCAGACTTGTTCTGATACTTAGGATATGAATCCTTATATCTGAAATAAGTCTGAGTTTCAGAACCTGAGTTCTTCAGAACCTGAGTTCTCAAGGATCTGGACTCAGATTTCTTCAGAACCTGAGACTTGAAAGTCTTTGGTTCTGAGTTGTTTAAAGTCTGACCCTTTGAGTGCTTTGGTTCTGACTTCCTCAGAATTCTCACTTTGTTAGCTCCAGACACAAGGCAAGCTTCAGTTTTGCCTTTCTTAAAACAATCAGAAGCAGAAAACTGATTGGTTTGCTTTTGCTTGCTTTGCATAACATTCTGAGATTGAAAATGTTTTGTATTGACTGGTTTAATAGATTTTGAAGTTTTAATAAACCCAGTCTTTGAAAAATTTGAATTTGAATTATTCAGATTCTGAGACTTACTAGTTCCAGGTTCTGAACTCTTCAGATTCTGAACATTTTCAGGTTCAGAGTCTGATTTTCTCTTACTCTTAGGCTTAGGACCTTTTGGCTTAGATTTAGGCAAGGTTTTAACATCTGCCTTCATCTTACCCTTAGGTTCAGAAGCTTCAGAGTCTGAGCTGTTCAGAACTTTAGACTCACTCTCAGTTTCTGACATTTTCAATTTCTCAGAGTTATCAGAAGCAGGCACAAAGCATATACCATTGCCTTTTAAAATGTTTCCAGAACAGGAAGGTGAGTTTGATTCATTTGAAGGTTTGAATGAATCATAGCCAATGCCTTCACCTTTGTTTCTGACCATATTATAAAGCATAGAGGCAATTTTAGTTCTATTGAATCCAGTTAAAATGAAATCCTGAAGAGCTATTTCATGTTCATTAGGAATTGCTTCATGTTTCTTATGAGTCTCATCTTTGAGTTCTTTAACTTCTTCATCAAACTTACATATTTGATTCTGAAGTTCAAGATTTTCCTCAGACAGCAAGTTAGTTTTATTTTTTAAAGATTTTATTTCTCCTAACTTGCTTTTTAGATGACTCATAAGATCATTAATTGTTTCAATTAATTCAGATCTAGTGAGTTCAGAATATACCTCATCTTCTTCATCTGAATCTGAACAGGATTCTGCATCAGAAAATGCAGTTGCCATCAAGGCCAGGTTTGCTTCTTCTTCATCAGATTCAGACTCATTGTCCAGATCATCCCATGTTGCCATGAGACTCTTTTTAAGCTTGTTTCTGAAACTGCTGGACTTTGAGCTGGACTTCTTTGCTTTCTCTTTAGACTTTTCCTTCTGAAGATCAGGACAGTCAGCAATGAAATGCCCAGGCTTCTTGCAGTTGTAACAGCATTCCTTCTGGTTTTCCCTCTTTGAACCAGATCCTCTAAAGTTACTGCTTCTGTTAGAGAACTTTTTCTTTCTATTCATTAGATACTGAATTCTTTTAGAAAGCATTGCAAGCTCATCAGCATCTGAATCTTCATCAGAATTTCCCTCAGGAAATTCTTCTTCAGATTCAATAGCTTTCAAAGCTTTAGCAGGCTTTCTTTTAGATTTCAGAGCTAATGATTTTGGTTCTCTAACAGACTCATCCTCATTGAGTCCCAGTTCATGCACCTTGAGGGAGCTTATAAGATCCTCAATACTTAAAGTATTCAGATCCTTAGCTTCCTCAATGGCAGTCACTTTAGGTCTCCATTTAGATGGTAGACTTCTTAGGATTTTATTCACATGATCAGCTGTGGTATAACTCTTCTTCAGAATCTGAAGTCCAGAAACCAGAGTCTGAAATCTTGAGAACATTGCCTCAATATTTTCATCCTCTTTCATTCTGAACAATTCATATTGTTGAACAAGAATGTTTGCCTTAGCTTCTCTAACCTTTTTGTTACCTTCATAGTTAGAGCATAGGGATGTGAATATGGCTTTAGCTGTTGACTTGTCACTCAGCTTCTGATGTTCATTGTGAGGTAATGAATCCACAATGATGCCTCTGACATTGTGATGCTTCCTATAAATCTTTCTTTCTGCATCACTTAAAGCTCTTCAGTTGACAGCAAAACCTTCTTCATCAACTGGAATAGTGATTCCATCTTCAATAATATCCCATAGTGAATCATCAATCCCAATAATATGACTGTACATTTTACTCTTCCACCAAGAGAATTTTTCTGGGTCACCAGTAAACATAGGGGGTTTATTGGGTGACCTAGACTTCTTTTCTTCAGTACCATAGTCATAAGATACATTTCTTTGATTTCTGGGAGAGGGTGGAGGGGAACTGCTAGTTGAGGTCATGTTTTTCTCAGGATCAAGATAGACACACTGTTAAGTGTTAATATCAGAACCGGAGCTCTGATACCAACTGAAGGTGAGAAAAACACACACAAGAAGGGGGGGTTGAATTGTATGACTCAAAAAACTTGGTTCTTTTCTTCTCAAAACTTAAGTTAAGTTCAGAAGCTGATATGAATCAATTCTGAACTATTTTTCAAAGAGTGTTTGCAGCGGATTAACAAGTAAATAGAGAAGGGAAGAGAGACACACAAAGATTTATACTGGTTCCTTCCCAATGTAGGAAGTAGTCCAGTCCCCTTGTTTTCCAACAAGAGATTTTCACTATAATCAGATGATTACAATTGCTCAACCACTAAGGAAGAGACTTCCAGTTGCTCAACCACCAAGGAAGAGGCTTCCAATTGCTCAACCACAAAGGAAGAGGCTTCTGATGCTCAAGACACCAAGTCAAGAGGCTTCCCAATGCTCAGACACAAAGTACTGAGACTTTCTTACTCAGACCACAAAGGAATGAGGTTACAAATGCTCAGTATTCAGACTGACTTGAGACTTAATGACCAAACTGGATTACAATGAAAACAAGTTTAGATTGAACACTTGATAAAATATTAGAGGTGTTCACTTAATACAACTCAGGGTAAGACTCTAAACCTTAAGAAATTCTAGGATACAAAGAATTGAAAGAATTTCTAAGTGTTTGGTAACTTGCGTATTTTTGACAGCAAAACAGAGCACAAGTTCAGTTGTTCAGTTTCAAGAGTCTTAGCTAAAATCTTCTTCAAATCTTCTTCCTTTTATAGAGGAAATTAGAGCTGTTGAAGAATTGCAGGTTTCAAGCAAAGAGCCGTTGCAAATTGTAAGCTAGGATAGCTGAAATTGTGTGCTGAACTTTTTGCAGAAAACAGAGCAGCAGCCATTTTTGAATTTGCTTTCCTTAAAAGCTGGGGAATGTTTGAGTCAGGGAGACAACTGTTCCATTGGGTTGCTCTGACATATCCAGGCATTAAATGCACACAGTAACAATTGCTTTCCTTGCCACATCAGACTTCAGAAGCTTCTGCGTGAACAGTACATCAGAAGCAGACTTCAGAAGCTGGTCTTCAGACGTTGACTTTTGTTGACTTCTTTAGAAGCACCCATCAGAAGTTGTCTTCAGACGCAGGCTTCAGACTCTCACTTCAGGAGCACCACTTCAGACCCAGTTTTCTTCTAGCTTTGCAACATTGCTTCTAAGCTTTCCTTTCTTGCTCTAAGCTTGTTCTTTCATAACCATTATCAAATTCCAATCAATAAACACGTGGTTCTGAAATCACTTGAACAAAGCATTAGCAAATAACCAATTTTCTATTTAACACTTTTGTTATCATCAAAACCATAAAGAGAGATATGTTTACACATAATGTTTCAACAATCTCCCCCTTAATTCAGAAGATAGTTGTTTAACACATTTTGTTCCAACAGTCATATGTTTTAAGGTAAAGTTCACACACATTTTCTTTGCAACAAAAGAGTGTAATCAATTGTCAAATCACAAATATATAGAAGACTTGATGCAATTATGTGTAAGATGCATGCTCCTAACCACTACATGATCCGGATATAATCAGCTCGCCATTAAGGCACCACACAGAAATGCATATGACATGTATGATCATGAAAATGAAAACTAAATCCCGCCACTACAAATCAATATGATATTTACCCGCCACTAAGGCACCACACAAAAATAACTATATATCTCACATCACCATGAACATGATCAAAGACAATCTTTTCAATAAAAACTCAGATTTTCATCTTTTCCCTTTCATTAATTTATCAAAAATCTAACATTTCTTTCCCAACATCACAAAAACATATAAATCATATTAACATAAAATATATCATTCCAGATCACATTCTCATACACAAATATCATATAAAACATAATTAACACTAATAACTTTTATAAATAATAAAATTTTATCACTTAAATATATATTTTAATTGTTTTTCTTTTCAAAAAACAAGAATTTCTACTTCTAATTCACAACATCATCCTAGTACTTAGTATGGACGTAAGGGAAAAAGCCCTTACCTCAAACTGCTTCCCTTTCTAAACCACGACTCTATGCCTCAACTCGCCGCTATGATGCATACACGATTTCTCTCGCTCCAGACATTATTTTGACGATCGGACCGTTGAAAACGAAGAACCATGTGTTGTGATCATGTTGTCCAAAAATTAGCCTGATCGAACGGTGAACGAAGGCGTGGTCGTAATTCTACGGTGACAGGTTTGATAAAAACGAAATAGCTCCTATGAGACCATTATTCTAGGATTAGAGATTGTAAACAATATAAAAAGGACATAGAGTACCTTAGACTTCCATGAAATTTAAGAAAAGTGGTTGATAGATGAATGCTTAAAGGACTTAGAAGGTAATTTGGATGAACAAGAGATGATGATGATGATGATGATGATGATGGGATTAATGGCGTGATGAGGCGTGCAAATGACATCTAATATTCTGATGATGTGAGACTGACAAGGAGCACGGTTATGAGAGTTAGAGAAACACATAAGGGATTTTGCAATATGATTTGAGATAGACTAGAATAACTAATTATTAAGAGAATAATACTCCACTCAATCAATCCTAAACATGGGTTATGGTTATGGTTGTGGAGGAACTTGTCAATCCCACTAACTTCCTAAAACGTGCACAAACATACACTCACTATGTTTTTATATTTATTTTAATTTTAGTTTTATTTTGTTTGACTTGACATGGCTTTGTGTTCATAAATTGTGTATCTACTTTCCAGTACATTTGCAACTTCCTTTGTTAGACAATTACACATTTCCCTTCGTGTCCTCAAAGATATATAGATGTCATACTATTATTATCTATTTATTAATTTTTTAAACAATTCTATATATAAACAAGTTGTTGAAAGAATCATAAATCAAGAAAATTATAACGAAGAACTCATACAATGTATATAGAATATCGGGATGTTACATGTTGGCAAGAAGCAAATTAATTAAGCAAGGTATGGAAAAAAGGATTTTTAAATTTGAGAGTGTTTCTTGTTATGTCACACACCTATAAAATTTTCTAAGGAGGCATGAGAGGTCAGAATAAAAGCATCAAATATATTTTTAATAGGTAGATTTTTTTTGTGCTAACCCTTCGGTTTCTAAGGGAAATAGGCCATGGTAATCCGAAGTCGGTCGGAAGGTAAGTAAAGTTGGTAAAGAATTGTGTTATATATATATATATATATATATACACTAGACTCTAACCCGTGCGATGCACGGGTTTTGTAGGGCGTGACTTTTAAAAAAATGATATTTTCATGTGTTACCTGATTCAATTCCTTCCAGACCTTTTTTTTCATAAAAATTAATTAGGTCCGTCAAAAAGGGCGGGGTTATGGTTATTAGGTTCAATTGCATGATGGTGAGAGAGATGAAGTGAGAAATGATTTAGGGATTGTGAGATTGAAAGAAGGATGACACAAGATTTGTGTTGAATACACAACATTGAAGCAATCACATGTCACAAAAAACATCAGTACCTTAGTTGTAAGAGTTGTGAATTGGAAAGATGTGGTACCTAGTTCGATCCCCACCAGGATTTTTTTCCATAAAATTTTATCATAACTGAAAATTAGGGATAATCATTAGGGTTAGGGCAACACTACTTAACATTTACTATTATAATAAAGATAAAGATGAATGAAGAATTTTATAAAAAATAATTGTGGAGGATAATATGGAAGAATAAAATATGAAAGATGATAAAAATTAATGGGAATGAGAGGAATTAAAAAAATTAATTTGGAAAGGAGAAGATTCAAATCCATAATTAAATAACAAAGATTCTAGACATAATGAAAATTTATTAGTATTAATGATAATTCATTAATAATATTAATGGTAATTAATTAATAATAAAAAATATTAATTCATAAGCAAAAATATGATTAAAAAAGTTGATGTAGTTGATACAAAATTTAAGCAAATACATCTAATTCCCTTCACCAATTACACCAATTTTATTTGACCAATTTTTGGCTTCAATCTTAAGTACAAGACTTTTGTTCAATTGACCCTAAATCCTTTCAAGAACCCTAAACCTCTTTCATTATATTATATGAGGCTTCCGCTCAATCGACCTTATTTCCATTTCATTCCACTGCAAGAACCCTAAAGCTCTTTCAACCTCAATGGTCTTACTTCCGTTCACCATCACAACATAGAGAGTTTCGGAACGAAGCTTCAACTGGCGAGAGAGTTCCAGAACAAGGCTCCTCTATCTTGCTCTTCAATCGTAGGGTTTTTTGCTTTCTCTCTCAATCGATCTATCATCGTCCTCGACCTCTCCAACGCCCACAAGTTCCGACTGGTATACTTTTCAACCATCAATGCTTATTATAGTTGCGAGTTAATAACAAACATGAAAAGAAAAACTGACTGAAATGCCTTACAGTTTATGCTATACTGCCTTTAGAAGAGAGATTTTTGCGAAACATGGAATTCACCAAACTTGAGGATTATCAAAACAAGTATTTACGCAGGGAGTTTGATATTAGGCTATACAATAATTGTCATTTGAATGCAATATCTTCTACTTTTGGATTGAAATCTTACCTAGTTGTACTTTTTATGAAAACACCTAGTTATAATATATGGATTGATGCAAGTCCTCTCTCTATTTTTTTTTTTAAATAAATGTTAGTTTGTTAATTGTTATGTTAGATTTTTTCTTAAACCTCCAACTTCTCAACCCTTAACTCAAACTAGTTGAGCTACCGAACTCCCTTCTTTCTCTATCTATGTCCAATAACTTGTTTGATATACATGTTGGGTTCTTACTTTTATATGTTACTAACTTTGAAGCTCGTATACGAATATGTAGATACTTGAATTTTTTAAAATTTAAAATAAGATACGTTAATAAAATTTCTATAATAAAACTTATATATATATATATATATATATATATATATATATATATATATATATATATTAAGATACTTCAAAAAAAATATGCATTGATTACTCTTCATAAAGATCACATTTTACAAAAAAAAAAAAAACAATACTTGTAATTGGAATGGAAAATGTATTTCACAAAAAAGAAAAAAAAAATAGAAAATACATTTTTTCCATATAAATCATATTCTATTTTCTATTGTTCACGTATTGAGTCTCTCTCAATTATTACCTTCATCCAACAAAAAAAAACTTTTAAGTTTTATTCATCGAGAGGAAACTTTATTTTATTTTGAAGGAGTCGAGAGGAAATTTTATTAATTCACATCTTAAATTGAACCATATACATTTTTACTGAATTTTCACAACATTGTCTCACTTTTTTATCTTTTATATTTTCTATGATACATATTTTTTATATATTATATAATGAAAAAAATTGTTTCATCATAAATCAAACTCTGATTAAAATAAACTTAATTTTGTATATATGAGCTAATGCGATTGATTACATTACCCTCAATCCTCGCCTCCTGAAATCTGTATTCCTGGTCTCTCTCTCCAAAATCATGCTTAGTGGGATCTAACCCCTAGTCAGATTATACCTGAGCTTATTAGAAACAAGCTAGGCATGCCCAATTTCTCCTTCGCTGCTTTCGTGATTCGTTCTTCTTCGCCATTCGTGGCAGGTTTGGGATGAGATTCACAATTATTGCTTCACAAAGATGAAAACGTGTTCGCGTCAACTTCGATCTGAACTTAGATCCATTACGAAAGTTCATGCACTGTCGCTGAATTCATTGCTCGAATTTGCGCAATTTCAGAGTATCTTGCTTCAATTAGAGATCCAGTACCTCACAGGGACGTAATTGAAGTAGTTCTTGAAGCACTTCTTGAAGATTTTAGCCCTATCGTTGCTAGCGTGAATGCGAAATCTGAGGTTGTTTCTTTAGATGAACTTGAATCTCAGCCTTATACAAGAATCTCGTAATGAGAAATTCAAGAAAACTGTTGTTGTTGACCCAGTTTCAGTTAATCTCACTGAAACTGCAAATCCATAATCTCAATCTCATGGTTCTAACTCTCAGAACCAGAACTATGTTGATGGTAATGGAAACAATCAATTTCCTAATTCCAACCCTAATTTGGAGGAAGAAATGGCCAGTTCAGAGGACGTGGTGGCCATTTTGGTGGAAGATTCAGAGGACGTGGTGGCTGTTTTGGTGCTTGACCCTATGTTCAATGCCAAATATGCTCAAAAACTGGTCATGATACAAGCTATTGTCACTTTCATTTCTCTGCTCAACAGTATGATTGCTACAATCCCTATTGCTCATCAGGATGATATGGTGCACCTCCAAATGTGTGGATGCAACACATGTCTCGTCCTCAGCATTCTAGACAATTTCTCAGGTCACCTACACAACCTCTAGTTGGGAATCATAGAGGTCAACCAGCACAAGCTTTCTTAACTGGCTCAGACTCACAGAACTCCTTCAACAATGTATGGTACCCTGACTCAGGAGCTACTCACCATGTCACCCCTAATGCATCCAATCTCATGGATTCCATGTCTCTCTCAGGTTTTGATCAGGTTCATATTGGAAATGGACAAGGTTTGGCTATTACCTTTGTTGGTTCCTTTCATTTTACCTCTCCTTTACATCCTCAAACAACTTTGAAACTCAATAATCTCCTTCTTGTTCCTTTTATAACCAAAAACCTTGTTAGTGTGAGTCAGTTTGCTAGAGATAATAATGTTTACTTTGAGTTCCCTCCTAATCATTGTTTTGTCAAATCCCATGATTCTTCTAAGGTGCTTTTAAGAGGTATTCTTGGACATGATGGTCTCTATCAGTTTGAGCATACCAACTCATTCAAGACCACTGCTCCAGTCTCTCCACCCTCTAGTGTCAATATTGTCTGCAATAAAGTTCCAGCACAGGCTGTTAACTCTGCTTTTCCTCATTTACGTCCCTCTGCTAGCTTAAGTTTCAGTAATTTTCAATGTAATAATGTTGAACATTTACCTAGTAGTTCAACAAATAATTATGTTAAGTCTTTTCCTTCCATGTATAGTATCTGGCATAACAGACTTGGACATCCTCATCATGAGGTGCTCCAAAGCATTATCAAACTTTGTAATATAAAATTTCCAAATAAAAGCTTATCAGATTTTTGTACTGCTTGTTGTCTTGGTAAAGTTCATAGGCTTCCATCTTTTGCATCTTAAATGACATATACTAAACCTCTTGAACTAATTTTCTGTGATCTTTGGGGACCTGCACTTATTGAATCCTCCTGTGGATATGCCTATTTTCTTACTTGTGTGGATGCTTATTATAGATACACATGGATTTATCCTCTGAAACTTAAATCTCACACACTTTCCACTTTTCATAACTTTAAAACCATGATTGAATTGCAGTTAAATCACAAAATCATTTTCAGTTCAAACTGATGGAGGGGGTGAATTCTTACCTTTCACAAAATATCTTAATAACCTTGGCATAACTCACAGATTCACTTGTCCTCATACTCACCACCAAAATGGCTCAGTTGAAAGGAAACACAGACATATTGTTGAAACTGGACTCACCCTTTTATCTCATGCACAAATGCCACTAAAGTTTTGGGACCATGCCTTTCTCACTACCACTTACCTTATCAACAGGTTGCCTACACTTGTTTTAGTCAATAAATCACCTTTCTTCTTACTTCACCTTCAATTTCCAGATTATAAGTTTCTTAAAAGCTTTGGCTGTGTATGTCTTCCTTTCTTGAGACCATGTAACTCCCATAAAATGGATTTTCATTCAAAGGAGTGTGTCTTTTTGGGATATTCCAATAGTCATAAAGGATATAAATGTTTAGATGCCTCAGGAAGAATTTTTATATCAAAGGATGTTGTGTTTAATGAAGTAAAATTCCCTTACCTTGACTTGTTTCCATCCCAAAAGGTTTGTTCTATTATACTAGATGGTCCCACTTTATCCATGTTTCTTCCCACTCCTGTCTCAACACCATCTCAGTCACCTTATGTTGTACCTCCCGCTCTGAGTTCACCTACTCATCATAATTCTCCTTTTGAGTCTGCTCCTCCTTCTCCCATAGCAAACACCCCTTACACAGAAATAATTTTTTTTTTGAATCCCACTCCCATCACCATTCTATCTCCCTCTCCCTCCCAAAGCTATTCACCTGAGCCTTCTACTAGCCCTGCTAGCTCTCAGTCAGTTACCTCTGAGTCTCCTCCCCCTGTTCCTCACAGAATTCATCCACACAACACTCACACCATGAGAACAAGAGGTAAACATGGCATTGTGCAACCTATAATTAATCCCACATTACTTTTTGTTGGAACAAAATGTGTTAAACAACTCTCTTCTGAATTAAGAGGGAGATTGTTGGAACATTATGTATGAACATATCTCTCTTTGTGGTTTTGATGATAACAAAAGTGTTAAATAGAAAATTGGTTATTTGCTAATGCTTTGTTCAAGTGATTTCAGAACCATGTGCTTAATGATCAGTATTTGAAATTGACTATGGAAGAACAAGCTTAGAGCAAGAAAGGAAAGCTTAGAAGCAATGTTGCAAAGCTGGAAGAAAACTGAGTCTGAAAGGTGCGTCTGATCAGCTTCTGAAGTAGTGCTACTGATCAGCTTCTGAAGTGGTTCTACTGACCAGCTTCTGAAGTGCTGCTTCTGATCAGCTTCTGAAGGGCTGCTCCTGATCAGCCTCTGAAGATCAAGTTCTGAAGACCAGCTTCTGATCCGTACAACTGAGACCAGCTTCTGATCCGTACAACTGAAGGCAGCTTCTGATGTTCAGTACGTGAAGCCAGCTTCTGATGAAGAGAAGCTTCTGAAGTCTGATGTGGCAAGAAAAGCAACTGTTACTGTGCGCATTTAATGCCTGGATATGTCAGAACAACTCCAATGGAATAGTTGTCTCCCTGACTCAAACATTCCCCAGCTTTTAAGGAAAGCAAATTCAAAAATGGCTGCTGCACTCTGTTTTCTGCAAAAGTTCAGCACACAATTGCAGCTATCCTAGCTCTCAATTTGCAACGGCTCTTTGCTTAATTTCTGCAAGTCTTCAACAGCTCTAATTTCCTCTATAAAAGGAAGAAGAATTTGTCTAAGACTCTTGAAACAAAACTGCTGAACCTGTGCTCTGTTTTTGCTGTCAAAACTCATAAGTTCACAAAACTCTTAGAAATTCTTTCAGTCTTTGTAACTTAGAATTTCTTAAGGTTAAGAGTCTTAACCTGTGTTGTATTAAGTGAACGCCTCTGATATTTTATCAAGTGTTCAACCCAAACTTACCTTCTTTGTAAATCAGTTTGGTCTAAGTCTTAGTCTGTGCACTAAGCATTATAAGTCTCATTACTTAGTGTTTTGAGCAAACTGTAACCTCATTCCTTTGTGGTCTGAGCAGGAAGTCTCAGTACTTTGTGTCTGAGCATTTGGAAGCCTCTTGACTTAGTGTCTTGAGCATTAGAAGCCTCCTCCTTTGTGGTTGAGCAATTGGAAGCCTCTTCCTTTGTGATTGAGCAACTGGAAGTCTCTTCCTTAGTGGTTGAGCAATTGTAATCATCTGATTATAGTGAAAATCTCTTGTTGGAAAACAAGGGGACTGGACTACTTCCAACATTTGGAAGGAACCAGTATAAAACACTGTGTGTCTCTCTTTCCCTCTCTCTTTTCATTTTGAATCCGCTGCAATACTCTTTGATAATAGTTCAGAACTTGTTTTTGAACTAGTCTTAAGCTTTGAAAAGAAAGAAAACTTGTTTTTTGAGTACACACAATTCAACCCCCCCCCCCCCCCCTTCTTGTGTGTGTTTTTCTCACCTTCACTTTTGACTCATGTTGAGCCTACTTCTTATAAAAATGCTCTTCAAGATCCTAAGTGGCATTCAACAATGCAAGAAGAATTTAATGCCTTACTTAAGAATGAGACCTGGTCCCTTGTTTCTCTTCCTGCAAACAGATATGCCATTGGATGTAAGTGGGTATTCAGGGTTAAAGAAAATTCAGATGGGAGTGTAAATAAGTACAAGGCATGCCTGGTGGCTAAAGGTTTTCATCAACAAGCTGGATTTGACTACAATGAGACTTTTTCTCCTGTAGTCAACCCTCTTACAGTGAGGACAGTTCTGACACTTGCAGTAACATATAATTGGCCTCTTCAGCAACTGGATGTGAATAATGTCTTCCTAAATGGTTTTCTTACATAAGAAGTCTATATGGTGTAGCCTCCTGGTTTTGAATCTTCTGGCAAGAACCTTGTCTGCAAGCTACACAAGGCCCTCTATGGATTAAAACAGGCTCCTAAAGCATGGTTTGAGAGATTGAAAACAACCTTACTTAGTTTTTGGTTCAAATCAAGCAGGTGTGATCCTTCTCTATTCACTCTTCATGCTTAGACTCACTGCATTTTTATATTGGTGTATGTTGATGACATTATCATCACTGGAAACTCAAAACTAGCCATTCACATTTTAGTTCATCAGCTCAACTCTGAATTCTCTCTTAAAGACTTGGGCAAACTGGATTATTTTCTTGGTATAGAGGTGCATCACTCCTCATTTGGTTCCTTACTTCTCTCTCAAACCAAATACATCAAGGATCTTCTACAGAAGGCTAATATGTTCAATGCTAATAGCATGGCCTCACCCATGGCATCTAGTACAAAACTGTCCAAATTTGGTTCCAGTATTGTCTCAGATCCTACATTTTTCAGGTCTATTGTTGGTGCCTTACAATATGCCACCATAATAAGACCTGAAATATCCTACTCTGTGAATAAAATCTGTCAATTCTTGTCAGAACCTCTTGAAGATCACTGGAAGGCAGTCAAGAGGATACTCAGATAGCTGCAAGGTACTTTACATCATGGGCTGCTCCTTACCCCTGCCAGTTCTATTGATCCTATAACAATCACTGGCTTTTGTGATGCTGACTAGGCTTCAGACCCAGATGACAGAAGAAGTACATCTGGAGCCTACATCTTTCTAGGTCCCAATCTAGTTTTTTGGTGGGCAAAGAAACAAACACTAGTGGCCAGATCCAGTGCAGAGGATGAATATAGAAGCCTTGCACAAGCTTCTACTAAAATTATTTGGATCCAGTCACTTCTCAAGGAACTACAAATTAAGAGCAAAGTTCCTCATATCTTTTGTGATAACCTCAGTGCTGTTTCTCTTGCTCACAACCCAGTCCTCCACTCAAGGACCAAGCATATGGAATTGGATATTTTCTTGTTAGAGAAAAGGCACTACAAGAAAAAAGACATTTTGCGACTTTTAAAATGATGGATTGCGACTGTTAAAATGGTCGCAGATTTCCCTTTGCGACTGTTCCCCTACAGGCGCAGAAATTGGGGTCGCAACTGCCTTTTGCGACAGTTCAAGAAACGGTCGCACCAACTGTCGCAGATGCTATTGCGACAGTTCGTAACAGTCGCAAAGGAAGAGTGTTTGCATGATTTTGAAGGGACTTGCGACGGTTCCTAACTGTCGCAAATAATTAATTTAAAATTTTGAATTTATTATTTAGCGACTTTTTGAACAGTCACAATTATTTATTTATTTTTGAAATTGAGAGGGTCTGATTTAAATTGAGATGGTCTGATTTAATTTTTTTTTTAGATATTATTTGAAGACAATCTCAAATAAATAAATATATGAATAAAGACTTAAAATGCAAAAATATATAGCTATACATAATTAAATCTCATTCATATAATAATTCAAGAGTAACAAATTCGATCCATACATCAACTTAACTAAAACAATAGATAAAGTACATAAAATTTTCCCTAGTGATCTTGCTTCAATGATCCTCAAGGCGGTAGCTAGACTCAGATGAATGTCTACCATCTCTTGCTGATTCTAAATTTGTTGGCTGGAAAGAAGAAGAAAAATAAATAAGACAATGATTAGCAATATCAAAGTACTCAATCATAGCTAACATTTTATTTTAATTTATTTTTAATCGGGTAATTATTTTATTGGCTTCAAGCCCACCACAAGATATGAGTAACAGAATACAAAGGATTATCGCTGCAGCATTATCGTTAAAGGATTGAGTTTGTTAGTGTGATTCTTAACCCATTGATTAGTTTCTTTTAATATTAGGCCGTCACTAGAATATGACTAATAGTTTCTGTTCAAATGTTATCCCTCGCTCATATGCAGCCGACGTTTGTGGCTTCATAATCCATGACTTATCCATTGCTTTAAATATAAAATATGGATTTCAATAAGTTAACATATTGACAAATATATTCACTTAAACATATACATGTCAAAACAATACAAATATTCATGAAAAGTGATTCACACAACCAACTAAAAAAGTAAAGTGTACTTAGAAACAGTGTGTTTACAATATGTAGTTTGGTAGATCACAACTAGGTGTCATTATATTTTAGAACAAGTTTATACAACCATCACAAAAAGCACCAAACAGAAGCAAATCGAATATATTCTATAAGACATAATCTATATCACCATTTTACAACACAATGAATAACAGTTCCAGCAATAACAAATCGAAAAAATGTGCAAACTTAACAGTCGAAGATAAAAAAACATGAGGGAAAAAGGACTTACATAAACAACAGCAGACTTAAAAAACCAATAGCGCAAAATGAGAAATGTTTCTTTCTTTCACTGAGCCCAAACAAAATCTGTGTGAATTAAATAAAACCGAACTATTCATCCAAAACTAACTCTCTTATAAAAATATTGTTCCCCTGTCTTCACTTCATTAAGAATCTTATAAAAATCTCTAACCAGTCTTTGCATAACCATTAATGTAAAAATCAGGGGTTGGTATAAAATAAAACTTTATTCAATACGATATTAATAATAAAATTATTTACCCCTGAATTGTCAACCCTGCCAAGAAGCCCCGGTCCTAACCGCCTGCCTAAACAATCTGGAACACAAATAAAAGGAATTGATTAATGCTCTAAAACAGGCACAGGTTGAACATCAAGGAAAAAAAAAGGCACAAAACAATCAACTCTCAGAATCTAATCAAAGTAACATAAAAAAGCAAGCTACAGACAACTAAGGTTACAATAATGTTATTCTTAAAATCAGCAACTTTTATCTGACAGGAACCTTAAAAACAACTCATACCAGCTCATGAAATGTTATTCTTTATTAATATACCATAACGCTACGAAATGGTTTTGCAGTCAATAACACACAAATATTCATTCCTTACACGAAAAACTTAACAGCTTACAAGTTACATCAATTGAATACACATCACCAAAACATCTTGATCACTAAATTTTGAGTTCAAGTGTAGTCTGAACCATTCAAATGAAGTTGTCAGTATCAGATTCGTTACACTGTAAACTCTTAACTCTCGCTGTAAACTCTGATTTTGATCTAAACCAATTTAAAATTGGTTAGACAACACTAAAATTGGTTAGAAAACACATTCCAGGACCCTCAAATGCTATGGATGACAGGACCTGGACATTCCCCTGTCATATGCAAATCTCAAATATTGGTTAGACATCAAGTTGGGGTCCATACATATATCGTATCCACTTATATAAACACATACAAGTGTATGGCTAATAATAGTGCCATAGAGGCTGAAACATTAATTAAATTTTTAAGTGATATTTATCTTAATATCCACGACTTAATCATGTTATATATACCAAATCCCATGTTACTAAGAATAATAAGCCAACTATTCCATTATCACGGCCTAGTTGTCTCTTCAACTTCCTTAGATTCACTGCAATTTCATTTGTCTTCATCTCACCATAAGCCTAAAAACTAGACAGGAATCTTTAACATTAAGACAGCACAGATAGATCTGCAGTGCTGTACTCATTTGACTAATTCAATCATCAAACACACACAAAAATAATATTATAATAATTATATAAAAGTGTGAACAAAAGTTTCCACTGTAGGCATGCACGTAATGCTTCCTTATGTGTGATTATAATATATATAGCTGAATATGTATCATGCATTATTCACATCAAAGCTAATATCCCTTTTGGTCTATAATATCAGATTCTTTAGTGGCTCTTTAAAAGGGCACAAGAACAAGAAAGAAAGAGAAGCATTTTCAATATCCTTCACCAAAAGGAAGATATCAATGGTAAGATTGATTTTTCCAACAAGTTCCTCAACTCTTGTTAAACTTCTTTTCTAATTTTTGGTATGCAAAGTGAATAATTTCTTTTTTTTAGACAAATGTTAGTAAATTAGAAGTTTGTGTTAGTTTCCAGAATTGAACTTCGGACCTTCTATTTAAAAATTCTTTGTCGTCGACCCTTAACTCATCAACTGAGCTACCTCGGACACAAAATGAAGAATCTTAACGCTAATATATTGTCTAAATGTTGTTTTTTTTTCAGAACAAAATGGTGAAGGGAATATTAGTGGACTAAATCATGATGGATCATATAAAAGGACAAAGAGGTTTTTATGGAGCAAACATGGTTACAAGAATTTGAAGATATTCTCTTTACTATATAGAAAAGACATTCCAAAGGCTTGCTTTATCAGAACCCTTAGCTTAAAGAGAATAGGCATTAGTAGAAGACATTTTGTGTACTCTATGAAAATGAAGAAAGAAGACCAAATAAAACCCAAACCATCACATATTTTAAGACCAAATAAAACCCAACACCATCACATAAACACACACAAATAGGAATTGTGAATTTGTGATGTAGTATGACAGCAGTTAGTAGGCTATAAAAAACAGCTGGACCAAATAAGCAAGAAAACACAGACAAAATATTGCTGACAAAGGCAGTTTCATCTTGACTGAAACACACTGCTAAACAAAACTTATTCATAAAAAAGATAGCATAGAAGCTCACTAGTTTTTCGGTTATAATTATTTTAACGTTCTAATTCAACTTTCCAGTCCCCCATTAGGTTTTACTATCACACATGCATTAATATAGTTTCTTTTGGGGCCTCTTATAGCTCACTACTGCTATAGCTACTTTCCATTTATGTTCATGCTAACTAAAACTAAAGTCTACATCACTTTTCTAATACATGTCTTAGAATCATGGAAGACTACTTTCTGCTTTTGATACTTTCTCATGAAACTAAACTCGAGCCAAATTAACAAGCTCAAAGAAAGGTACAAACACAATACTAATAGCTACATAACCATCACAACAGTTGAGCAAAATAAAATGCATTAATGTCTGCAAAACCAGACCCGTAACTAACAAAATAACGCCTAAACCATAGAGAATAAACCTGCACAAAACCAGAAAAAATTGAGCAGACCAAAACAGCAAATTACAGAAAAATATCTGAACAAAAAAAAAACAGAACAACGTCAAAGTTTGATTTGAAATTGTGCACCTACGTCGTCTATATGTTTGACATGCATGGTATGCGTAAAATGTGAGAATTGGATCTGCCACTTTCCTAGCTTTAACCCTCTAAATTACGAAAACTATCGAATAATAATTTGTGGCAGGGGGCGATGAGCATTTGTTATCCCATATTTACATACAAGCATGTTAATCGATACTTCAAATCCAACTCACTTAAGAGACCACAAAGAGAAATAATACAACCCATGACAAGATCGCAGGACAAAATATAATGCATGATTAGAAGTCCAAAATTGATGCTAAGTGCAAATGATTGGAAGTCCAAAATTGAATTGCATAAATCAATTATTTCTAAAATCATGCAAGGACATTTAAGTTACTTTCTTTCCCATTAATAGAGTTCAAAGATCAATTCACAAAATTAAAAGGCAAATGATTCAGGTTGCAGCTTGCAGATTGACACACATGCCATGATCAATTAACAGAACTAAGAAGTGAGAAACCCAACGGTGGAACCCATTTGCCACGATTCAATTAACATAACAAAATAAGCATATTAACAAAACCCATTTGCACAGAACTCTTCTTTCTCATAACTTAACCCATTTGCCACGATTTAATTAACATAACAAAATTAATACAAAAATAAAGTTAGAACTTAGAAGAGTCACAACACATATTCATGTACATAGCAAGATTCATTCAATGAACAGTACAAAATTAAATCCACACACAGTTTTACACTTAAACATTATTAAGCAAAGACCCAACAAGAAAAACCTAAACTTGAGCATTATTAAACATAGACCCAGCAATAAAAATGAAAACTATTGCAATAATAAGCAACGATCCAGTAAGAAAATATGTACTTGAACACTATTAAGCAGAAACCCAATATGAAAATCGTAAAGTAGAGCAGTAATAAGCCGCAACCCAGTAAGAAAAATGAAAAGTTGAAGATTATTGAGGTTTGAAGGCTAACCGTAGCTCTGAGAAAGGTGGGTCGTGAGGAATGGAAGGAAAGGGAGGTGGGAACCCTAGAATGAAAGGTTTTCAGAGATGAGTGGAGGATTTGACAAAGGTGATCGGTTGAACGTGATTAAGGCTCGACGGTGTGGTTGTTGGAGAAGCACGACAGCATGGCTGGTGGAGAACGGAGGGTGTGAGAGAGGAGATTGCTTTTTAGGTTTCATAGATTGAGGGTGAGAGACAATGAAAGAGATTGAGGGTGAGATGAAGATTTTGAGATTGAGTGAAATTGAAATTGGAGGTTTTAGGGTTTGAAATTTGGGAGCTGGAGGGTGAAATTTGGGAACAGGGAGATTGAATTTGACAGAGATGGAGTGAATAAATTGGGATAGCCAGTGATATAACTCAAAACCTGCGGCTGTTCGGGTAAGGGTCGCAGAAACCGTCGCAAAGGTATATTTAGAGGCAATTTTAAGGCAAGGGTCGCAAAATACTAAATTTCTTGTAGTGAGGTTATAATAAAGGAACTAAATGTCTCTCATGTGCCTGCTCAAGACTAGTGGGCAGATGTCTTGACTAAGCCATTGTCCACTATCAGATTTCTCTATCTTAGGAACAAACTGATAGTTTGTAACACCCTCAGTTTGAAGGGGGACTGTTAGAATATAAGCTAGATTAGTTACCTAGCTTTATATTACTGTTGTTAACATCTGTCATTATGACACATGTCCCTAAGTCCAAAGGACTATAAATACTTGTATTCCCTCTCATTACATACTTGAATAACACAATACAAATTCAGTTACATATCTACTCTCTCTTATTCTCTCTCTTCTCTTTGAAGCTTTTCTAACTGTTTCAATGGCGTCTTGCTTCTAACAATGCCACATCACCAGAATTTCCTAAGGAGACATGAGATGCAAGAATAGAAGCATCAAATGTATTTTTATTATATATATGAGGAATATTATAAAAACAAATTGAGGAGAATAATATTCTGAATAGGATTTGTCAAAAAAAAATATTCTGAATAGGAGAAGAATTATATATGAAAGATAATAGAAATTAATGTGAAGGAGAAGAGTTTTTTTTTACAAGAAGAAACTTATTGCATTTCATTTAAAATAATAGTAGAGATATAAGATGGAATCTTAATATGAATATGGAAACTAGCATGACGCAAAGCCACCCTAGCAAAGCTATGAGCGACTTCGTTGGCTTGTCTCCGAATAAACCTAACATCTGAGGTTACTAAATCAGAAGCTAACAGACGTCTACAGTAATTGATCACTGCGCTAAAATTAGAGACGCCACATTTACGGCCATAAATATTATCCACCACAGTTTTGGAATCAAGCTCAAAGTCCACAATACCCAGCTGTAAATCACGAACCCAATACAAAGCTGATAATAAACCTAAAGCCTCACCCAAATCCACATAAAGGAGTGGAGTCCGGCATTCAGTTTTGGCTAAAACATAACGACCTTCATCATCTCGAATACACACACCAATACCAACCCGATTCAAAGCTTGAGAGAAGGATGCATCAACATTACATTTGAACCTGCCGGGAACTGGTTTAATCCACTTGAAATCATTCGGTGAAATGGGATGCTGAGGGACAAGGTGACGAATAATTTGAGCATTCCTCCAACTAGTAAGAAGAAAACCTGCACGAGCACAAATATCTTGAGCTGTTTCAGTAATATCTTTCCAAACCTTGTTGTTACGATGCTTCCAAATACTCCAGAGAGTCGCACTGAATACTTGTTTTTGCTGCTGGTCCAAGTGCTGTAAGATAGCAAAAACATTTGTTTGAAAACTTGCATTCATATCGAAAACAGTCATCAAATGACTCCATAAACCAATACGCTGCCAACAGAGGATGCTTTTATTACACATAAAGAACAGATGAGTACTATCCTCACCAAAATCATCACACAATGCACACCTATTAGTACACAGAACTCCTTTGGATTGCAAGCAGATCCTTGTAGGCAAACATTACGGCAAGCTCTCCACAAAATATTCTTAACCTTCGGAGGCAATTTTAGGCTCCAAACACAATTCCAATTACCCGACACACGATGCTGAACAACTGCCACATCATGGTTCAAAATATCCCTGTAAGCACTCTTAACTGTATAGTCCCCATCTCTCTCAAAATTCCAGACAGACACATCATGAGCCACCGAAGGGAGTAATGGAGTATTAAAGATATTACTAGCAGTGATATTGTCAAAAAAAACATTTATTACCTCCATATTCCAGTGTTTTTGGGATGTAACCACTGTCATACCCCATTTTTGACCAATTTTCAATTCGTTTTTCTCGTCTTTTTAAGCCGGAAACTATCGTCGTTTCAGACGAAATTTCGGCAAAGAGGTATTTTAAAATACCTCATTTTTGTTCCGAAGGAGACCGTTTTTTATTTTATTATTTTATTATTATTTTCTTTTTATTATTATTTGTTTCTTATTTATTAGTTTTTTTTATTTTTTTATTTTACTTATTTTTATTTTTTTTTATTTTCGCTTTTATTTTATTATTATTTTTTTTACTGCTTTTTATTTTCAGTCATTTTAGTTCAATAACTGTCCAGAGGGGCATTTTTGTCCATATTTTTCAAACCCTAGTGTTTTTTTGCACTATAAATAATGCATTAAATGCACTGTTCAAAGGGGAGCCAATCAGTCAAGTACAGTACCAAAGCAGTCAGAAAATAGTCAGAGTCACAATACACAAACCACCGTGAACCACCAACAACCACCACAAAATCCAGTTTCCGGCCACCACTGAAAACCAATCAAAAAAAACCTTTAGTCTTTCCTCCCCTCTTTTTCGAATTCATAACACCACAAAACCAAATCCATCGCAAATCACATAACCCAAAAACAAACCAACTCGAATCATTCAAAATCATACAAATCATTCAAATCCACAACCAGAAACCGAAATCCACACAACAACTGAATTCGTTAACACAACAAAACCAGACCGAAATCAAAACTCTAATCTGAAACCAAGTACCAAGGCCCCTAATCCGAACCCAAAAGAGGTACTTACTTTTTAAACTTCAAGCCTAGATCTACTCCTTCCCTCAAGTTTTTTTGAAAATCCAAGTTTGATTTTGAAGGGAGGGGAGAAAAGGATTTTAGAAAAGTGCAAGATTAAAAAAAAAAAAAAAAAAAAAGAGGAGGTTTACACTCCCGGCGCGGCGGCGCCGCTGTAACACCCGGGATTCGGATCCGGGATTCGGCATCTGGGCCCCCGCGATCCCCCGCGATGTACTCATGGACTTCTCCACCCCCCATGTGGAGTTTCATGCCTTCCGTGGGAATCGAACCGTGTACATGGGGCCTAAGTACAAGTTCTTTGCATTCCCACTACCAATTGAGCTACTAGCTCAATTAGTAGTGGGAATGCAAAGAACTTGTACTTAGGCCCCAGGTACACGGTTCGATTCCCACGGAAGGCATGAAACTCCACATGGAGGGTGGAGAAGTCCATGAGTACATCGCGGGGGATCGCGGGGGCCCAGATGCCGAATCTCGGATCCGAATCCCGAATGTTACAAAAAAGGTGCTTTTTTGTAACACCCGGGATTCGAATCCTAGCTCAATTTGTAGTGGGAATGCATGGAACTTGTACTTAAGCCCCAGGTACACGGTTCGATTCCCACGGAAGGCATGAAACTCCACATGGGGGGTGGAGAAGTCCATGAGTACATCGCGGGGGATCGCGGGGGCCCAGATGCCGAATCCCGGATCCGAATCCCGGGTGTTACAGCCGCCCTCTGGGCTGGCCGGCCACCGCGCCGGAAATTTTCCCAGCCGCTAAGTTTTTTAGTGAGAGATCAGAGGAGAAAAGGGGAAGAGAAGAGGAAGAGAGAGAAAGTTTCTAAAAAATGAAAATAAAACTGGTTGCCAGCATTTATATAGACTGTGGACCGGTCCGGTTCTTTCAGACCGAACCGGTCTGGTTTTCTTTACTCTCCAGCCCGTTGGACTGATCTGCGGCCCAAACTCCCCCTCCTTCTTTTCTGTGCTGGTTTTCTCTTTGCACCCCTCTTCCCGCTTCCTGCACCCCTTTCTCTTTTTTTATTTTAATTTTCATTGTTTGTTTTGCTTATTTCTTGCATCTTTTTTATTTATCTTTCTTTACATCTTTATTTCCATTTTTTTTTCTCTTTTGTTATTTTTTGCCATTTTATTTTATTTCATTTATTTATTTATTTTTGCTTTTTTTTATTTTAGCATTAGTTTATTTTTATGCATTTTTTCCTTTTCCTTTTAGTTTAGTTTATTTTTCGGTTTGGAGGGTTACTCCTGTTTTCTGTCTTCAGGCTGTAATTTAGAGATTCTTTTCGCTACTTTGTAGTGGTGATTGGTTTGGCTATGTAATTATTGGACTTGGTAGCTCCCTTTGGTACTTCTTGTGCTAGAGGAGCTTGTGTTTTTTTTCAATAAAATTTGTTTAGCTTCTTCAAAAAAAAGTTTAGTTTATTTTTATTATTTATTTTCTTGCACTTTCATTTATTTTCCAGCACTTCATGCATTCATATTTCCTTTTTTTATTTTATGCAACATATTTATTTTTATGCCTTGCATTTCATGCATTTTTATTTCCTTTATTTATTTTATGCAACATATTTATTTTTAGGCCTTGCATTTCATGCATTTTTATTTTCTTTATTTATTTTGTGCAACATATTTATGTTTATGCCTTGCATTTCATGCATTTTTATTTTCTTTATTTATTTTATGCAACATATTTATTTTATGTCTTGCATTACATGCATTTTATTTTCTTTATTTACTTTATGCAACATATTTATTTTATGTCTTGCATTTCATGTATTTTTATTTTCCTTATTTACTTTTATGCATTTTGCAATTTTATTTTATTTTATTTATTATTTTTGTCATTTTTATTTTATTAGAATGTATTTAGGAACAATGTAAAATAATAAATGAGAATATCGCACCGACACCACATTTATTTATTCCGGTTTATGTCGAAAATGATAAAAATTTAATAATGACCGTATCCGAGGAAAAGGACCCTCACTTGATCCAACGTCATTTTGAGGGATCCGGCGCGCTTTAATATCTCAGCTTACCTTAGTCTCTGGACCTTAGGAATTAATCAAAACCTTTCTCAAAAAAGTCAAGTAGTCAAAATCAAAAACATTTCATAAAAAATCTCAAAAACATTCAACCTTGGATTTCAAACCAAATGTATTTTCTTTCTTAATCAAATTTTAATCAATCTTTAATCAATCAAATTTTTTCTTCAATTAAAATCAATCAACTCACATTTTTATTCTTCTATGCCTTTTCGGCCTCTTATCTTCTCAAAAACATTTTTCAAAACTTTAAAATCAATCAAAACCAATCACTCGGCTTTTTACCCCGAACTACGTGATTTTGATCCCATTTGGGTATGTAGGCAAAAGACTTTGTCTTTCCAAATCAACAAAATAACAAAAACATTTTCCTTTCTTTCCATGCATCACTTTAATCTTTCCACACTCAAGCCTTTATTACAAAACAAATAATCAATTTAGCATAAAGATAAATAAAAACAAGAGGATCCTATAGAGTATTATAGACGTTTAGGGTGCTAATACCTTCCCTTTGCGTAACCAACCCCCGGACCTTGATCTCTCAAAAAATAGGGTTTTTTCGAACTTTCTCCCTTTTCCTCGGAAAAAAATAAAAGATTGGTGGTGAACTTAAAATTGCGAGTCAACGCTAATTAATAGCTTGATATCCAAAAATCACCGCGAAAACCATCAAGTCAGAAACAGTTATAAGTGGCCACTCCAAATGATGTGGAGTAGACGGTACAATTCGTGCAGCATTAAGGAGCCAAGGGTGATCCCAAACTAGTATGTGTTCTCCCGTGCCTATACTCCACTGAAAACCACGACGAATCACATCTTTCACACTCCAAATACTACGCCAAACATAGCTGGTATGTGAAGGAGAAGAGTTAAAAGTAATTAATTTGGGAAGGAGAAGATTCATGTGCATAATAAATAAAAAAGATTTTAGAAATAACGGAATTTATTGTTTTGAATAAGAAAATACCAATAAATTTCCATTATTTCTTATTCAAAACAATAAATTCCGTTATTTCTAAAATATTTTTTATTTAATTATCAAAAAAATAAAAAAAATATATTTTTTTATTTAATATGCAAATATCTTTGAACAATTACACCAATATTTTTTTTGGTTAAGCAATTACACCAACTATATTTGGCAATTTTACACACCTTTTTTTTGTTGTATAGCAACAAACGCGTGCTAAGTACGGGCCCGTGCTCTGCACACACTGGGTGTCGAAGCGTGGGTTATGCGTCAAAGCACATTTGTAATGTTATATGCATTGAGAAATAAGAAAAAATAAATGATAATGTTGACATTTTACGATAAAAACATTGAAATAATTATTATTAAATATTATAAAGTCGTTGACTAAATCCCGTGAGCTTAGCTCAGTTGGTAGAAAAATTACATTATATATGCAGGGGTCGAGGTTCGAACCCTAAACACCCCAATTATTCACCTTAAAAAAGATTGACAAAAATAAAAGGTTGACTAAAAATATGTAAAAATATTAAAAATAGTAAAGATGTCACTAATGATAAAGATGACGTTAATGAGTTCCGTTTTTTTCATATATAAAAGATGTCACTAAAAATAGTAAAGATGACTAAAAATATGTAAAAATATTAAAAATAGTAAAGATGTCACTAATGATAAAGATGACGTTAATGAGTTCCGTTTTTTTCATAAAGATACTTGTATTTTTTATATACATTTATAAATAATAAATACATATCATGTATATATTTTTTATATTAAATTGTAATTAATATCTTATAATTACTCTTATTATTATTTAGAAGATACATAAAAAAAAAATCAATTTAACTAAGTAGATTAAAAAGTGATAGACTAAAAATATGTCAATATACTGCAAAATGACAGATATGAAATTAACTTATCCAGTGTTTTTTTAATGTATCATTGATGTAACATCCTAGCTCTAATTATTAGTGGTAAGGAAATTAATTAGAATTATCTTAAGTCAAACCGAGAAAAAGTCCTTTCCAAACCCAATGGCAGATTAGTGAAACTTTTAAGAAGAAAAGGGTGATATGGTAAATACGCATTGGAACTATATATAGTGAATTGGACAACGATGGAAAAAATCACAAAATCATTTCTCTTCCTCCTTTCTCTGTCTTCTAGCCGAGAGTTATGCTCCCTCCCCTTTTATTCTCAAAAGTTTCTCTCTTCCTCACCCACAAGTCCAAAATCCTCCATTTTTGACATACTCTAAGCTTTTATATAAGGTTTGGTACCAAATGAGATAATGGGTATCTAAAATAGTACAAGAAAAAATCCTTTTCTTCCCCTCTTTTCCCTATGAGCGAAAATCATCACCACCACTTGAATCTTTACACAAAAACCCCTCTTTTCTTCATTAATGAACATTGCATGTGACAACCCTTAGCATTTCTCCTCCATCGAAGTGTATGAAGCCAAGGTAAGCTCAAGTTGCCTCTTATTTTTCCCTCTTCAAAAAACCCTAGACCTTTTCCCCAATTTCTCTTTTTCCTATTTTCCTAATGTGAGCTGATGCAAGTGTATTTTCGGTAATTAAGGGTTGGTTGGATTGATGGGAGCTGTTGTTGAATATTGACATAAAATAAAGTAGGATCTGAAAATGAAGGATTGATGAAAGGCTAAGACTTGGAGAGATAAGCTTAATCTGATTTAGAAGTTTATGGTGAGTTCTCTATTAAGCTTGAATTTGTTTAGCTTATGGTAGAATTTGAAGAAATGTTAGTTGAAATTCATATAGACCTACTGTCAGAAAACTATCATAAATACTTGTGCTGGCATCGTTTTTGAGTGGGAATCAAACCATTGGAAAATAGACAAAATTTAACACGAAATAGGCTCTGGAAGAACTTAATTTCGTTATTCTATGATGGAGAAAACTAAGTTACTAGTTTCAGTTATTGAATTAAAAATCTGCACTAATGTGGTTAGAATGTCTATGCTACAATTTTCGGTACAGTGCTCGGATTGAACTGTTAAGGACGATAGACTCAAAAGGAACTAAAGTGTGATTGCGGAGCTGTTTGGACATGTTTGAATTAATAGAATAGAGATTGAAGCTGAAGTCGAAGATGGCAGAAGCTCAGTGAAGGTTAAGCTGTTTTGAAGTTGTCAGAAAAGTGATTAGGTGAGTTTCCAGGGTTTTAGAACCTACCATGAGTGAGTTTGGGTGTGAATTTTATCTTGAGCTAAGTTTAGAAATTTTGTGCCCTAGGTCTCTAATGCTTGTCAATCCTTGTTTATCTATGATTCAAGTCATCAATTTATAGTTGTAAATCATTCCTAATGCTGTTATGATGCTTAGGTATGATTGGATATGTCAAATTGGTGGAAAATCACATTTTTGAACAAGTTCTGTTCTGTCATGCTCGCTACAGCGAGCTGGAGCTCGCTGCAGCGAGCAACACGTTTTTTGTTCTGGACCAGCTCGCCCCAGCGAGGGTCTGTTCGCTATAGCGAGGCTTGACAGAACCCACGTGGTCTGCTGAGCTGAGTTAGGTGAGTTGACGCGTTTGGGTGAGGCGTTTTGCAACCGTTTTCAACGAAAACCCTAATTTTTAATAAAACACCATTTTGACATATCCGAGAGGTTTTTAACACTTAAGGAAAAGGTGAACAAGGATTCGGCAACGCATCAAGAGTATAAGGGTAAAGGTTAGATGAGCAGGAAATTATTCAAGTGGGATAGTAAGCCCCTAAGTACGACATATGGTAACGATATGTCTAGAACCTATGATAGGTTAGCAAGATTAAGAATGTATTCAATTAAGAGTATGAAGGTACGAATAATATATTTAGAGTAAGAGACGGGATTACTACGTCTTAAGATATTGTATCCTTACCATTATTCATATGGAAATGCTTATTGTGTCTCTTGTTGTTCCCGCTAGTTGGAGCATTGAGAGTCACATTTAAGCTAAGAGAAATAATTAAAAGATTAAATGTGTCTCCTGTTTTCTCGCTAGTTAGAACACAGAGGGTTTCGGCGAGCTGGAACGGTGAAGTTACCATCCGCGAGGATAGCCGCACATAAGAGTTTAATTAAAATGTTAAGTCGCGTCTTTCGTCGTTCACGCTAGTGGGACACGGAAGGTTCACGCGTAAGTTAAGATTAATAATATGATAAGTCGTGTCTTCTGTTGTTCACGCTAGTGGGACACAGGAGGTTCACGCTAGTGGGACGAGTTATTCCGCAAGGATGACCGCACGACGACAAGAGGAGTCCGGTGACTAGCCTCAGATAGGAATTTTCACCGGTAGAAGGGAGATGTATTCCGGGGTTACTCCACTCGGATGCACTCCGTAAAATGAACCAAGATAATTAATGTGTGTTACACGCTAACTTTCTAACTTAATGATAACAAAAAGATGTATATATAAGTATATATTACAATGAGAATATGACAAAGTAGTCATCAGATATCAGAAAGTGATCATAATTTTCCCCTCGATCACTAGATAATGAGTATGAGATTATGTACACGATAAGAATATGATAGAGACATATAGCGATCCTAGTTTTCCCTTGATCGCTAAGATATGTATAGACTGACGGCGATCATAGGTTTCCCGAGATTGCCAACAGTTTAGTGCATGGCGACCCTAGGTTTCCCCGAGGTTGCCAACTGTAGGTTGGGTGGAGCTCACTGAGACATTATGTCTCATCCCAATCCTTCTGATGCAGGTACGCAGGTAAGCAAGAGATTCGTGATGAAGTTCATCAGGGAGACGCTGAATGGAGTGCAATGGCTCGTCATGTACCAGCTCAAGAGTTTATCAAACACTTGTATAAGTATATTTAGTGGTACTTGATTATTTGTGTAAACGAGCAAATTTGTATTCATTCAGTTGTATATTATTATTATTGAAAATTTTAATGTATCCAGTATCAGTTTAATGCGCATGCTAATATTCTAGATAAAATTAGTATGAGTGTTCCAATTGACAAATGCTTGTATTTTTTTTATATAAATTTATTCTAATAAAGATGTATCCAATGTATGATTTTTAAATTAAATTAAATTATATATTATAACTACAAAGTGGTATACCATATATCAAAATATTATAAAATGATAAATATGATGTCAACGTGTCCGGTGTTTATTTTATGTATCATTGAGAAATATTAGTCTATTTATTTATATAGATTTATAAATAAAAAAAATGTATCCCGTGCATGATTTTTATATTAAATTATAATTACTATAGTATAATTACTCGTATTCTTTAGAAGATAACTAAAAAACACAATTTTTACATGTGTAGTGCAAAATATATTAATTTCACTAATAAATAATGACTGACTGTTGTCCCGTGTATGAATTGTACAATTATATTATTTAGTGACTTGTTATATTGTTCATTTATCCGGTGTTTTTCATAGTCATGCTTCAAAATCTATATTAAAAATTAATAATCTATAAAAATGAAAAAATTGATTTTGTAATTTTCTGAAAAGTAGGTGTATGTCTTGTAATAAATATTAATCTCGTGTATAATTTATAAGTGAGAAATATTTTATAACTTTCACAAAGTTGTATTATTTGTGATATCTATGAGATATAATTCAATAAATTTTGATAAACAAATATGTATTAGTGAGAAATAGTCCTGTCTTTTTTTTATTATTATTTTCTTAGTGAAAATATTGTTCCTGTGATTGGTTAAGTATCAACGAATAAATGTTTCTTCCATATTTTTTTTATATAATATTGATAAGTGAAATGTGTTTATTAATTTTTTTTATTAGAATTTAATTTTATTAATAATTTTTATACTAAATATTGAAACAATTGTCATTTTTAATTGGATTATCTAAAAAGGAAAAACTCATGGGAAAGTAATTTTATTACATCAAATAGACCCAAGGTTATATAAAAGCACATCAACATCATAAAGATTATTTTTAGTAAATGTAAATTAAATATATGTCTCATATTTTATAGAATAAAAAAATTGATTTTGACATTCAATAGTTTAGAGATTTTATAAAAAAAAAAACATAATCAATTTTGTGTTTGTTTATTGTAATAACAATCACTTCTTTTAAAAAAAACAACTTAATTTCTTTAGATACAACTATATAAAATAGATTTTTCGTTACAAAATTACCTTCATATTTTGATACTTATTTTCTCCCCCTCTCAAAACATCTATTTTTCGAAAAAAACTACTTTTAATATCTTTTTATTTGAAGTTGTTTTTAGATTTCTCTGTAGATCTTAGTTCTTTTTAAAAAAAAAACAATAACAAACAGATACAATGCTCTTTAAAATAAATATTTTTTAAGCTATAACAAACACCCTCATAGGGCCTCTTTCTTACAGATTAAAATTAAAATGATTTTGACATTCAATTATCTAGATATTTTTTTAGTTTTAAAAATCATAATTGATTTTGTGTTTGTTTATCTTAATAAAATATTTTTTTAAAAATAATTTGGTTTGTTTAGATAGAACTATATTAAAGGGATTTTTTTGTTACAATCATCTCAATCTTTTGACAGTTATTTTCTCTCTCTTCTAAATATGATTTTTTTTGTTACAAAAGACACAAAAGGGTTAAAACATGCTTAGGTATCAAATAATTAAGAAGGGGCAAAATCGTGTTTTTGCTGGTTATTAACTTTCATAATTAGATAAAGAGGTTACACACATATAAAACAATAATAAAATATTAAAACCATGTAAATTAATTAGTAAAAAACCATGTAAATTAATTTAAACCAACTATATACTTTATAGATCATCCATGTAAAATTGTACATGTTAAACCAACTAAAACCATTTGATATGAACCACCAAGATTAAGGGTATACGTATATTAGTGTATTACTAACTTTTAAACGAAATAAATAAAATTTGACCAAATTACGTATATATATATTTTTTGAAATAACCAAATTACGTATATTAAATGCTGCAAAATATTTCATATGTGCGCGCGTTCAATTTTGTTTTCCCCTTTTCACTTTCATTTTTGTTTCCATGTGTGTGCACGTCCTCTTCAATGTTTCTTTATCTCCAAAAATATCTTGACGGACCCTAAATTACCTTTGTTTCCCCCTTTCACCTTTTACATTTCTTTTCATATGTGTGCAATCCCTGCAATTTGAGAATGTCTTAAATCCTCAAGGCTTTTATTCAATCAACCCTAAATCCCTTCAACCCTCTAAGAACGGTAAATCTCTTTCGTTAGACTGTATGAGGCACTCGTTCAATCGACCTTATATCCCTTTCATTCTACTACAAGAACCCTAAGGCCCTTTTGACCTCAATCGTCTTAGAACGAGACTTCTTTTCACCCCCACAACAGAGAGTTCCAGAACGAGGATCCTCCATCTTCCTCTCAATCTTAGGGTTTCCGTTTTCTATCAATTGATCTATTATCGTACTTGAGCTCTCGAGAGCCCACAAGTTTTATCTCGCCGCTAACTTAATCTCTCCCACAAGTATACATCTCAACCATCAATGCTTATTAGTTGTGAGTTAATAACAAACATGAATAATTTATTGAAATATCTTACATTATGCATATCTTTAAAAGAGAGAAGTTTGCCAATTGTATGAAGATTATAAAAACAAGTATTTATATGGTAATCAACAAATCAATTAAGGGCCCTTAAAAAAAATCAATTAAGTGAATGTGGCTTTAAAGCATTTTTTTTAGGATCAGATCATGTAAATGCTTGTAGAACTCCATGTTGTTCACACCTTGTATAGATTTCAATTATTTATGTCATGAACCAAAACTATGATAGATCAAGGGATATCTTAAAACAGTGGTAGTTTTCATTTGCGTTGTCTTCGAGGTTTATAACCCCATTAGAGTTTGATAATAGGCTATACAATAATTGTCATTTGAATGCAATATCTTTTGCTTTTGGATTGAAATCTTACCTAGTAACTTTAATTGTACTTTTATGAATACCCCAATTTATTTATAATATATGGTGGATTGATGCAAGTTCTCTCTCTATCTATGACAGTAACTTGTTTGATATACATGTACATTTTTTTTTACAATGCTCGGTTCCTGCTTTATGTGTTGCTGAAGGGCTCGAATTTGGTGCTGTAATAAATGTGCACAGTTTTCAATTTTGACCGTTCAATCTTAATAAACGATTAAAATTGAAAACTCTCTCTTTATAATAAAACAATCTCGGCCGTACAATTTTGATCGGACGACTCACATGTTTTACAGCATCTTCCGTCACAGTAGAAAATTTGCTTCCGTTGCTGAATGTGATGGGAAATGATCGAATTTGGTGTGTTTCTATGAGTCAAAATCATCTCTATTTATTAGTCTCTCCATTTTTTCATTTGGAGAGATAGAGACACAAAAAAGTTTAAAAATAATTAATAGTAGCAACATACTTTTTTGTATCTATCTCTTACCAAATGACATTATCCATTTATTTTTAACAAATGGAGAGGATCTTAACTCTGTTTCTGCTGTTGGAATTTTTTAATTAATTAATGAAAACATCTACAAAACCGTTTTATGTGAAGAAAATCACCCAAAAAAAATTGTAAATGCACATAAGTTTTGGCATAAGTTAAATTCTACTCGAGTCCCTATGAGCTTATATCGGTTGGTAGGGACATTGTATAATATATGTAGGGACCGGGGTTTAAACTCCGAACACCTCAATTATTCTCCTTAAAAATGATAATTTCTAGTCACTAAACTACTACTTGACATAAAAAAAATTCTACTCAACACTTAATTTTTAACACTCTCTCATTGAATAAATGAATAAAAAACTCACTTGGGTTGACTTTGTGGTACTGACTTGGGATCTGAGAGTGTGATTCTTCTTAAAGTCTCAGGTTCGATTCTCTTTAGTGTCAATTTGGGTGGGCTAATTTAACTTCTTAAAAAAATGAATAAAAAAACTCAACATAATTAATTTTTTTCTTAAAATACAACTCAAATAAAACACTTTCGCTAAAAAAAAACTTAAATAAAACACTTGTAATGAGACGGAAAGAGAATTATTAGTTAGTAATTTTTTATAAATGAAATGATAAACATCACTTAAAACTCATACTCACAATTGTAAAATCTCAAGTTTGAGCTTAAACGAATATATTCAATATAACATTATTGAACATTGACAATTGAATTATATCTTATCGACTATTCAATAGTTTTTTTATTCATTTTATTTGTAAAGGGATAAACATCATTGAAATTCACATATCCTAACTATGAAGTCTTAAGTTCCAAAATCAAATGAAGGTCTTCAATTTAACAATATCGATATTTGTCACTTGAAATATACTTTAGGCTTTAGTGACCACTTAATTATTTAATATGATAAAAAATTTAAACATAATTTAATCTAGCCAAATAATCATTGACCTAGTTTATAAGAAGTTGATTCACTGTGACTTTGAATTAAACTCTCATTGCTAAAAACTTCTTCGACGAAAGATTTGTACATCTATTAGTGTCCAACTCACTTAAATTTGTAGAGCATCTATGAAAAAATACTACTCCCTTCGTCTTTTTTTTTATAAGATCATTTAACCAAAACACGAATAATAAGAAATGTTGTTTGACTAATAATTTAATCTAAACTTTAATTTTTAATTTTCGAATGCTTAATTTTCTACTATTCAAGAGTGAATGCAATAAAATGTCTAAATCACACTTGACCAAATAAAAATAAAAAGTCTAAATCACATTCCCCCAAATAGTAGAAACCAATATAATATAATAAATTCATTCATACAAGTATCTTCAAACTGACTCAAACAATAACAAACACCATTGATTATTAATACATTCCCCTCAAATCCCGTTTTCCACAAACCATATGTTAAATTAAAAACCATATGGTATTACTCGCATTTTTCATTTCAATTCAAAATCAAGCCTAGTCAAAATCATTTCTATTTCTGGTGAATTAGGGTTACTACATTTTCTTCAAAATTGGACTAAGATTTTCACTTGCATTGTTGAAGAAAATGGTTCCAAGTCCTTCTTCATCTAACAAGAAGATGAAAACAACAACAACAACAACACCTAGTCCTCCGTTACGAAGATCTGAAAGAAATCGAAACGTTTCATCTTCCAATCGGAAAGTTACTAATAGAGATTCTCGTATTTATCGTGCTATTTTAACTCAACAAAAAAATAAAGGTGAAAATTTTATGTTTTTTTAGTTCTATTTCGTTAACATTTTTTTATTAGTGTTTGCATGTTGTTGTTTATGTTGTTAATTTTGGATTTTTTAAGGAAAGGTTAATTATTTGTTGTGAAAATGAGTAGTTATGAGTTGGTTTTAAAACAGTTGGTAGAGGTAGTTGGAGTTGTCAGGATTGGTTAACTAGTTTTAGAGTAGTTAGTTACATTGGTGTACAAGGTGGAAGAGTTTGTTTAGAGTCTATGAAGCACTGCCACAGACACCGGACACAGATACTAACACTGACATGTCGGCACCAATAATAATTTGAGAAAATTACACAATTCGGTGTAATTACATGTGTCGTGTGTCAGTATTGGACATCGGACAAGTCTTCGTTCAAAAGTGTCGGTGCTACAGATGTTAGAGTTCAATAGAATAGATCAGAGGCTCCTCTAAAGTGAGTAATATTAACCGATTCATAAATAAATCATAGTTGATTATTATATGTACAAGAATAATAAATCATGGGTTGTTAAAAATTGAATTTTTTATTTTCTCACTTTACTGACTACTCACTTTAGAGGAGCGAAATCCAAGTATAGAGTGTTGTTGATAAGTTAGTTATAACGTTGGTTAGAGTTTTGTTAGTGCGCGATGAGTACAATGTTGGTCTTGTAAGTTTCTTAATAGTTCTTCTGCTATCAAAGTACAGAGAATGTGTGTTGGTTTAGTATATTGTTGTTTGTATGGATATTTTATTACTTTTGTTTTATTGATTGCCAGATAGCCACAAGGAGACAAATAGTGAGGAAAAGTCGACTCCAGAAGATAGGAACACGGGTGAGAATAAGATTGGCGAGTGCTCTAAGGGAAATAGTTTAGATTGTAAAGAAAAATTTGAGGATTGTATTCTACCATCTGAAGAAGGCAACGCGACGACCGATATGAGGACGGAGTCTGGCTCAAGTGGATCTGCGAAAGAACTATTGGCAAAGAAAGTGAATTTAGGTTCAGCAGTGGTACAATCTAATTCCACTACGCACGAGACTAGTGAGATACCTGTAAGAGTTCAGTCTGATTGCCATGAAAAGGAGACATCACAAACGTTAGCAATTAGGGTTTCAGATTCAAATGAAAGTTTGATTAGGAAATGTGTTGGAAATGAAAAGGGTCAAAATTTGACACCTTTGAAAAGAAAAAGCACAGTGGTGGACAAACATTCTGATGTTTCTCCTATAATTGTTGATGATGACAACTGCAACTTAATTGTGGATGCCGACCCTGAAAAGCTTTGCTGCAATGTTGTAGAGACCAGTGGGCCTTCCAAAAGGATAAGGTAATTGCTATTTTCTAGCAAACTTTAGGGATTTACTCAATTAGTCGATGCTAATTTTTGAATAATAGGGTTAAATATATTGCTGGCTCCTATAAAATCACAACCATTTAACTTCAAATTTTTATTCAAATGAATACAATTTTTCTAGGGACTAAAGTTGTACAGCTGTGATTTTATTCAGACTAAATACATATTTTTCCGTAAATAATATGGAATAAGAGTTCTAGTTCCGAAATATATTGTTTCTCTCTTTACTTTAGTTTGCATTTCATATGCTATCAACAACTGAGCATTATCCCACTAGGGTGTTAGGTTACATGGGGTAATTGAAACCAGTAGCAATGCGTGTTTCAAATGCTTCTCCTATTGTTTTCTTAGATATTCTGCGAGCCCTTTTGATCAAGCTGTCTTCCATTTGATATACTTTCTCTATACGTGTTCCTTCTCACGTAGCCTAACCACATTTGATATACAAAATATGCTGCAATATATGTCATATTAAGCATGTTTTGGCCTTTTATATAATTAGGACTAAACAATTTTTTAGTAAAGTGTACATTTCCCTCCTTTTGAGAAAGGATTAAATGTACTTCAATCCACTCATTTAAATATTAACTTTGTCTCCCTTGGAGATGTATATGTGTTGCAATTCAGTTCATTTTGATACAAATAAACTTTGTCTACATTTCCCCCCTTCTGTGATTTTTAACATCAACATCTAAATTTGAACCTCCACTGTCAAAATCTTGCTTTAGATGTTTTGGATGTGTAGAGAAGACCCATGAAAACCTTAGCAAGGAGGGTTGACCAGGTGTAGGATAGTCCAGTAGTTAGGGGTTCAGGAAGAGACCAAGAAAAACTAAAGGTCCATGAAAAAAACTTCAGAGATAAACGACTATCTTTGAACTTAATATATGATAGGTAATTGTGATGTCTTATGATCCATGTAGCCAATCCCACCTAGTGCGATAAGGCTTGATTGTTATTATTGTTGTTACTATTAGTTATGGTATATTGGAATATGAAACAAATATTATGCATGACGTTCTAAAGCTGATAAATATGTTTTCAAAACATTAGTTGATCCTCTGAAGGCCTAAAACCAGTGTAGGAGGTAGAAGAAGTTTTTAAAAAGGAAAAATCGTTTGGAAGTTTGTTTGTAGTTGATCACCATCAGTGTTTCGTTGGGGCAAATGGAGGCGAGGGAAACAAAATGGCTTCTGACTCAATTTTAATCGCATTAACGAAAACATCCGTATATGAAGTCTATCATAAAAAAAGAACTTAATTTATACACTGTTAGTGTCAAGAGTTTTTGCACTTTAGTCATTCATAACCGTCACATCATTAGAAATGTTTGACTTTTATCATTACGACTTCTAAAGTCACACACATGATTGGTTGTTATGTGCTGACAATGTAAGTTTATTTTACACTAACAGCGCATGAAAATTAAACTCTGAGTCCCTCTTCCTACTTCTAAAGTCACACATGATTGGTTGTGATGTGTTGACATTGTAATTTTATTTTTTGCGTTGTAGAGTTTTTTTAAGTTTGTCGTTTTGTCTTTTTATTTATTAATTATAGCATTATTTAAGCTGTCTAAGTTATTCAATTAACATGTAAGGTTTCATATATTGGAATTTTTTCTATATCAGATACTACAAAATTAATATCTGTTTTGACACATTACAGTCTAATAAAATAATTTAGATGGATGATCACGATATGACAATTTAATGTAATGGATAAACTGAGCGACTCAGATGAACAAATTGAAAATATGAAGGACAAAATTTAATGCAGAGAAAACATATAGGGACAAACTTAATTAAGATATAATTTTATTTTTGTCATACATGTTAGTTTTGGGCAGTATTGTATGAAGTTTTTAGTTTCTATCTTTTCCCTTTTGGTCATAAAAGCACGGGAATAGAAAATAAAATGGAGGAAGGGTTAGGCAGTAAAACACAAGTCAGAGTTGTTATTAATATCGTGTTTTTTCATTTTCTAGTAAATGATGGATCTTTAGTCTTCACTGCATTGGGTTTTTATTTTATCACTAGCTTATTTTTCTCTATTCTTTGATTGGTTTCTTTAGGGGGATCAATAATGTTGATCAACCTGCTTCAAAATCTAATGATGAAAAGTCATGTGCCAGAAGCAAGGAAGGTCAGTGATCTCCATCATTTTTTATGTTTTGTTTTGTTGATGGCTTTTAATATTTCAATGAGATTGGTAAATAGTAGGAATTATTGTCCTATTTGCTGTTTCTTACAATAGTTTCTGATAGCACTGTGTACTTCTGCAGGAAAATCAGGAGATTCAGTGGGTAATGTCTCTTAATCCCTATTTAGTTCAACTGCTTTTGTTCGTGTAGCATTTCTTGGAAACTTGGAAATCTTATAGCCTCTCATTATTTGAGAAGTATCAATCCTGATGAGGATGCACCCCCTTTTACTTGAGGCATGAGGCATACATCTAAGTCGTATCATGACCTTTTTGGTCAAAATGGCTTTTTTGTTTAGTTTTGGCAGGGATGAGGGATAGGTGACCTATAGAAAGTTTTAAACTCTGGCATCATTTGGCCTACACGTTTGAGATTGAGGCAGTAGCAGATAGTTGCCTTCTTATTGGTAGCTGAAATGACACTTAAAATCCCTACTTATTCACTCTTTATCCTATTGAGTATTGAATAAGAAGCAGTAGAGTTGTCAATCTGGCTTATCTGAGGGAAAATTTTGACAGAAGCATAAAAAACAAAAAAAAAAACTTTGAACAATGTTGAAGGACAAATTTAGGTGGCTTCACGCATCTTTGGTGGTTATTCTTTTCACCATCAGATCAAGATGCATTCTCCATTTTTTTGTCACACTGATAACAACATACTTTATTCATATTGCCTCTCTCCCTCAATAGATTTTGTTGCATTACTTGCAAGAGTCATCAATATTGTCTATCTCTCTTAAAATGATGTAGTTTTTCGGACTGCTGCCTCAACATGTGTTCCGCCTCATTTTGATACATATTGTAATATATTCCATGTGAATGACATCTTTTACTCAATTTGTTTGTTTAATTGAATGTCAGAGAAACCTCAAGGGAACACTGTTGAAAATGAGAAAATAAGGACACTGCAGAGAAGCTTACATCGTTCACTGAAGCCAGAGATAGCAAAGCTCTGTGAAATTCTTCATCTCCCAGTATGCTACTTGTTTTTACTTTACTAGGTTTTACTTGTTGTATGTTTGTACCACGGTTGTCTTTTTCGTCGACTAGAGTACACTTTATTTTCTGGAATGTTCTCGAGTTTTTTAATCACAGTTTGATTTTGTTGGAGAGCGTTCATGTGTCATTACTCAGTGATGGATTAATTTTGTTGTATTATGGAGTCATTGAATACATTGAAATGGCTGCAATAATGGCTATACTTGTAAGCAATAAACCTGGATTCAAGATTATGAATGCCCCTAACCTAAGGAATATGGAGCACGTACCTTTCAATTTCAAAATAGTTTACAATTTCATAGATATTTGAATGCATTTGACTTTGGTTTTAAAAATGAATATTGCTGTTGAATTCTTCTAATCCAACTTTGCCTGCAACACCAAGGACTTTAAAAGATTGTATGCCGTTATTCACGTGTCTTGTGATGGTTGATCTAGTATGCCAATCTAAGCTCTATTATCATCAAATTTGATGGTGTTTTAACATATCTTCGTGACATTGCAGGATAATGTCAAGAGTATGGTTGGAAAATTTCTTGAATATACGATGAACAATTACAAGATCTGTACAGAACCAGTATCAATATTACAGGCCTTTCAATTATCTCTGGTCAGAATATTTTCTATATTTTTCTTTTGTTTCATTCATTTCTTTTTTTTTATTCAGTTTCCCCCTACCTTAGCATGGCGGCATTGCTTTTTCTTTCTTTTTTTTCTTCAGAAAATTGGCATTTTAATTTTTTTTCCCTGTTAATGTGACTGCTAGTAATCCAAGGTCAATTGTATAAGTAGATTGTTTTTGTGGTCATGTAAGATTTGGCTGTTGCCAGCTTTTGCCTCGTTTTGTTTTGCACCTTCTGGAACTTGTTTTGAATTTCTGCCTCCCCTCCAGGATCTCACTAAATTATAAAGGGCATTATGCTTGGTTTGGTGATGCAGAATGAAAAAGCATACTTATGGATTATTTTGTTTTATAGGAATTATTGTGTTATTCATAGGAATTCGAAGAATGACTTAATTATCTGTAAGAATGCTTCATTGGGAAAATCTATCAATGTCTGTTTGATTTGCGTCTACTGTGACATTTGTCTGTTGCTGCTACCTAATTGGCAAGCCTTTTTCCTTTGTACTTGATCCAGCTGGTCAACTTCATGCTTGTTTCTCATGTTGCCTACCTTGAAACTAAATGTAAGTTGAGATTCTGATTCCTGGGTAGCATAGCCAGCTGGGTAATAAATGAGGCTACATTCAAGCCTCCACATGCATGTAGGCATTGGTTTCATGGTCAAAAAATGTTGACTTGAAGTAACTCCAATTATTCTTTACCCGATTCTGTGATAGGTTACAGTAGAAAGAAAGAAGATACTGAAATAAGACTGGTAGTATTAATTTAAATGGTAACAGAAAAGTAGAAGAAAATCTTATAGCAAGCTATCAGCCCCAGCCAAGTGGTTCCCTCACCGGAGAATAATTCCTGGTGATCCCGCTCTCTTTCAACAGAATTCCAGAATGAATCCCACTCTCTGCCCTCATTCCTTATGCAACTAACTTTCCCCTGTACAAGTCATTTCCCTCACTTGCCAGCTCAGTCGGTCCATTATTCTTAAAAAATTTCCTATAGTAAACCTGCCAAGCCTTGGACCTGCCATCAGGACTTGGTATCAGCTGGCCCAATTCTTCTACACAAGTTCTATCACTTTGTTTCAATTGAATATTTATTTTCTCCCAGTCATTATATTTAAACAATTTCCTTTTATATGAAATTTATTTGACCCCTTTATCCTTTTTTCCTCCTCCTTATTGCACAATGATCACCATCTCAAAACCCCATTTAATATGGGAAACCCTTAGTTTATACTGCTTCCTTACTAAAAAATGCATACTATTTACTTGATTGCCTTTAATACATTTAATTCACTAGCTTTTTCCTGTACTGTTTCAGTGTTGGACTGCTGCTTCTTTGCTAAGCCACAAACTTGACACTGAAGCTTCCCTCATTCTTGCAAAGCAGCACTTGAATTTTGACTGTAAGAAAGATACCGTTGATGAAATTAATGCAATGCTTTGGGATCTGAAGGACAAGTTTTTATTACGCACAGGAAACTCTAGTGTCAATTGCTCTCCAAAGGCTTTTGAATCATCAAACAGGGTTCATTCAAACACAGATATAACATCAGATGTTGAATTGACCAAAAAAGTTATTTCCAGAATTTCCAGAAATACTAAAGAAACTCAGAAGCGCAAAGACCAATGGAGAGAGCTACTTCATATGCAACAGGAAAACAAACTAAAGTTGCAAAAAGATTTTGAGACCGAAATGGCTGATTTACAAAGAAGGTACAATATAGAGTGGGCAGCTATTCGATCCCAAGCTCTGAAGAAGAAGAACAACGAGATGCTCAGGAATTTCAAAAGTGGATTTGATGAAATGAAAACAGAAATAAAAAGTACGTATGATGTACGTCTCCGTGCTCTAGAGACCGAGCATTTGGAAGCAAGACAGAAATTCCGAGAGTCGTCGTTACAAAATGAATTGTCAAACCTAGTTTCTTCAAATGAACTTGAAACTCCCCATAATGCTCCGAAAATCCATCTGTCTGATGAAGTGCTAGAAACTAGTTGTGCACGGGCCACTGCCAGTGAGCTGAGTAGGGAGGCAGCTGTGGGGTTACCCAGCACAGTCAGAAGTACAGATTATCCAGAGAATGCAGCTCCTCTGTCCGCAGATCAAATATCTGATGGAGGTTTAGATGGGGTTGTATCATCAAGGCCTTGTAACTCTTCTAGTCCAAGTAATGATCATCCAGCTACAATTTCTCTGTTGAATTCACCTTCTTCAACTCAACAAGTTTCTGATAGAGTCTTGCCGACCATAACTGATGGAGAGATACCAGTCATGGTGCCAGAATTGAGAAGGGATGCAGCTGTGGGATTGCCCAGCACAGTTAGAACTACGGATTATCCAGAGAATGCAGCTCCTTTGAATTCTTCTTCATCAACAGATCAAATATCTGATGGAGGTTTAGACGGTGTTGTATCATCATCGCCTTGTATCTTTTCTAGTCCAGGCGATGGTCGTCCAGCTACATCTTCCCTTTTGAATCCACCTTCTTCAAAGCAGCAAGTTCCTGATAATGTCGTGCCAGCTATAACTGATGGACAAATACCAGTCACAATTCCAGAAAATAGCCATGAAGAGGCTGAATGTGAATCAATAGACAACATGGAAGTGAATGAGAGTACTACACCAGACAACCAGGAAGTAGTACATAGAACCATAGCAGAAAACACTTTGTCCCAAGAGACTTCAGTATCTAGAGCACCGGATCCCATTGAGCCTCGAGAGCAAGTGCAGGTGCAGCCATTATCATCTGTAGAATCACCACTTAGTCCAGTTCATATTTTACCTGCAAATCAACCAAATTGTGTTTCAATGGTCATGGAGCCTCCAGAGCAGGTGCAGTTACCCTCTTCAGGGTTCCTTTCTTCCAACCGAGATTTCTGTCACTTACCTTTGGCGACTGGAGGTGTAGACCGGGATGGGACCAATGAAGATTCTCTCTCCAGACAGATTCCTGAGGCAATGATTGAGGTTCAAAATCAAGCTGTTGAGCAACCTACCTCAAATATGGAAGTTGATTCACATTCACGTCAAGTTGTGCCTCCTGTCTCAAACATGGTCCTTGATTCACTTGGGCCTGGTGGATTCAGAGCCCATTTGACAGACACACGAAATATGTCAACTCACAGAGTTATCAATAATCTTCCCATTCAGACTCCAGCACAATTGGCTTCGAGGAATTTTCGACCTTACTTCCATGATCCACTTAATTATGAATTGGAAAGACTACGTAAACTGACGGATCAAAATCGGAAAAACCATGAAGATATGGTTAGCTTCTTCCCTTCTTCTCTACTCATTGATGTGAGAATACCTATTAGATTTTATATCTTATAGTTATACCTTCCATTTCTGATAACTGCTATATTGTTCTATTTGTTGGATCAGAAGTTACAGCTGAAATGTAATTTTGAGAAGGAAGTTGAGGAACTTCACAGGAAGTATGATATTCAAATGAAGGAGATTGAGGTTGAGTTTCAGAAAACAAAGAAGAACTATGATACGCAATCTAGAACAGTATATATACATAAGATATTGGCTGATTCTTTTAAAAAGGCTAATTTTGATCCTATGTTTTCTGGTGCATCGGGAATGCTGCAAGGAATACTCCCTTATGGTGAGTGCAGTAGTTGTTGAAATGTCTATGACATCTATTTTTCTCTTGATCTTGACTATAAATTTTTACCAAAGTAAAAAGTATATTTGCTGCTCGTGAACATATCTGAATTGCTGCTACCAATAAGATATTTGTGAAGGACAAAGTGCTTCTTCATTTTTTAATTACTTTTATATTTTTAAACACCTCCCCAAAATAGGAAAAGGCAAATCTGCAAAAAATGCATTTGCTGCTGCTGTTGTTTTTAAGGTTGGCTATTTGGATTTTCCTAAATGTTTTGGGAAGGTTTTATTTAATTAAGTTTGCAATTGTATATGTCTCTTGCTGTGTTTGCGAGCACATTCATCTCTTCTTTGCATTCTACTCATTTACGGACAAATCCTCTGCTCTTTCTGGTTATCATTTTCTAACCACATTATACTAATGTCAGATGCAGGTTTTTCACAGCTTTTATTTCAGCCTTCAAGACAGCAAAATGCTACTCGGCCCCCTCTGGTTGCTAGTTCCTCTTTCCTTAGACCTCCTGCAACCACATTGCAGAATTCACATGCTTCAACTAGCTCTCACACTTTGGTACCACCACCTACACAGACCTCTTACAATACATCGAGAAATATCAGCGGGTTTTCTGCAAGAATACCTCATACCAACTCCATCTCTTCACCCTCGGGAAATCAGCAAGCAGGTAGGGAGCTACGTGCCCCTCCGCCACGTCTCCTGCCTTGTAGACCCTCAACATCTGTATCAGCCTCCGGTCTCGGTGGGGATATCCGTGCCCCTGCACCACCTCTTCCGCCTTATAGACCTTCAGCATCTATACCAGCATCCACTCATAGCGGGGAGATACGCGCCCCTGCCCCACATCTCCCGCCATATAGACCTTCAACATCTGTACCACCCTCTACTCATAGTGGGGAGATACGTTCCCCTGCACCACATCTCCTGACATATAGACCTTCAACATTTGTACCACCTTCCACTCATAGCGAGGAGATACGTGCCCCTGCACCACATCTCCCAACGTATAGACCTTCAATGTCTGTACCAGCCTCCACTGACAGCGGGGAGATACGTGGCCCTGCACCCCATCTCCCAGCATATAGACCCTCAACATCTGTACCAGCCTCTAGTCTCAGTGGAGTTCCACTTTGTATGCCAAATCAACCTGCACCTAGTAACTCTTCTGCAAATTCTTCATCATTAATGTCTCAGCGGCTTCCCAGACCAATGCTGGCAATCTCTCAGTTTGGTCTTCATAGGGGGCATGGGCATGAGAACACAGGTGGGTTCCCCACTCCTAACCTATCTGCCGTGGATACGTGCATGAATTCTAATAGCCAATCTAGCATTAATCTGCCAAATACTCTGCTGCGTATGTCAGATCATTCCCAATTTGGCGCAAGTAGCAGCATGCCAGTTAACTCAGCCCAAGAAGCTACACCTTCTGATGTTGTCTGTATATCAGATGATGACTGACCAGAGGAAGTGTTCAAATATTTTTTGCACATTTGTGGTAACACTAAGCAATGATACATGCTCATTTTTCTGCTAGTCAATCAGGCATCTGACTTGAATTTAGGACATAATTTTGGTGATGGTAAATGGTAATGCCTTGCGCTCCAGTTTTTGTTTTGTGTATCTTTGTAATCATTAATTTATTTATATACCAGATGTACATATATAACGTATACTTAATGTAATTAAGTACATGGTTATCTTGGGGATTGCAATTAATAGCCGTACGTTTAAATTAAGGAAAATTCTTGTTTACCCATCAATAAAAGGTGGGTAATACTACTCATGTTTAGTTGGCCCAATCAAAACAATGTATTTATATAACATTAAAAATAATAGAAAACACACAAATAACTTTGATTGGTGCCAACTCAGCATGGGTTGTGTTACCCACCTTTTATTGATGGGTACTCAAGTTGTCACCTTAAATTAAACAGTATTTTAATTTTTTTTAGTCGCGAATAAAACAGTATTTAAATATCATATCTATCATGAATTTATTTTTTTATTTTAATTTTGTAAGAGTATGAGTCTCTTTTTTGGTAACCTATTGGCACAAAGTACTTTTGTAAGCACGATCATTTTTAAACATTCTACCACTCACTCTTTTATTAAATGAAATTATTGTGGGAGCCATACATTGAAAATAGGTCATGCATAAAGTGGTGGAAACTATATGAATTTCATCTAATAAAAGAATAAAATTTAAGTGGAATAATTCCAACACAAGTTATTATTAAGTGGAATAATTTAATTACTAAATACATATGCTCGTAAGGTATTATTAAGTGGAATAATTCCAACACAAGTTACTCTTGGTAATTTGATTACACGTCTTTTTTTTATATTGAATTCCACATCTATTTATGTATATACTAATATCTTTTTTTAAGGAGAGTATATACTCATATTGTGTTTCCTTCACAATAATAAAACTAATATCGTGTGAAGAAAATGGAAAATTGACTGAATTTTATGTGAGATGTGTTATGTAGACAAACACAAAAGTCGCACACAGTGTAAAATAAATTTACATGGTATTGGAACTGATATCTGAGTAAAAAAAAGTAAGAAACTGTATAATTCATGTTGGATTTTGTGTTTGATAAATATTCCTGTTTTTATATATGGTTGGTTATATAGAGAAAGTGACAAAAAAAAAAATTAGAAAATTCAATATTATCTAATATCTACCTGAGTTTTTTGATCAATTTTTTCAACGGAAAGCCACCGAAGCATTGGAAGTTTGAAAATGTACCCAACTAGAAAACGAATTAAGGAGAGGTGGAAAGAAAAGAAAGATAACCTCAGTCCTCACTCAATTTTTATTTCATACTGAATTGAAGTGATAAAAAATTATTGTATGTAAATTAATATTTTTCTTCGTTTATTTTAGCTTCTTTAAAAAAAAACTTTGTTTAATTTTTTATGGAATAATTTGTTTTGTGAGAAATTTATTTAATTGAATGAATTTTTTTGTAAATGATGATAGTATACATAATAAAATTTATTAAAATATATTTATATTTGAGTTTATCGAATATGACATATCTTTATTGTTGTTTGCTATATTTGAGTGAGGATAGGTGGGAGTATCACTTACAGCCACAAGCAAGCAAGCCATGATAATTGCTGAAATTTCCACTTATGGATTTGTCCTCTTCTAAATGAGAGGTTCTATTTCTCTTTAGATTTTTTTTTTTTGACAACAATGTTTAATGGACACCCACTTTTTTCGTATATCTACAAAATCTATTAATCACATAAAAAAATATAGTTCAATTGTATAAATGGTTAATTTAGATCACGTTAAAAATTGTGATTAATCATATAGTTAAATCAGTCACAATTGAATTTACCGTCTGTCGCGTCGAATTTCGGATATCAAGCTATTGACGAGCTTTGAATCACTAAATTTAAATCACGACTGAACTTTTAATTTTTCGGGGAAAAAAGAAAAAAGTTCGAAATTACCTTAATGTTAGAGATTTTGGGTTCGGGAGTCGATTATGCAAGGGGAAGGTATTAGCACCCCTCACATCCGTTGTACTCAACGGGAACCTCCTAGTTAGCTAAGGCTAGAATGTTTTTAACGTTTTGCTTGCATGCTTGAATATGTTAAAAGGGAAAAAGAAAAAATATGATGAAGAGGACAAAGAAAGTTTTTTATTAATGGGCTTGACAAGATGTGAATCCTGCTCCTACGTATCTCCCGGTGCGATGGAGAATTCAAAGCTTACGTAGTTCTTTGGTAGAAAAAGTTTGTGTGTTGGTTGGTTTTAATTATGAAAAAGATTTGGTCGCGCTCGGACGAAAAAGTTTGGTTGAAAAAAGGAAACGCGGTCTACTATCGTTGTATGGATAGCTTAATGAAGACTGATAAAAAGCTTTTACCTACTACCGTTATGAGGGTAGCTTAATGAAGGTAAAAGGGATTTTTGTTAAAAAAAAGGGGGAACGGACTCGCGCTCGGGCTATGGTATCCGTTTGAAAACGCGCACGGGCGTAAAAAGGTTTAAATGAAAAAAGGACGGACTCGCACTAGGACGATGGTATTCGTTTGAAAACGCGCAAAGGCGTGAAAATGTTTAAATGAAAAAAGACGGACTCGCACTAAGGCGATGGTATCCGTTGGAAAACGCGCAAAGGCGTAAAAGGTTTGAATTGACCACGGGGGCCAAGAAAAGTTTAAATTGACCACGAGGGATCAAAGGAAGGTTGGATTGGTCAGAAGGACCAATAAAAGGATTAAGTGCGTGGGACGCGTTAAAAATAGAATGACGATTGCCCGAACAACGAGACATACGTCAAACATTCGTGCAACCGGGGAATGGAGAGACATACGCCAAACCATTCCTTTTTCATTCAAGTTTTTTGTTGAAACTCAAAGAAACCTCAAAAAGGAACAAAACACTTGGTTAAAAAACCTAAGGAAAATTTATTGCTCAAATTAGTTGTTGCAACCTATGAGCGAATGTTGTTCAAATTTTGAAAGTGATGAACAAGTTTGTTTCTAGCTTATGATGCAAAAAATGAACAAGCATTGTTCACGCGTGTTGGAATTTAGGAACAAGTTCGTCGAAAATCATGAACACGTTTGTTGTTCAAGTTTGTTGAAAATAGTGAACATAGCTTGTTGCTTAAGTTATTGGAACTCAAGAACAAGTGTTATTCAAGTTTGAAAAATGAACAAATTCATGAAAAGATGCACAAGTTTGGAAAATGCACAAGTTCGGCTCAAAGTTTAGTTTGGTTTTGAAAAATGAACAAGTTCGGCTCAAGTTCACGTTTGATTGAAAATCATGAACAAGGTTGTTGTTCAAGTTTAGTTTTGAAAATAATGAACATGGCTTATTGCTCAAGTTTGATTTTGAAATTTAATGAACGTAACTTGTTTCGCAAGTTATCTAAAAAGTATTGCTCAAACTTGTGAATTTTTCAACATCATGCAAAACTCTTTTCATGTTTTAAACAAAATGAGTTTTAATCCTCTTAGGTTCTGAGTTTTTTAGGTTAGAACCTCAAAAATTGGCTTTTTAGAAGCCTGAACTCAGATTCTGAGTTCTGCAATTTTCGCAGAGCAACCTGAACTTGGCTCTGCGAACCTAAGTTCTGTCATGGTCGCAGAGCGACCATGACTTTGCTCTGCGAACTCTGCGAAAAATTGAACTCAAAAGCTGCTTCTGAACTTCTGTTCACGCTGCTTCTGAATAAGCTTCAGAACCTTGAGGGGATTAAAAAGCTTTGAAAATTAGGAAGAAAAGGAGTACAACAACTCAATTTAGTGTTTTGCAAATTTGAGATTTCTTTGAGGTTTCAAAAGTGGTTTTTTGAACAAAGTGAGATTAAACAAATATTAATGATGCAATCAGCAATGCAAAATGAAAGATAAAGAATTTAGAATACTTACAGAACTCCTAGCAATGCTTGTGTGGCAAGAGATAGGAAAGGACTTGAAGGATTGTGATTTTGCAAAAGTTGGAAGTGTTGATGAATAAGAACAATGACACTAGTGTTTCTCTTGCTGGAAGAACTATGTTTCTGCTCTAAAATTCTGTGATTGAATGGTTTAATTGTGTTGTTGAAGTGTGTTCAATCCTTATGCCTTGCATTCCTTTTATAGGCAAAACCAAATCAATTGTCATGATGAAAATCTCTAGAGCCAAGCTGTTTTGTGGGCTAGAAACCAGGCTATTTGCTTTGCATTTAATGCAAAAGGGAAGAGGTGACATTGCCTTGCAATCTTGGTCAAGACTTTGGCCAAAACCAGCCATTAATGAAGCTGATTTATGACAGAAAAATGATGAAAAAGTGGAAAAACAGGGCTGTTTGCATTTGAGCTGTCCTTGGGATTAATCCTTGCAATCTTGAGAGGTCAAGCAAGGAAAAATGTGTGCTGCCATGTACAGAGGTTGGGGGGAGCAAAAGGAACATGTGGGCTGGTGTGAGAAGGAAGGAAAGGCTGCTGAAACAGGGCAGCACTCATGGTCTTTGGGCAAGCAAAAGGCTCTATGTTTGACTGATTTTGGTGGAGAAGGAAGGAAGAAAAGAGAGCAAGCTGCTGGCTGGCAAGCTCAGGGTCAGTAGCAGGTCAATTGGGAGGGATGAGGACTGCCCAAGGGCAGCCAACTTGCTTGGCACATGCTTGGTTAGCATAAAATCCTTCTCACCTTGGCTTTTAATGGCATATGCTTAATTTCTTGTTTTGCTGGATCTAAACAACCAAAATTGACAATAACAGTGATAATAATAATGATAGATGATAATAATAATAACTATAATGAAAACAAAAGAAAGATAAATCAAAGAAATAAAATCTGCAAAACATCGCAGAGTTCGCAGAGCGATGGGAACTTTGCTCTGCGAACTCCCCTTTTTAATTTTTTTTCTTTTCTTTAAAATAAAACAATAAAACAAATAATAATAATAGTAATGGTAATAATAAAAGTAATAATGGAAACAAAAAATAATAATGATAATAGTAATAAAGATGATAATAATAATAATGATGATGAAAAAGATTAAAATAATAACATTGATGAAAAGGTAATAATAATAATATTAATGAAAAAAGATAATAATAATAATATTAATAATAACAATAGTGATAATAGTAATGATAATAATAATAATAATAATAATAGTAATGATAATGATAATAAATATTAATAAATAAAAAATCCAAAAGTAAAGATAATAATAAAAGGTAAAAGTAAGAAATTAAAAATTATAATGAAATAATAAAAGATAAAAAAACAAAGAAAAATATGAGTCAAAAAATGGGATATGACAGATGCCCCTATTTAAGTTTCTTCGCCCCGGAGATTAAAAGTGAAATTTTGAATTTTGACGGGTCGAAGAGACTTAAATACAGAGTACACCATTTTTGACTAGATTTTTCTTGAATTGAAAATGATATGGATGTATGCATGCAAATGTTGTGAATGCTCGTAATGCAAGTATGAATGCAAAGACGGCAAAGATGACCCGACTGGGGATAAAAAGTGAATCAAAGGGATACCCGGGTTCGTTAAAGAAACGGGATCCGACTCTACTGGGGATAGTGTGGTTCCACTGGGGATAGGGTTGTCTACTACCAGAATGATAGCTTAATAAAGACAACAGACCAAGGTTACTTTGGTGGTTTCACCGGGGATTTTACACTGTTTCGCTACTATCGTGTAGACGACAGCTTGAAACAAGGTAAAAGAAAACGACACTGCCTACTATCGGTGTGCGGATAGCTTAATGAAGACAGATGACATCACTGGGGAAATATGACAGGTAAGTATGTGGTTGATAGCTTAGAAAAGGTACCATAAAAAGAGAAGACTTCGCCTACTACGGCCTCACTGGGGAAATTATTTTACCTACTACCATTGTGATGGTAGCTTAAAGAAGGTAAAATGTAAATGTCAGCTGTTCGGGATGTTGCCGAACTGCCACTGACGATAAGAAATAAAGGTAAATGTCAATTGTCCGGGTTGTTGCCGAACTGCCATTGACGACAAGAAATAAAGGTAGATGTCAAATGTTCGGGTTGTTGCCGAACTGCCATTGACGACAAGAAGTAAAGGTAGATGTCAACTGTTCGGGTTGTTGCCGAACTGCCATTGACGACAAGAAATAAAGGTAGATGTCAACTGTTCGGGTTGTTGCCGAACGGCCATTGACGACAAGAAATAAAGGTAGATGTCAACTGTTCGGGTTGTTGCCGAACTGCCATTGACGACAAGAAATAAAGGTGAATGTCAACTGTTCGGGTTGTTGCCGAACTGCCATTGACGACAAGAAATAAAGGTAGATGTCAACTATTCGGGTTGTTGCCGAACTGCCATTGACGACAAGAAATAAAGGTGAATGTCAACTGTTCGGGTTGTTGCCGAACTGCCATTGACGACAAGAAATAAAGGTAGATGTCAACTGTTCGGATTGTTGCCGAACTGCCATTGACGGTACTGGGGATGCTGCTGACAAGCTGTTCATTACAGAACTGCCACTTCAATTGGGGAGAAAAGATGCACAAGATGTTCGTTAAAGAACTTGCCACTTGGCATAAAGACAAAATAAAGATACGCTCAAGCTGTTCATTTGTTGAACTTGCCACTTGACGATAACGCTGGGGAGTATGCACAAGCTGTTCGTTCGAACTGCCACTTGGCAACAACACTGGGGGATATGCACAAGTTGTTCGTTAAAGAACTGCCACTTGGCAAAAAGAGGGTGACATCTCTGGACCAGACACACTGAGGATGACACTTGGGTAAAGACTCATGGTGGTTAATGCAGCCATGTATGAATGATATTGTTGTATGTTGTATGCATGAATGTGTATATGCATGAATGTATGAATGATAGCACGACTCGTGTGACTTGTATGATTGTATGACTTGTACTGGGAATGTTGTGTGAAGGATTGACTTGCATTGGGGATACACAAGTTGTTCGTTAAGGAACTGCCCCTTGGTATAAGGGTATGATGAAAGATGCACAAGCTGTTCGTTAAAGAACTGCCACTTGGCATAAAGGAGGTGACATCACTGGACCAGATACACTGGGGATGACATTTGGAGAAAAAGATTGATTTGATTGATTGTATGACCGATAAACTTGATGAGACAAGATTAGACCGGTAAGATGAAAAGTGGACCGACGTCGCATTACAAATACTCGGTAATCTTCGTCGGGGATGAGGTCACAGGGGACACATCAAAACATTGACGGGGTAAGAACCGTAACCACTAATGAGGAATAAACACCTCATGGGGAGATTGTTAATCCACTGGGGAACATTGGGATAATTGTTGGTAAATGTCGGTGAATATGGGATATTCACTGGGGATTGTTTGTTGGGGGCATGATAAATTGTGAGGGAGAGCATGATATGAATATGAGATGCATGCTAATGAATGAGTTTGATATGATGCATGCACTATGCTGACATGTGGGATGACAGACGTCATGTTGGACGCTGGGGATTATGATTGAATGCCGAGCAAGGTCGGGCTTGGATTATGATTGGATGCCGAGCAAGGTCGGGCTTTGGTTATGTTTGGATGTCGAGTAAGGTCGGGCTTGGATTATGATTGGATGCCGAGCAAGGTCGGGCTTTGGTTATGTTTGGATGTCGAGCGAGGTCGGGCTTTGGTTATGATTGGATGCCGAGCGAGGTCGGGCTTTGATTATGTTTGGATGTCGAGCGAGGTCGGGCTTTGATTATGTTTGGATGCCGAGCGAGGTCGGGCTTTGATTATGTTTGGATGCCGAGCGAGGTCGGGCTTTGCTTATGTTTGGATGCCGAGGGAGGTCGGGCTTTGGTTATGTTTGGATGTCGAGCGAGGTCGGGCTTTGATTATGTTTGGATGCCGAGCGAGGTCGGGCTTTGATTATGTTTGGATGCCGAGCAAGGTCGGGCTTTGATTATGTTTGGATGCCGAGCGAGGTCGGGCTTTGATTATGTTTGGATGCCGAGCGAGGTCGGGCTTTGGTTATGTTTGTGCCAATGATGATTGGGCTTTGTTTGAAATTGTATTTGTGAATGCCAATGAAAATTGGGCTTTGTTTGTGATTGTGTTTGTAAGGGCCAATGAAAATTGGGCTTTTGGAAATGGGGTTTGTGAGTGCCAATGGAAATTGGGCTTTGGGTTGGAAATTGTGTTTGGGAATATGTTTGTGAGTGCCAATGAAAATTGGGCTTTTTGGAAATGGGGTTTGGTTTGAAATTTCAGATTGCATGATTCATATGAGATTTGCACAGGCAATTTTGATGTTCCCATTAATCGAAGATTGCACTAAAAATTTGAAATAATACTGTGCGCCCTCGTTTAAAAACGCGCAATCCTCCGAGGACGTCCGCGAACGCTCGGAGGGCCTTGTGAAGTCGCCACCAAAGTTTTTGTGTAAAGGGAACGTTGATAAACCCTTAAGTTTTTTGTTTGAAGGGAAACGATAATAAAACCCTTGACGATGAGGAAAAGGACTGGTCATCGCAACCATTGTCGGGTTCGGGAGTCGATTACGCAAAGGGAAGGTATTAGCACCCCTCACGTCCGTTGTACTCAACGGGAACCTTCTATTTGGCTAAAGCTTAAATTGTTTTTAAATGTTTTGCGCGCATGCTTATCTATGTCAAAAGGGAAAAAGAAAAAATATGATGCGAGGGAAAAAGAAAGTTTTTTATTATTGCGCTTGACAATATGTCGATCTTGCTCCTACGTATCTCCCGGTAGTCGGAGAATTCAAAGCGTACGTAGTTCTTTGGTAGAAAAACGTACATATGTTGGTTAATTTTAAATGGACGATGTTTTAACCGAATTCTCGCGATTAAACGTAGCTTGTATGCTCGCGCATGGGAGACTTATTAAGCGTATAGCTTGTATGCTTGCGCATGGGAGACTTATTAAGCGTATAGCTTGTATGCTCGCGCATGAGAGACTTATTAAGCGTATAGCTTGTATGCTCGCGCATGGGAGACTTATTAAGCGTATAGCTTGTATGCTCGCGCATGGGAGACTTATTAAGCGTATAGCTTGTATGCTCGCGCATGGGAGGCTTATTAAGCGTTTGTTTACGAATCGCGCTAGAATGTCTAAAAAGCATGTCCATTGGGTAAAAGGGTTCGAGTTGGTCGCTATGGGACCAAAAAGGGTGCAATGGACTCAAACGAGTCGATCATTGACCGAGGTGACTCCAACGAGTCGGGGATGGTTCGATTGATCCAACGGGATCAAGAACGGGTATAATGGACTCGAACGAGTCGAACATTGACCGGAGTAACTCAAACGAGTCGGGGGATTGAATCTAGTGGCCACGGGGGACCAAAAGGTTCGGATTGACCACAAAGGGCCAAGAATTGGTTTGGTATGGTTGGATACGTTGAAAATGGAATGACGATTGTCCGAACGACGAGACATACGTCACGCATTCGTACAATCGGGGCAATGGAGAGACATACGTCACACCATCCCTTTTTCATTCAAGTTTTTGGTTGAATTTCTTAGAAATCCCAAAGTTTATCAAAACATTTGGTTTGAAACCCAAGATGAAGAGGTTTTAGCAATTTTGTTAGAAAACGCACAAGTTCGGCTCATTTTGCGAACGATTTTGAAAAGCGAACAAGTTTGGCTTATGTTCACGTTTGGTTTTGAAAATCATGAACAATGTTTATTGTTCAAGTTTGGATTTGAAAGTAATGAACATAGCTGGTTTGTTCAAATTGTTTTGAAAGATTGTGGACATAACTTGTTTTGCAAGTTATCCACAAAAGCGTTACCCGAACTCGCAAATCTTTCAAAATTATGCAAAATCCTTGACATGGTTTGGATAAAATGAGTTTTAAAACTCCTAGGTTCTGAGCTCTTGGGCTAGAACCTCAAAAATTGGTCATTTGGGAGCCTAAACTCAGATTCTGAGTTCTGTCATGGTCGCTCTGCGACCATGACTTCGCACTGCGAACAATGCGAATTTTTGAGTTCAGAAGCTGTTTCTGAACTGTTGTTCAGAAACAACTTCTGAACACACTCAGGACCTTTTAGGAGAGTGAAAAGATTTGAGTTTTTGCAATGAAAAGGGATGGACAAACCAGTTTTGATGTTTTGCAAACCTTGGGATTTCTTTTGAAATTCAAAAGGGGTTTTTAGAACAAAAAGGTTTTGGACCAAAATTGATATGCAAACACAATTGAAAATGCAAGACAAAGGCTTAGAAACTTACAGAAATCCTTAGCAAAGCTCCAGCTACAATGAACTTGGATTAGTTGAAGGTTCTTGCAAAGGTTTTGAATATTGGTGATGAACTTTGAACTTTGTAATGCTTTGTGTTTGGATTGGTTTTTTTTTTCTGGTTGTTTGCAAGTGTTTGTAAGCTGGAGTGAGTAGTGTTTCTTTGTGAATAATTGCTCTTAGAATCCTTTTTTCCTCTTGCCTTGCATCTCTATCTATAGGCCAAAATGCAATCCAATGCAATGATGGAAAATCCATAGGACCTAGCTGATTTGTGGGCTAAATTCAGGCTAAAAGGCTTTGCATTTAATGCTAATGGATAGAGGCAACCTTGCCTTGTGCCAAGGGTTAAATCCTTGACTGATTTCAGCCACAAATTCAATGGTCTTTGGATAGAAATGATGATGAACATGGCTGGATTGCAATTGGCTATGCTTGGGGATTGATCTTTGCAATGTCAATGGTTGATCAATAAAAACGTGCACTGTGGTGTGCAGAGATTGGGGGATGCAAAAGGCAAAATGTGGCTGGTGTGAGAGGGATGAAAAGCTGTTGCAAAACAGGGCAAGCAATCATGGCTTTTGCAAGTGCAAAACCAGCTGGGTTTGACTGGTTTTGGGGGAGCAAGCAGGAAGAACGTCCTCAAGCAGGTGGCTGGCAACCTTGGGGTGGTTAACAGGTCACTTGGGAGGGACAAGAGCTGCCCAAGGGCAAGCCCACTTGCTTGTCACATGCTAGGTTGGAAGAAAAAGCTTCTTTCCTTGGCATTAATGGCAAGTCTCTCAACTCTGGCTTTGCTGAGCCCAAATAGCCATGAATGTTGATTAAAATAAATATGCAAATGATGTGTAACAAAAACTGGAATTAAATCAAAGAAACCAAAAATCTGCAGAAAAATCGCAGACTTCGCACTGCGAAGTGAACTTCGCACTGCGAAGTCACCATTTTTGAAATGTTGACTTTTTTGTTGACTTTGGTTGACTTTGACCTTTTCCCTCTCTTTGATTTTTTTTTTATTTTTGTTTTAAAAGGCTTAGGACAAAATTGGGGTACTACAGCTGCCCCTACTTAATTGTGTCTTTGCATAGAGTGTGTGAGTGCCGAGGGCATCTCATGAACTCTTTGCGAAGATCAATTGAGTAAAAGAAGGACCCGAATTTTGTCCTTCGCGGTACGAAAAGATCGCAGTGAAATGAAAATATTGCTATGCAAAATGTAAAAGGTTGATCATATCCAGCCGCTGACACTAGAGGTAGATCTCTAAGGATGAAGTGGTTCTATTCAGTCGCTTACACTGAAGGTTGATCCACTGGGGATAAAGGTTGATCGTATCCAGCCGCTAACACTGGAGGTAGATACCTAGGGATGAGGTGATCTTATTCAGCCGCTTACACTGAAGGTCGAAACACTGAGGAAGGTGATCTTATCTAGCCGCTTGCACTAGAGGTGGATCCCTAAAGAAAGGTGATCTTATTCAGCCGCTTACACTGAAGGTCGATCCCTAACGGTGAAGTGATCTTATTCAGCCGCTTACACTGAAGGTCGAAACACTGAGGAAGGTGGTCTTATCTAGCCGCTAACACTAGAGGTGGATTCCTAAACTGAAATGGTCTTACCCTGAATAGGTGCCCTGAGGAAATGGAATGGTCTTACCCTGAATAGGTGCCCTTACCTGAACTGAAATGGTCTTACCCTAAATAGGTGCCCTAAACTTCCCTGGGGAAATAAAATATACCGCTATGGGGGTACATGTAATCATCTCTAGACTTGGCTAGTACTTAGATTGTTGAAAGAGGAAAACATGATTGTTGATGCATGATATGCTTCATGTTACCTTATGCAGTATGATATGCAATGTAATATGATACGAGATAGACTCAATCAAGAATTTCCGCTGGGGAATTGGGGACAGTTTGTGCAGGAGGTTCACTGGGGAACACTTGCTTAACTGTTGATGGATGCTGGTGAATATGTGATATTCACTAGAGAATCCTTGTTGATGATGCATGACATGATTATGAAATGCATGTGTATGAATGATTTGGATATGCATGCATGAATGAAATTGACATGAGGCATGTATTATGTTATGATATGATATGTGGGATGCATGTTTGGGTGCCGAGCAAGGTCGGGCTTTTTCTGGGGATTTGTGTTGGTCTGCCAATGATGATTGGACTCTTGTTTTAGGTTGAGACTCCCTGGGGAATGTCAATAAGGTTTGGCTTCATGGGGATATAAGGATCATTTTGGAAGCATGATCGATATCCAGCCTTGGTTGATGGGAAGGATGTTTGGGGTGTTTTGACTGGGGAATTTTGTTCCTCCAACCCTTGGGGTCTTTGCGCTCCACGTGCCGTGAGCTATGCACTTGCCTTTGCTGAAGAGCATAAGTCCTTTGGCGCAATATTTTGGGGGGGGAATTACCGCAATTCTTTCGAAATTTACGAAAATTCAAATAAAAACAACGTTTGTTTGTTTTGTTTTTTTGGAAGAAATTTCCTTTGTTTATTTCCCATGTTTCAATGCATTTTATCATGAATAAAACAAAATTTTATGCGCTAATGATAACACAAAATAATAAAAGGAAATTTATTCAATGCAGATTTGACTTCTTGAATGGGTAAAAAATACATGAAGTGAGAAGTGATTACTTCTCTGAGGAAAAAGATAGAGAAAGACAAGAAAAAAGCAAAAAGAAATTTGTTGGTTTTGGCACAACACATGCTATTTTCCTTATGACTTCGAGATTTTTTTTTTTTGAAGATGCGGACGAGACCGATTCTTCTCCTCTTGAATCCTGTCCGGAGCTTGGATGTTGCAGTCATTGCCTCTTTTTTTGTTAACCCCTAATTTTTGCCTGGGCCGCTCTTTCGAGTTTTCAGTCCACCGGGGTGTATTTCCTTTTTTGATGTCCTTTATTTTTGCCTAGACCGCCTTTTCAGGTTTTCAATCTAGCAGGACGCTTTCTATTGCCTAAACCGCCCTTTCAGGTTTTCGATTTAGCGAGCTTTTTCTCTTTTTTTTTTCTCTTTCTTAGGCATAATACTTCTTGACTGCATCAGAGTTTATTGCGAGTGGGAACTCCTCTCCGTCCATAGTGGTGATGATCAAGGCTCCGCCAGAGAATGCTTTCTTTACCACGTACAGTCCATCATAGCTTGGAGTCCATTTCCCTCGGGGATCTTTGTGGATAGGTAATATCTTCTTGAGCACTAGGTCTCCTTCTTTGAATTCTCGAGGACGGACCTTCTTGTCGAATGCCCTCTTGAGTCTCCTTTGATAGAGCTGTCCGTGACATATCGCCGTCAGACGCTTTTCCTCTATGAGATTCAGTTGGTCAAACCTTGTTTGGACCCATTCAGCTTCTTCTAGCTTGGTTTCCATCAAGACCCTTAACGAAGGGATTTCCACCTCAATGGGAAGTACAGCTTCCATACCGTATACTAAGGAGAAAGGGGTTGCCCCAGTTGAAGTGTGAATGGCTGTTCTGTAGCCATGTAGCGCAAAGGGAAGCATCTCGTGCCAATCCTTATATGTTGTTCTTATTGACTGCTTCTACCGCACCGTTCATCTTTGGTCGGTAAGGGGAGGAATTATGGTGCTCAATCTTGAAATCTTTGCACAACTCCTTCATTGTCTTGTTGTTCAGGTTTGCCCCATTATCGGTGATGATTCTATGGGGGGTGCCGTAACGACAAATGATTTCCTTCTTGATGAAGCGGGCTACCACTTGTTTGGTTACGTTTGCATACGAAGCTGCTTCTACCCATTTGGTGAAATAGTCGATGGCAACGAGGATGAAGCGATGTCCATTTGATGCTTTGGGCTCGATCATTCCAATCATGTCTATGCCCCACATAGAGAATGGCCAAGGTGAAGTCATGACGTTCAGGGGAGTTGGTGGTACATGCACCTTGTCGGCATAAATTTGGCATTTATGACAAGTCTTGGCATAGTGGAAACAGTCAGCTTCCATGGTTAGCCAATAATAGCCCGCCCTTAGGATTTTCTTTGCCATTGCATGCCCATTGGCATGGGTTCCAAAAGATCCCTCGTGGATTTCTTTGATGAGCATGTCCGCTTCATGTTTATCCACACATCTGAGCAGGACCATGTCGTAGTTTCTTTTGTAGAGGGTATTTCCACTGAGGAAGAACTGGGATGCCAATCTCCTGAGGGTTCTCTTGTCGGTGTGTGAGACATTTTCTGGATACTCTTGCTCTTCAAGGTATCGCTTGATGTCTTAGAACCAGGGTTTGCTGTCAAGTCCTTCTTCGACTAATGCACATACAACCGGTTTGTCTCTACGATCCATCTTTATGATTGGTGCTTCATTGTGGAAATTTACTTGGTACATTGATGATAATGTAGCCAAAGCATCCGCCACCTGATTTTCTTCTCGAGGTATGTGATGGAAGTCGATTTCATCAAAATGCTCAATCAACTCTACAACCCGGGCTCGATAGGGAATTAAATTGGGATGTTTTGTTTCCCATTCTCCTTTGAGTTGATAGATGACTAAGGCTGAGTCACCGTATACTTCAAGGTTTTTGATCCTTAGATCAATTGCTGCTTCGAGGCCTAGGATACATGCTTCATATTCTGCCATGTTATTGGTGCAGTCAAAGCATAACCTTGCTGTGAATGGTTGATATCCATTTCTTGGGGAGATTAAAACTGCCCCGATCCCGTGCCCCATGGCATTTGAGGCGCCGTCGAAAGCGAGCTTCCATCGAGCTCTCGGTTCTGGCCCTTCATCATCGCTTGTGACCTTTTCGTCATTCAAAGCTACGACATCTTCATCCGAGAAGTCGAATTGTATGGGTTGATAATCCTCCAATGGTTGGTGAGCAAGGTGCTCGGATAAAACACTCCCTTTGATGGCTTTTTGAGCAACGTATTGGATGTCGTACTCAGACAGCAGCATTTGCCAACGGGCTATCTTCCCTGTGAGGTCAGGCTTTTCGAAGATGTACTTGATGGGATCCATCTTTGATATCAACCAAGTTGTATGGGTCAACATGTATTGCCTTAGGCGTCGAGCAGCCCATGCTAAAGCGCAGCAAGTCTTTTCAAGTGAAGTATACCTTGTTTCACAGCCGGTAAACTTCTTGCTTAAGTAGTAGATTGCATGCTCTTTTCTTCCCGTTTCATCTTGCTGTCCTAACACACAACCCATTGATCCTTCAAGTACGGATAGGTATAAGATGAGGGGTTTACCCGGGACCGGAGGTATTAAAATTGGTGGTTCTTGCAGGTATTGTTTGATCTTGTCAAACGCCTCTTGGCAATCCTCATTCCAATGAACGGCTTGGTTTTTCCTTAGCAGTTTGAAGATTGGTTCGCAGGTAGCTGTCATGTGTGAGATGAACCTAGCGATGTAGTTCAATCTTCCTAAGATACCCCGGATCTCTTTCTCGGTATTCGGTGCTGGCATTTCTTGGATAGCCTTTACCTTGTCGGGATCCACTTCGATACCCTTTTGGCTGACGATGAAACCCAATAACTTTCCGGATCTAACGCCAAATGTGCACTTGTTAGGATTTAAGCGCAACTTGAACTTTCTTAGGCGTTCGAAAAGCTTTTGTAGATGGACTAGATGATCCTCCTCCGTTTGGGATTTGGCAATCATGTCGTCGACGTAGACCTCAATTTCCTTATGGATCATGTCATGGAAAAGAGTTACCATCGCTCTTTGGTATGTTGCCCCGACATTTGTTAATCCGAAAGGCATTACCTTATAGCAGAATATCCCCCACGGGGTGATAAATGTGGTTTTCTCCATGTCCTCTGGAGCCCTCTTGATTTGGTTATATCCCGAGAAGCCGTCCATAAAGGAGAAGACTGAGAATTGGGCTGTGTTGTCTACCAATATGTCGATATGTGGTAGCGGGAAATCATCCTTTGGGCTTGCTTTATTCAAGTCCCGGTAATTCACACACATTCTAACTTTGCCATCCTTCTTTGGAACTGGCACAATGTTGGCAACCCACGTCGGATACTTGGTTACAGCTAAGAGGCCGGCATCGAATTGCTTTTTGACCTCCTCTCTGATCTTGAGAGCCATATCGGGTCGAGTTCTTCTCAATTTCTGCTTCACTGGCCGGCATTCTGGCTTGAGTGGCAGCTTATGTACGACGATGTTAGGGTCTAAACCTGGCGTGTCTTGATACGACCAAGCGAATACGTCCACGTATTCTTGCAGAAGCTTAATCAACTTTCCTTTCATATCCTCATGTAGGGAGGCTCCTATCTTGACCTCTTTCTTATCCTCTTCGGTCCCCAAGTTGACCTCTTCAACTGATTCTTGGTGAGGCTGTATTACCCTATCCCCTTGATTTGCAAGTCTGGACAATTCTTCAGGCGGTTCACAATCGTCCTCTTCATCATCTTCCGTTTGATTAATCGGTAAATCGAAGTCATAAGGGATTAAGGCAGTGTTGTTTTTGGAGGGTGGATTTGTAGATCTGCATGAGTATGATTTTTTTTTTTAGGCTTTTTTGTAAAAAAAATTTTAAAACAAATGCAAAAAAGAAAAAGACTCAAATGAACATAAAAGAGTGATTTTATTCATGATTGAAAATAACTTTTAAAACATGGGGGCCCCACACGACTAATCATTTGCCTTGGGCAGAGCTAAATGATTTTTTTTAAAAAAAAGTAAAACAAACATGGTTTATTACATGATCTTGGTAATGATCTCGGGAATTGCGATAGCCCTCCAATTGTTCAAAGCTTCATCCGAAGCGCAACGGTGCACCAAATCAGGCACGTCTTCATCTACGTCTTCAAGTAGAGCCACTTGATCTTCATTGATAAATCCCGCACTGATGAATGTTTCCAAAATGGGGAAGATCCCTTGCTTTGGAGGCTTTGAGGAAGTTTCGGCTGATGGATGATACCCCAACCCGAAGCGATTTTTCTTCTCCGGTATGTCCACTAATTTGCCCCATCCGGCAGGTCGGCTTTCTTCTAGGGCCTCTCTTATTGCCCTCCATGATGACATGGCTATCCTAGCCTCTTTCTTGGGCTTTGAGCTCAAAGTCACGACATTCGCCACTTCCAAAGTCTGGAAGGGAACATCCACAGCTTCTTCGTCCGTTTCTATATAACGGAATGACGAGAGATGGCTTACCATCATGTCCTCTTGCCCGGAAACTACAATCATTTGGTTATCAATAATGAACTTAAGTTTCTGGTGCAGAGTAGAGGTGATGGCTCCGGCCGCATGAATCCATGGTCGTCCGAGAAGACAACTGTAAGTTAGATTAATATCCATGACTTGGAAGGTTATGGAGAAAATCTTAGGCCCGATTTGGACTGGTAAGTCGATCTCCCCTACGACGGCTCTTCTTGACCCATCGAAAGCTTTTACGACCAAGGCGCTGGGCTTCATTACTGTCCCTTCACAAGATAGCTTTAGGAGGGTAGTCTTGGGCATGACATTCAATGATGACCCCGTGTCCACTAACACTCGAGAGAGGATATGGTCCATGCATTTCACGGAGATATGTAAGGCGCGGTTATGAATATGCCCCTCGTCGGGTAGCTCATCGCCATTGAAACCCAAGTACCTACTTGAGGTAATATTTCCGACTATCCCGTCGAATTGGTCCACAGGAATGTCCTTGGTGACATGTGCCTCACTGAGGATCCGCAGCAACGCTTCTCGGTGTGCTTCCGAGCTTAGTAGTAGGGATAGCATGAAGATCTTGGAGGGAGTTTGACCCAACTGGTCAATGATTTTATACTCGCTCTTTTGGATTATCCTTAGGAACTCTTCGGCCTCTTTTTGTGGGGTTGTCTTTTGAGAGGGCCCCGCTTGGTTCTCCTTTTCCTCCACGCTGTTTTCTTTGAGCGGCTCTCTTAGTAGTACGGCTGGCGTCTTCCCGAGTTCTTTCGGAGCGAAGACTCTACCACTTCTGGTTATTCCTCCAACACCGGTAATGTAGGTGATGCTGGGCTCAATTTTGGCTAGTGGTTTTCCTTCCACATAGGCCACAGGTTGGTAATTCCATGGTACCCTCTTCGTGCTTCCAAAAGAGAAGGGTGCAGGTACGTGGAATATTATGGGTTGCATAAGCATTGGTACCTCTCTCCTTTGGTAAGGGATTTCGAGAGGTTTTGGGTCGTGAGACTCCAAGGTAGCAACGTCCATGCCGTCCTTTATATAGCCCATTTGGATCCAACCTTGGTCCATTAGCTCCTGAAGACAACTCTTCAACTCTCCGCACTTGTCCGGGTTGATTTTGCAGGCTTCGCAGTTGGCGTGCATCTCCTCGAACAAACCAAAACCGGTTAAACGCTCCCTTATGATTGACAGGGGAGTCTTAACATTGGCTACCTTCTTGATTGGACCAAAGTCCTCTTGTTCTTCCACCGCATTTATAGAGGGACCCGCATGCCCCGGCAATGGGTTATTTTTTACATTGGGGTTCTCTTCCTTGAAGGACAGCAATTTCTTGTCGATAAGGTCCTGGACCTTGTGTTTGAAAACTCTACAGTTCTCGACATTGTGCCCCACGGTTCCTGCGTGGTAATCACATTTTGCATTTGCGTCGTACCAATGTGGATATGGTGGCAACATTGGTGGTAGTAGTCTTGGCTCGACCATCCCCTTTTGGATTAGATATGGCAAAATTTGACCATAAGGCATAGGTACGGGATCAAACTGCCTATTGTTGTAGTTGTTCCTCGGGCCCGTTTGGTTCCTTGATGGGTACCCGCCTTGTTGTTGCTGCTGTTGATTTTGTTGAGGCAACACTGCTGGTTGTCGAGGTGGAGTTGTGGGAATTACTTGAGGTGAGTAACGCCCTTGAGCCGTTGCTGCTGCCACATAAGGATAGTGGTAGTGAGGCATTTGGTTTGATGGTGGGCAAGATGGTCCCACTAGAACAGCATTTGTCTCCCCCTCTTTCTTTTTGTGAAAGTTGCTGGGGGGTCTCCTAGCTCCACTTTGAGCTTCTAGAGGGCCTTGGATCCTTCCCCTCTTTACTCCGTCCTCTATTCTTTCACCAATCATGACTAGATCGGAAAAGCCGGAAGATGTGCTTCCAATCATTTTGTCATAATATGGGCCTTGAAGTTTGCCCATAAAGGTGTCGACAAGCTCCCTTTCCAACAATGGTGGTTGTACACGATAAGCTAGTTCTCTCCACCGTTGAGCGTACTCCTTGAAGGACTCATTGCTTCTTTGCAGGAGGTTTTGCAGTTGCATCCTATTTGGAGCCATGTCCAAATTATATTTGTATTGCTTTAGGAAAGCATCGGCTAGATCCTTCCAAGTTTGGACGTGGGTACGCTCAAGTTGCATGTACCAATCCAATGATGCTCCGCTTAAACTATCTTGAAACACATGCACCATGAGTTTCTCGTTCATTGCGTAAGCTGCCATTTTCCTACAGAACATCCGTAGATGGTTCCGAGGGCATTGAATTCCCTTGTACTTTTCAAAATCTGGTGCTTTAAACTTCGGAGGGATTACCACATCGGGCACTAGGCACATGTCCTAAGCGTTGTGGGCACCGTATGAACTGAATCCTTCGACAGCTTTCAACCTTTCTTCCAAAACTCGATACATTTGGGTGGTATCATTGTCTTGGTGGGTGGTGTCGGGAGCAGACTGTCTTGGCTGATTATTTTCCACATTATGAGAAATCACCTCATGCTGAGTAGTGGAAGTTCCTTGAGGACGACGCTCTTCGTTCCTTATGGGGATTGTGAGCGGTGGTGGAGGTGGTCCACGGCCCTCATTTTCAAATGGTGGGGTATAACCCACAGGTAAACCGTAAAGAGGCCATTGCACATTGGCTGCATCTGTTGTCGGGCGAGGGTTACTTTCTCGTGCCGATAGAGTTTGCATTAACTCTAGCATCTGATCCATCTTCCCCTTCATTCCATCAACCTCTTCTCTCAAAGCCGCTTGAGTTTGTTCCAAATTGTCCATGATCCTTTGTTTGTTGGCTCGTGTTCCGTACGAGTGTTGGAGATCTGGTTCTTGGACCGAGGGCTTTCGGGCTATGATTTCTTTGAACTGTTTTTAATGAGTTTTTTTTTTGAAAAATGCATGAAGATGCATGTGGATGTATGTATGCGATGAGTATGCAAAATATGTGTTTTTTTTTTTATTTTGCTTTATGAAGGAATTTAAAGGTGTACAATTAATATTAGCAATTTGAAATATTAAAGACCGGGAAATTGATTATGCTTCAAAATATTATATTTGATTAGATAACATTTGTTTACAAAGTGTAACTAATGCTATTACAAATCAAATAGCCGCTCGCTTCTCGGCTTTGCTCATCTCTTCCCTATAGAAATCTATGGTGTCCTTGCAGAACTTCATAAACTTCTGGATCTCCATAGGGATGACAAAGTAAGGCATGACCATCTCGGCCTCCGCTAGCTTCTTTGGAAGTTGGGTGATTACCAAGTTCGAGAATGCAACCAATTTAGTGAAATCCTCACTTAATCGGGTGGCGTCTTGCCATACACACTCAATCACTCCCTTGCGCTGGTCTAGCTTGACTCTTGCACTTCTAATTTCATCATGTAGTTGTGCAATATGGTCCCCGTGAGCTCTTGCAATCTTATCGAAGTATTCTTCAAATTTCTTGATGTCCGCTTCGAGACGATTGCATTTTAGCCTCCCTTGATGAGAAAGGCTTTCATGTCTTTGCCGTTGGACGCGTTCGGCTTGAAGCTGCTCTTTGTAGTCTTTAACTACTTCTTGGAGCTGTTGATTTTTCTCTTGAAATTTCAACCTCCATTTCCGTTGAGCTTCGATGGCTAATTCGCCGAACTTCTTGAACTCTTGGTTGGAATGCAAGATTCTTTCCAACTCTTCGTCCTTGGCCACAAGGTTGGCATCCGCACTAACCAAGCCGCCTCCTATCCAATCTCTCTTCCCTTCGGAGATCTTTAGCCGCTTTTGGCACACTAGGAGAGAATTTGTCACTTCATCTCGATCTCTCTTCGTCCTAGTGATTTCTCCTAAAGCTTGGAGGTGCTTCAATTCTAAGTCTCCATTTTTGTTTTGGAGTTCTCGAATTTTAGCTTTGAGTTCCTCCGCTTCTTTGTTGGGAATGGTTGCAATAGGTTTAGGTGTAGGAGGTTTTGAAGGGCATACGACCACAAAGGGTAACTTGATTGCTTTGACCCTCTCCCTCACCCATTGAGTATAAAGGGGTTTGGCGACACAGTTTCTCTTGCCAACCCTTCCTTTGCGCACTTGGTTCCATGCTCCCCGGATTCTCTCTAGCAATGCCGGGTCTTGATCACCTTCCCTTAAGAAGAAAGCTTCCAACAAAAGGTCATTGGGTTTATCTTCCATTGAAAAACCTAGTTGTCGGAGAGAGAGGACCGGATTGTAGTTAATACATCCCTTAGTACCAATGAGGGGTACATTAGGGAAGTCCCCGCAACTGAGGATGATTTCCGGGTCCTCTAAATTCGGAGAAAACCAATGGATGTCCTTCTCGGCGAGGGTTGTCATCCGTTGTGACCATTTGAGCTTGGCCCGGTTTTCCACAAAGTCTCGGTTTCTTGGCATGTGGGACATCATCCAAATTTGCACCACAGGAGTACAACAAGAAATTTTGCGTCCCCTTGCTTGTTCATGCCTAGAGTAGAGGGTATGATAAAAATCCGCCAAAATTGTGGGAACCGGATTTTTAGTCATAAATACCTCTAAAGCCGGAAAGTCTATGAAATCGTCCATGTTGGGGAATAAGACAATCCCGTAGACTTAGAGGGCTAGGATGGCGTTGAATGCTCTTCCCTCTTTGTTGGCTAACATCTCCCGAGCTTTGGCCTCCAAGAACTTTCTTGAGAATCCCTTAAGGTTTCCTCTAACTTCCAAGTTAGATGCTACTTCTTGGATGTCAAGGTATAAGGATTCGGCGATGGCTTCTAATGTGGGGTCCTTTCCCGGACCGAGATAGAGTTCATGATCCTTCATGATACACCCCAAAATCTTCTCAAATTCTTCCAAAGTCGGCGCTAGTTGGAAGTCTTGAAATGTGAAGCACCGTAGAGGTGGGTCGAAGAATTGCGCCAAAGTGGTTAAGGCCGTTGAATCTATTCTCACGGGTAGGAGATCAAGGATTAGCCCATAGCTTGCCTCGAAAATACTCTTGTTGACCGAGGAGAGCCTTTTACTTAGAGCTAATAAACTTTCCACCTTAGGAGCTTTAATCTTGAAGGCGAGCGTATTTTTATTCCCGGAATCCATATTTCTTTTTGCTAATATTTGGTTGTTCTTTTTAAATTCCTATAAAGCAAAATGATGCGAAAATTACTTTCATGAATGCAAATGATATGCAAGGGTATGGTTTATGAAGGTTCAGAACTTCCCCCCATCCTCACGTGTAGGCTCTAAAAGGTGAAATTTCCTAAGAAGAGGTCCCTAGAGTCATAGATCTCACATGGAATTAGGGTTGTCTATGGACATACATCGACATGACTTCAATTAATTCCACGTGAAAATCTCCTCTAAGCGGGGTTGGGCATCCTACCTCACGGACATACGTCAACGCGGGCTTCCGCTCACAACCACCATTCTAACTTAGTTTTTTCTCAAGCTCGGGTAGAGAGCCTCACACGTCCGGCATTAACCCGAACAATGTGGAGTACCATCGCTTAAGTAACCCCCGCATTTGATATATATGATATGAATATAAAGCAAAATAAAACATTTATAAACATAAAGCATAGGAATGACATGGATAAATAAGATAAAGCATGCGCGTAAATAAAAATAAAAACAATTAGCTTAAAAACCAAATAGAATAGGCTTGACTCGCTAGTGGGAAAAGGGTCCCCAGTGAAGTCGCCAGCTGTGCGCCCTCGTTTAAAAACGCGCAATCCTCCGAGGACGTCCGCGAATGCTCGGAGGGCCTTGTGAAGTCGCCACCAAAGTTTTTGTGTAAAGGGAACGTTGATAAACCCTTAAGTTTTTTGTTTGAAGGGAAACGATAATAAAACCCTTGACGATGAGGAAAAGGACTGGTCATCGCAACCATTGTCGGGTTCGGGAGTCGATTACGCAAGGGGAAGGTATTAGCACCCCTCACGTCCGTTGTACTCAACGGGAACCTTCTATTTGGCTAAAGCTTAAATTGTTTTTAAATGTTTTGCGCGCATGCTTACCTATGTCAAAAGGGAAAAAGAAAAAATATGATGCGAGGGAAAAAGAAAGTTTTTTATTATTGCGCTTGACAAGATGTCGATCATGCTCCTACGTATCTCCCGGTAGTCGGAGAATTCAAAGCGTACGTAGTTCTTTGGTAGAAAAACGTACATATGTTGGTTAATTTTAAATGGACGATGTTTTAACCGAATTCTCGCGATTAAACGTAGCTTGTATGCTCGCGCATGGGAGACTTATTAAGCGTATAGCTTGTATGCTCGCGCATGGGAGACTTATTAAGCGTATAGCTTGTATGCTCGCGCATGGGAGACTTATTAAGCGTATAGCTTATATGCTCGCGCATGGGAGACTTATTAAGCGTATAGCTTGTATGCTCGCGCATAGGAGGCTTATTAAGCGTTTGTTTACGAATCGCGCTAGAATGTTTAAAAAGCATGTCCGTTGGGTAAAAGGGTTCGAGTTGGTCGCTATGGGACCAAAAAGGGTGCAATGGACTCAAACGAGTCGATCATTGACCGAGGTGACTCCAACGAGTCGGGGGATGGTTCGATTGATCCAACGGGATCAAGAACGGGTACAATGGACTCGAACGAGTCGAACATTGACCGGATTAACTCAAACGAGTCGGGGGATTGAATCTAGTGGCCACGGGGGACCAAAAGGTTCGGATTGACCACAAAGGGCCAAGAATTGGTTTGGTATGGTTGGATACGTTGAAAATGAAATAACGATTGTCCGAACGACGAGACATACGTCACGCATTCGTACAATCGGGGCAATGGAGAGACATACGTCACACCATCCCTTTTTCATTCAAGTTTTTGGTTGAATTTCTTAGAAATCCCAAAGTTTATCAAAACATTTGGTTTGAAACCCAAGATGAAGAGGTTTTAGCAATTTTGTTAGAAAACGCACAAGTTCGGCTCATTTTGCGAACGATTTTGAAAAGCGAACAAGTTTGGCTTATGTTCACGTTTGGTTTTGAAAATCATGAACAATGTTTATTGTTCAAGTTTGGATTTGAAAGTAATGAACATAGTTGGTTTGTTCAAATTGTTTTGAAAGATTGTGGACATAACTTGTTTTGCAAGTTATCCACAAAAGCGTTACCCGAACTCGCAAATCTTTCAAAATTATGCAAAATCCTTGACATGGTTTGGATAAAATGAGTTTTAAAACTCCTAGGTTCTGAGCTCTTGGGCTAGAACCTCAAAAATTGGTCATTTGGGAGCCTAAACTCAGATTCTGAGTTCTGTCATGGTCGCTCTGCGACCATGACTTCGCACTGCGAACAATGCGAATTTTTGAGTTCAGAAGCTGTTTCTGAACTGTTGTTCAGAAACAACTTCTGAACACACTCAGGACCTTTTAGGAGAGTGAAAAGATTTGAGTTTTTGCAATGAAAAGGGATGGACAAACCAGTTTTGATGTTTTGCAAACCTTGGGATTTCTTTTGAAATTCAAAAGGGGTTTTTAGAACAAAAAGGTTTTGGACCAAAATTGATATGCAAGCACAATTGAAAATGCAAGACAAAGGCTTAGAAACTTACATAAATCCTTAGCAAAGCTCCAGCTGCAATGAACTTGGATTGGTTGAAGGTTCTTGCAAAGGTTTTGAATATTGGTGATGAACTTTGAACTTTGTAATGCTTTGTGTTTGGATTGGTTTTTTTTCTGGTTGTTTGCAAGTGTTTGTAAGCTGGAGTGAGTAGTGTTTCTTTGTGAATAATTGCTCTTAGAATCCTTTTTTCCTCTTGCCTTGCATCTCTATTTATAGGCCAAAATGCAATCCAATGCAATGATGGAAAATCCATAGGACCTAGCTGATTTGTGGGCTAAATTCAGGCTAAAAGGCTTTGCATTTAATGCTAATGGATAGAGGCAACCTTGCCTTGTGCCAAGGGTTAAATCCTTGACTGATTTCAGCCACAAATTCAATGGTCTTTGGATAGAAATGATGATGAACATGGCTGGATTGCAATTGGCTATGCTTGGGGATTGATCCTTGCAATCTCAATGGTTGATCAATAAAAACGTGCACTGTGGTGTGCAGAGATTGGGGGATGCAAAAGGCAAAATGTGGCTGGTGTGAGAGGGATGAAAAGTTGTTGCAAAACAGGGCAAGCAATCATGGCTTTTGCAAGTGCAAAACCAGCTGGGTTTGACTGGTTTTGGGGGAGCAAGCAGGAAGAAAGTCCTCAAGCAGGTGGCTGGCAACCTTGGGGTGGTTAACAGGTCACTTGGGAGGGACAAGAGCTGCCCAAGGGCAAGCCCACTTGCTTGTCACATGCTAGGTTGGAAGAAAAAGCTTCTTTCCTTGGCATTAATGACAAGTCTCTCAACTCTGGCTTTGCTGAGCCCAAATAGCCATGAATGTTGATTAAAATAAATATGCAAATGATGTGTAACAAAAACTGGAATTAAATCAAAGAAACCAAAAATCTGCAGAAAAATCGCAGACTTCGCACTGCGAAGTGAACTTCGCACTGCGAAGTCACCATTTTTGAAATGTTGACTTTTTTGTTGACTTTGGTTGACTTTGACCTTTTCCCTCTCTTTGATTTTTTTTTATTTTTGTTTTAAAAGGCTTAGGACAAAATTGGGGTACTACAAATACTAAACACAAAATTTATATCATACAGCTCAAGTTAATAACATATTTATCAATGAACCACCCCTAACACACTTCTTTATTAAGTAGATGAACAAATTGAATATTAATTGTGAGGGTATTGAACACTCATCCGACAAGTTTGCTAACATTCCGATCAAGTTATGTGTTCATCTAATCATCGTTTCTAAAAGCACAAAAGCATCGATCACAAGGTCCTTGAGGGTTGTAATTTGGCTTGGTTACAAAAGAATTGTCATATGTGGGAAATATTGAATTCAAATGGCCAAGCAAGAGGAATATTCTTTCTAATTACACACTTCCTCCTTATTTAAACACAACTCTTGGTGATTTACAAACATTTTTCTTTGATCTTGATAACTTTTTGATTTATTGATTTTTTTTCTTTTTCTTTTTTCTCTTTTCTTGGTTTGTTTTTCTTTTCTTTTTCTTTTCTTTTTCTTGTTGTCCAGATCAATTAAAGAATTCACCATTTACTTGATACACATAACCTCCTTTTTTCAACTTAGTCACAATGATACCCTAATTGAATGTTCCTTTATCTTTTGGCAAAGGACAATAATCATGATGGTTAAGGGTTCAAAAATGAAAATAAAATATCAGAATTCAATAATGATTTAACTATGAACTGAAAAAAAAAATTTACAAACTCCGGCAATTTCATTAAGTAATTGCGCTTATGAAAATTGGCAGTTCATAGTTAACGATTCTGATTCATTAGGCTCAAAGGGGTTAACAAATACTCACTTCTCACAGGGTGGGCTATTTGTGGTCAAGTGTTTCTACTCATATTCAAAAAAAATGTCTTGATCATATCAGCGCTTTCATACAATTTAAAACAATTTTCAGATTTAACATAAAAGAATCGAGTTAAACAAAAAATGCCGGTCTCCCGCATATATATAATGACTTTGAGGATTCCTCACATTTAGGCTAGTTCTAAATGGTTCACAGAATAAACATATCAACAACGCAAACTGTATGGTGTAACTTTTGTACTAAGTACGTATTTCTCATTCCAAGTTTAAACCTAGAAAAACAGGAAACATGTACCTTAGCTTTGCGCAAATCAATCAAATCTTATCATTACCATACATCTGTGGCTGAATCATTCAGCTTTGGATCGATCCATATTTGAGAATAGGGATGAGGCACCGGAATCTCTTGAAGGGTAGTGGGAATAGGGATGAATTCCTCACCAAAGTTGAACGACATGCCCCAAGTACAATTGGGGGGCCTAGTGTGTTGTTGAGCATCGGCATATAATGTTGGAGCCGAAGTAGATGTTGATACTTGGGCTTGAGAGCTGGATGGAGGAGGAGGTGTTGGCGGAATTTGTGCGGCAGCTAGTAATTTTACTAACTCCGTTAACTTCTCCATCTCGGTCCGCATAGATGTTAACTCTCCTCGGAGTTCCTGGTTCTCTTGTTCTAGGTGTTCCATCTTCTTCTTTATAGTTGCTCGGGTGTTATATGTGTGGGTTGTTTTGGGACGACGAGCCACTTTCCTTGACGGGATGACGCGTAGTGTTGCGAATGAAATGCGAACACCGATGACTCAATTCGGATTGTAAGAAATCCCGATAAGAAGGGGAATGAGTTTTGGACTCGAAAACAAATGTATGCATGTTGTGCATGATGTTAATGCATGTATGCGATGTATATGAAAAAAACATGCCCCTTTTTTTTTGTTTATGCAAAAAAAAAAATTATGAATGCAAATGTTTATGGTATGCAGGGGTTTGGTATAGGAATGTTCAAAACTTCCCCCCATCCTCACATGTAGGCTCTAGAGATGAAATTTTCTAAAAGGTCCCTAGAGTCACGGATCCCACAGGGAAATAAGGTCGTCAATTGCAAATTACTCGCAAGACTTCAATAAATTCCAAGTGAAATCTCCTCTAGGTTGGGTTTTCGCATCTTCCTCACGGACATACGTCAACGCGGGCCTCCGCTACGCAACCACCATCCTATCTTAATTTCTCTCAAAGCTCGGGTAGAGAGCCTCACACGTTCGGCATTAACCCGAACAATGTGGCGTAACATCGCTCATGTAACAAACCCCACAATTGATATATTGATATGAAGCAATATGACATATATAAATATAAAGCAAGAGAAGAAAAGCAGATAAGGACAATAAAACAAAAGCATGCAAGCAAAACGAGAAAAACTTAGCCTAGAAGCTAACTAGGATAGGCTTGACTCGCTAGCGAGTAAAGATTAATAATAAAACACCATATCCCCAGTGAAGTCGCCATTTTTGTCACGTCGAATTTCGAATATCAAGCTATTAACGAGCTTTGAATCACTAAATTTAAATCACGACTGAACTTTTAATTTTTCGGGGAAAAAGGGAAAAAAGTTCGAAATTACCTTAATGTTAGAGATTTTGGGTTCGGGAGTCGATTATGCAAGGGGAAGGTATTAGCACCCCTCACATCTGTTGTACTCAACGGGAACCTCCTAGTTAGCTAAGGCTAGAATGTTTTTAACGTTTTGCTTGCATCCTTGAATATGTTAAAAGGGAAAAAGAAAAAATATGATGAAGAGGAAAAAGAAAGTTTTTTATTAATGGGCTTGACAAGATGTGAATCCTGCTCCTACGTATCTCCCGGTGCGATGGAGAATTCAAAGCTTACGTAGTTCTTTGGTAGAAAAAGTTTGTGTGTTGGTTGGTTTTAATTATGAAAAAGATTTGGTCGCGCTCGGGCGAAAAAGTTTGGTTGAAAAAAGGAAACGCGGTCCACTATCGTTGTATGGATAGCTTAATGAAGACCGATAAAAAGCTTTTACCTACTACCGTTATGAGGGTAGCTTAATGAAGGTAAAAGGGATTTGATAAAAAAAAAGGGGGAACGGACTCGCGCTCGAGCGATGGTATCCGTTTGAAAACGCGCACGGACGTAAAAAGGTTTAAATGAAAAAAGGACGGACTCGCACTAGGACGATGGTATCCGTTTGAAAACGCGCAAAGGCATGAAAAGGTATAAATGAAAAAAGATGGACTCGCACTAAGGCGATGGTATCCGTTGGAAAACGCGCAAAGGCGTAAAAGGTTTGAATTGACCACGGGGGCCAAGAAAAGTTTAAATTGACCACGAGGGATCAAAGGAAGGTTGGATTGGTCACGAAGGACCAATAAAAGGGTTAAGTGCGTGGGAAGCAAAATGTTTGAGAAGCAAAATGTCCAGTGTACAATATTTATTTTAAACTTATTATCATCGACAATTTGTTTTGTCTAAAGTAACTATTTTCAAACTTCTATAAGTTACAACATGCCCCGTGTATAATAATTATTTCAAAATCTATTTTTTTTACAGAAATTATTTCAAAATATTAATCACGGACAACTTGTCCTATTTTTTTTTTTTTAAACAAAGATGCCAAGAGCATCAATTCATTAGAAAAACCAAAAAGAGTACAAAAAAGAAAAGGGGACCAAACCAAGACCTTTTCAAAAGGTATTAAACCTGAAGTTGGGCATTCCCAACCTATTCCTAGTGTACTCTCCCCTAATGAAATCAGGGATAAAATTCGACCAAAACAGATCAAAAGACGACAAAGAAAGACCTAGGTTGGCAAGCCTATCAGCTCAAGAATTGCCTTCTCTATAAATATGGGACACAAAAAACCTCATGCCTCTCAATCTGACCAAACAGTTTTCCCATCTATTTCTTAAGGACCAAGGAACCACAGAGTTTGATTTGAAGGCTAAGATAACAAGCTGCGAATCTGACTCCAGCCAAACAACTTGTCCTATGTTTTATACTTGTTTTTCATGTAAATATTAAATTAGCAACTACTTTAACAAATTCTTCTAAAAAATAAAATATTTAAAAAATTTATCAACAGCTACTCGGCATATGTTTAATAATTACTTTTAAATTTTTATAATAAAAAACTTTGCCCAAAAATAATATTTGTTTGAAATTTTATATTAACAATAACTTGTCCTGTGTATAATAATTATCGTTGAATTTTTACGAATGGCAGCTCTTCCCGTGTATAATAATTATTTTAAAATTTATATCCGTGTTTTATATTTATTTTTAAATTTTTGTGAGGTACAACTTATCCGGTGTAAAATATTTATTTTAAACTATATATTAGTAATAATTTGTCCCGTATTAAATAATTATTATCAGATTTTTAGCAATGTCAAATCTTTTGGTGTATAATAATTATTTTATGATTTGAATCAGCAGCAACTTGCCCCGTGTTTAAAATTATATCTTCAAATTTTTATCAAGAACAACTTGTCCCATGTATAATAATTATTTCATAATTTTTTTATCACATACAACTTATCGTATGTTTAATAAATTAATAATTATTTTACAATTGGTACCAACGGCTATTTGGCCCATGTTTAATAATTATTGTTAAAAAAAATTGACAAATTATTGTTAAATTTTTTGTATGAGCAACTTGTCCCGTGTTTCAAATTTTATATCAACGATAAGTTGTCCGTGTATAATAATTATTGTTGAATTTTTACCAACGGCAACTTTTGCCATGTATAATAATTATTTGGTCAAATACATCTTTTGGTCTTTTAAGTTTGACAAAAGTACCGGGTTAATCATTTATGGTTTTTTAGTTTCAAATAAGTCCAGTGTACAATATTTATTTTAAACTTATTATCATCGACAATTTGTTTTGTCTAAAGTAACTATTTTCAAACTTCTATAAGTTACAACATGTCTCATGTATAATAATTATTTCAAAATCTATTTTTTTTTTACAGAAATTATTTCAAAATATTAATCACGGATAACTTGTCCTATGTTTTATACTTGTTTTTCATGTAAATATTAAATTAACAACTACTTTAACAAATTCTTCTAAAAAATAAAAAAATATTTAAAAAATTTATCAACAGCTACTCGGCATATGTTTAATAATTACTTTTAAATGTTTATAATAAACAACTTTGCCCGAGAATAGTATTTGTTTGAAATTTTATATTAATAATAACTTGTCCCGTATTAAATAATTATTATCAGATTTTTAGCAATGTCAAATCTTTTGGTGTATAATAATTAATTTATGATTTGAATCAGCGGCAACTTGCCCCGTGTTTAAAATTATATCTTCAAACTTTTATCAAGAACAACTTGTCTCATGTATAATAATTATTTCATAATTTTTTTATCACATACAACTTATCGTATGTTTAATAAATTAATAATTATTCTACAATTGGTACCAACGGCTATTTGTCCTATGTTTAATAATTATTGTAAAAAAAATTGACAAATTATTGTTAACTTTTTTGTTTGAGCAACTTGTCCCGAGCATAATATGTGTTTTAAATTTTATATTAGCGATAAGTTGTCCGTGTATAATAACTATTGTTGAATTTTTATCAACGGCAACTTTTGCCATGTATAATAATTATTTGGCGAAATACATCTTTTGTTCTTTTAAGTTTGACAAAAGTACTTTAAAGTTGAAGGACTTAAAAGTCATATTTGAAACTTAAAAAACTTGAAGGACTAACATGATATTTTTGTCAAACTTAAAGGGCTAAAAGAAGTATTTAGCCTAATTGTTTTAAAATTTATATCAGCGAAAACTTATCCCGTGTTTTATAATTATTTTTAATTTTTTATCAGGTACAACTTATCTCGTGTATAACATTTATTTTAACAATTTCACTTTTCTTTTATAATTATTTTTGGTTTTTTAGCAATAAAAAAATCTTTTGTTGTATATTTTCAGTTTCTTAGCAATAAAAAATCTTTTGTTGTATATTTTCAATTTGAAACAGCGGCAACTTGTCCCATGTTTAAAACTATATTTTCAATTTTTTATCAAGAACTACTTGTCCTGTATATAATAAATATTTCATAATTTTTTATCATGGGCAACTTATCATATTAAAATTTGTATCAACGACTACTTGACCCATGTATAATAATTGTTGTTAATTTTTTGTTATAAACAACTTGTCTCTGGTATAATATTTGTTTTAAAATTTATATTAGCGATAACTTGTCCCTTGTATAATAATTATTGTTGAATTTTTACCAACGACGACTCTTCCTGTATATAATAATTATTTGAAAATTCATATCAGCGACAACTTATTTCGTGTTTTCTAATTTATTTTTAAATTTTTGTCAGACACAACTTTTTTTGAAGGAATTCTCCTGTATATAATTTTTATTTTAAACTTTGTATCAGTTACAATTTGTCCCTTGTTTAAGAATTATCATTGGATTTTTAGCAATGACAAATCTTTTGGTGCATAATAATTATTTTATAATTTGAATCAGCTGCAACTTCCCTGTATTTAAAAATATATTTTCAAATTTTTATTAGCGACAACATGTCCATGTTTAATAATTATATAGATAGATTACTACTTTTAATTTTAATGGGCTCAAAAGCCCAATCCAGTAACCCACACATAAAAGCCTATCAGTAACACCCTTCCTCCTCTAACCCTAGCCGCCACGGATTGCACTTGTGTGACATAATGTCATGTAACATTGCCCAATCCGAGTGTGACACGTGGCAATCCAATTTTTTTAGATATAAAAAGATGAGAAAGAATAGTTAAATTGGATTATGTGTCACAATTGGATTGGTCAATGTCACAATGTCACGTGACATTATGTCACATAAGTGGTGTCCAGCCGCCACCCTCTATCACTCTCTCATTTCTGCGTTTCTTCATCCTCTCTCTAAACCACCACCTTCTCTCTAATTTTCAAACAAACCCAACCATCACAAACCAAAAATAAAACCACGATTATTTTCCTCTCATTCTTCTCAACAAAACTCACACGTTTATTTTAAGTTTTGAGGAGATGAAATTTTGCCGATGTTCACAGAGCCGAAAATTGTCAGTTCGTCGGACTTGTTGAATCTTCATTTTCGCTTGGTGAGTTATTTGTCACGGTTTGGAGTGCAATTTCTTGTGTAACACATGTGTTATATATTTAACATCAATGAGAAGATAATATAAGATACGTTGTTGTATATTTTTTTTTATCAATTTTACATGCAAAATAATATGTTCTCGCATTTTGTATCAATACAATAAATAATATTAGATCTGGAGTTTCTTCCAAAAAAAACTTAGATCTTGAGTTCTGTCAATAAAATAAAATTAAATCTGAAGCAATTTTATTGTTAATTTATTTAGATGTATTATAGCAATTTTTTTGAGGGGATCTGAGGCAATTTAATTTTTAATGTTATGAGATGAATTATTTGTAAGTATTTACTCATGTTTGTTTGTTTTTTTTTTTTGCACTTTCTACGTAAATTTTTTTTTGTTTCTGTTGGTAGTATTATTATTTAATAAAATAACATAATTTTTGTAGAAAAAAAAAATCAAAAATATGTTGTTGGTGTAGTTCTGTTTATTAACTGACTCATTAAATAAATTAAGTGGACTTAAATTGTGTACTAATCTGGTCTTTAAGCCCTCTTTGTAATAAAAAAATACTCTCTTTTTGCATAAAAAACAGTGTTGTGCACTCATCTTGTTTCTTATATCCTCATTCTTAATCGACATGTTCATTTTAGGATTCCACTTCTGTGGCATAGTGGCGCGCAATGGTATATGACATAGCCAATCATAATGTGCCACATGGCACATCCTTTTTTTTTTTTAAAAAAAATCAAATAAAATAAAAGACAAACCAAAACGCGTGTGTTCCCTTTTCTCCTTGCCAGACAGCTACCCACCATTCTCAAATTTTCTCCACCATCTGCCGCCTCCTCCCTCCGCCGCCGCCTCCTACCTCCCTTTGCCGCCGCCTCCTCCCTTCGCTGCCGCCTCCTCCCTCCGCTGCCGGCACCGTTGACGTACAGGCCATCGTTGATTTTGGTGAATTGAAGAATTGACCACTGTTTGTCAAAGGGATTTAGTATTGTTTGGTTGTGTTTTCTTTTCAAATTTGATGAATTGATTTGGAATTGATTAGAGATTGATTGAGGGTTGTTATCTGTTGAGGAGAGGTTTGATTTGGGATTGGTGAATTGTGGCAAAATAATGAAAAAATTGGTATGTTTTTAGCAGTGAGAATTGAAGAGAATTGAAGAAGGAGACTTTAATGGAAAAATGTGTTGTGAATGTGATGAATATGAATAAGAAAAGGGATTGTTTAAACTCATATCTTTCTGAAGAATTATGGGCAAATGTGTTGTTTTTGTTTTAGGTAGCTGGTGTGTTTTAGAGAATGCTTCTGTTATACCAATACATGAGCTTCTGTTATACATTTTTTTTGTTGTTTTTTTTTTGGAGGTGAGCTGCTAATGCTACAACTAGTGTTTTGCTCATACATCATAACAAAAATAATTTTAACACAAGTATTAAAACTAGTGAAGGGGGTATACTACTTTGAAGACATATATGTCATCTGCACTAAGCATGACTCAATTTACAAGTTGCAGTACCCAGTACCATAAACAAAACAAAAAATGTCGAAACCTGCAACGCATAAACGCAGAAAAAACCAGAAACGCTGAAACGCAAAAGTGCAATTTCTTTAATTATTACCAGAAACACAACACTAAAATCGCAAAAACGTAGAACCATAAACGTAAAAACGAAAATAGAAATGTTGAAAACGCATAAATGTAGAAACACTTATACTATAAATACATAAACGCATACTGCAGTACCATAACACATCAAATAATTCAAGATCGGAACCAATAGTACATAACAATTTTCCTTCGTATATAATAATCGAAGATAACAAAATACTTGTTCATTTCATTCAATCATGCTTATACCAAAAGTATTGTGATCAAAATACAAAATCAAAGTATATTTTTTAGCACATAGTTACAAAAATTCATCTCCAAAACATGTTTAATGTCAACATGAAATTACAAAAAAGCTTCATTTCTTTCGATGTAGATCGCTGGTCAATCAAGGTAAGAATATGCTCCAATATTTGCATCGTCAAGGGGTGCCTATGTTAATAACAAAGAGATAATTAACTTGATACTTGTAAATGTATCATGATACTTGTAAATGCAAGGATAGTTCATAATGAAAAAGATGTAAAATTACCATTAACATAGTTGTGTAATTAACTTGATTTTCATGTGCTTGTGGGGGCTCATAAGTTGGAGGCGCGGAACAAGATACTCCATCGTCCATCTGAGTTGTTAATCCTTTAACCTAAAATGATTATATAAAATTAAAATAAGCTATTATTATTAATTCTTTAGGCAATATAGTCTAGCATAAACCCCTTACTAGACAATCATACCTGTGAACTTCTTTCTTGAGGTGGAGCGCGGCTAGATGTTGCTTGAATAGGCTGTTTTTCAACGCAACTTTTAAGTCGCTTGGTTCTCTTTGAGCCGGGTCGATTCCTGAATCCCTTTGCTTGTATAGGATCAGAACTCATAAATGGAGGACGAGCACCGTTATCACCTTTCTTGTCCATAGCTTGTGCGCGAGATTCCATCATTTTCTTTAGCATGTCGTCTACACTGTTATCAACAAACTTGAGGCTTTCTTCACTATGTGATGCTTCAGCCGCTGCTCTAATGAACTTAGATACAACTTGTCTGAACATTCGATTTCTTGACAGGTTCGGATCCCCTTCAACCTCCTTTCCCTTAAAATCTTGCACAATGCCAAAACGGGATTCTCTTGTCCACCTTCTTAAAATATACTTCTCAGGAATTACTTTAACATCATTCAATTCAAACACTTTTAATGCATGTGAACAAAGTATGCCAAATGTCTCAAACTTTCTGCAACTACAAGTAATGGAAGTTGAAACACGATTAAATGACACTCTCCAAGATCCTGCATGGTTCTCCTTGGTGATGACATAATTGCAAAGAGAGTCAGATTCATGTCTATTTGGTATAGATAAAGCTAAGAATAACTTAAACTCGTTATGAAACAATTCAAAGACAGTGTGTGTGTATACTTTTCCCATTTGGATTAGTATTGGTGAAGTTTCATATGCTAACCTTGCAAGCTTAATCGTTGATTCATAAACACAAATCAATTCTTTTGCTCTCTTCTCATCAACAACTCTTTCGAAATGTTTGAAGAATTGTAGGATATCCACATTCGGTTTCATACAAGACTTGAAGTGAGCATTCAAACTTTCACTAAGTTGTGTACTTCGCATGCCAAGTGTTAACACTTCCTTCATATAACATGCAGCCCATTTTTTTTAATGGCATAAGTTGACTTGATCCAAGGTTTATCACGAATATTATATTCGTTGATCAAATCAAACCAAAGTTTCTCAAAATCTGATTCATTGTCAATATCATACATGCATTTTTTTATATCTCTAAGCAGAAAAGTTCCTCCCTTCATCAAGTTCCCAAGATGTTTGACTCCATTTTGTAACAAGTGCCATGTGCATAAACCATGGTGAGTCTCAGACATCACTTTTGCAAGTGCACTTGCCATTGCTTGGTCTTGGTCAGTGAAGATCGTCTTTGGTTTTTTGTTGTTGTGTGCTTGTAAAAATGTATCAAACAACCATTTAAATGACTCAATTGTCTCATCATACATTAGTGCTGCACCAAAAATGATCGAACCTCTATAATGGTTGAAACCAGAAGAAAAAAAAAAGCAAGTGGTCTATTGGCATGGTTGGTACAATATGTGGTGTCTAATGAAACAACATCACCAAAATACCCGTAATCCAAAATCATACGTGCATCACACCAAAACACATTTGTAATGTGTTCTTCTTCATCCATCTGATATGCATGAAAGAAGGATGGATTCTCCAACAACTGTCGTTGAAAATATTGTGAAAGACATCCAATCTCACCATACGCCATACTTCTTTGTCTTTTTGCAGTGATGTAGTTTCTTACATCCACCTCTGTAAATCCTACATTAGCTATATGCCCTGCATGTGTGCTCATAAGTTGAAATGTGGACTTCTGTCTTAATCCAGAGTCATTGGCCATATCAATCTCATATGCTTGTACTTCAGTTATCTTTCTATGTGATCGAAGCATGTGTGTTGTCTCTGGTTTTTGTAGTTCATGGTTATGTTCATCTACAAACTCATGGATGACCAACTTTCCGTTCTTACGACGTGAAAGTGTAATTCTTACAAGAAAATTTGTTCTAGTATCAGCTCTTTGATATTTTCCTTCATATGCATTTTTGTTCTCTTTCTTCTTTAGCCCTTCCTTACAACAAACCAACCTACACGACGTTACACTACCATCTTCCTTCTTGTTTGTAAAACGTACTCTAACTCCGAAGCCCACACGTAAACCATAAGCAAGCCAAAATTGTTTAGCCTCTTCCATATTATCAAATCCCATTCCAAGCTCTGGCTTCCAATCAACATTTGAAGATGCCATGTTTGATCAAACTATCCAAGGAACAACAAGAACAACAACATAAGTCAAGCTATTAAAAAAACAGAGTTTATGTAACATTGCAAGGCGTTCTATATCATCCTTAACTAAACCCAGCAGTTTCTTTAATTATTACCAGAAATGCAACACCAAAATCGCAAAAACATAGTACCATAAACGCAAAACTCAGAAAACAGAAACACTAAAATTATCATGGCATGGTATTTTGAAGTATGAATTGAACTAGGGGTCTCTCCTGGCGTGGGGATCAATCAAACAGTGCATACAAAACATTAAGAAAGAATGAATGATAAAGACACAAATTCTCAAGGATCAATCAATCCCCTTTGCCTATTTCACAATAACAACAACAACAACAACATTAGTCAAGCCATTAAAAAAACAGAGTTTATGTAACATTGCAAGGGGTTCTATATCATCCCCAAATAAAACCCTAAATTTCCTAAAATCAAATCCTAATGAATTGAAACTAGTTCAAAAAGGTTTGTTTTGTCTTTCTAATCAAGTGCTACTATTCTATATTTTTATTGAAATTTTGATTTTTATTATGGTTTGTTCTCATTCATATGAGCATTTCAATCATTCAAAAGAAATAGATAAAGAAAAAAAACCTTATGATGGCAGGTTCATAACAGGTCGACGGCGGCGGAGGCGGTGGCGATTGGCGGTGACGACCGGTGGTGGAGGAAAAGAAAATGATGATAGTTGTTGGTTTTGTTTTGAAGTGGCGGTAAAGAAGAAGAAGAATGGAGAAGTGAGGGAACAGTTCTGATTCCACTTCTTTTATTTTATTTGATTTTTTATAAAAAAAAGGATGTGCCATGTGGCACATTATGATTGGCTATGTCATATACCATTGCGCGCCACTATGGCACAAAAGTGGAATCCTTCATTTTACTACTCTAGTTTTTTTCATGAAAAAAATAGTACTATTGAAATCTCTTTTCCTGAAATACAAATACAGTACCGTGTCATATTCTTTTCATCTTACATGTAAATCTCTTTTCTCGCTCATTTCATTTAATGAAATAAATTTACAATTCTACACAATAAATGGGTGAACCCAAGTTTTAATAGCTTTTAAAAATAATAATAAATTTGTTCTTTATTTTTTTTCCCTTTCATCTTGCAACTTCAATGATTTTCCATATAATTTCTTATTGTTCTTACTCTTTCATAGTGATATTCATCTCATCGTCTTTATTTCTTCTCTGTTTTTTTCTGCAACAAAAAAAACAAAGGAATTTTTTTTTATCAAGAACACAAGTATTTGAAGAAGATTTGACATAATACAAAACTTTATTGTTTTGATATGAATGTTTGTAATAATACTGAAGTAGAGTTTGTTAAGTTTAAAAAGAACAAAGTTAACTTGGTTTAAGATGTGGATGATGATATGAAGGACATGAAAAAAGGAAGATGACATTTTTGCAAAGAAAAAATAAGAGTTGTTTTTGTTACCTTACCCATGAGTCTTCTTCATCAATAAAAAGGAAAACATTTCCTGCAAAAATAGAAAATGAAGATGAGAAAAATGGAGTAGATGATGAAACATAGATAAGAAAAAGTGAGAGAAAGAAGAAGAAAAATTAGAGAAAAGAATTGCAAGAGCAATGAATCTTATAAAGAAAAATGGAGTATTGAAATTTGAAATTCAAATTTGAGAGTTTGCCCTCCAAATTTGAAATTGATAAAAGGGTAGATTGAATTGACATAGAGTCACTTGGGAATCTGTGAAAATTGCAACCAAAACTTTGGACACTTGTCCATCATAGAACTCGTCAAATGTCAAAGAAATAGATAGCCAATTGTCCTCCATTCAAGCAGCCAAGTGTCACGCTCACAGTCAACCAAGTGTAACGCTCACAGCCAGCGTGCACATCTTTCTTATATTATAATAATTATAGTAGGATTATAGGAGCAACAATTATTATTTTCTGTTTGTTGAAAATTTCAGTTTGAAGAAGAGTTTTCAGTTTGTGTGTCCCACATGTTCATCACATGATGAGATTTTTGAATTTTCTTTAGTATTAGAAGATGATATTAATTTCTATGAATTGATTGTATAAAACTTCTTTTACAGATTCTTTCAATCAAATTATAAAAAGTATACATTTGTAGAGATATTTTAGAAACTAACCTATAAAAGTGACATCATGATATGATTTGATTGAATATATGTAAAAATATTTTACATCATAAGTGTATACAAATTAAATTAAATACTTAAGAGATAATATCATTGTTTGAAAATAATACCCTGGAAATATGTTGTAAACAACTTAAAACTTACCAAAACATGATAAATGTTATGATTTTGGTGGTGAAATTTTGTTTGGATACTTCAAAGTTATATGGAGTTTTAATAACTGAATTATATCTTTCAAAATAATAATAATTGAATTACAAAAAATCAAGTTATATGATATTTAGTTATTTGAAGATATTTAATTACCTTTTTAATGCTACACATCAGAATAATATTAATTATTCATATTATTGCATTTGTTTGATTTTTTTCTATATTAAAATCATAATTGCAAATACTAGTATATCATAAAATAGATTAAATAATATTGTTTTGATTTCTATCTAAAATTATTTTATTAAATATTGATATTTAAAAATAAATAAATATTAAATATAAATGAACTCTTGCACTATTGCCTTTGGTTTGCCTAGAGCACTCAAATAGGCATTACGTAGTTTTTGTATTTTTTATTTTTCTTTTCAAAAACAACAACTACCCCTCTAATTTATTGGTCATGCCTCCAATATGGTTGAATGGTATCTATTGACTAAAACTCATCTGTTTTCTTTTGTGTTTTTAATTGTGATTCAGGAGAGCAGTTATATTGCTGATGCAATGTTCGTATCATAATCGTCATCATATATTAAAGATAATATGTATATGGGGTTGAATAAGATTTGTGTTAATTTCCTGAGATGACATGCTTATCTCTGGTTGATATTAAAAGTTTAGCATTTTTGAATTTGAATTTTTAATCACTTCTGATCTGACAAAGAACTCGCGGGTCATATTCATTGCTTTCGTGACATTGTTAGTGTTATATTAGAAGAAGTAGAAAAAAGTAATTTTAAAATAAGTGTTATTTTTTATTTACGATTTATTACTTTTTATTTGTTGCTAACATATATTTTTTCAATTGTATCTGATTAATAATAGAATACACAAGTACACGTCTCCCTATGAGCTATGTTCGAACCTTGAATTCCTCGCTAATTGATCTTAAAGGTAAATTTATTTATACACTCATTAGGCCACCTGGTTAACAAAAAATAATACACAAGTACGTTTAAGCTAAAGTCCTTGATCATTTCAAGTCACTTTAGAATCCCTCCCCCTTTTATAACTTTCTATCTCCCTTAATTTTACTCTATTTTTTTTATTATTTTTTAATTTAGATAAAGAGTAAATTTAAGAGAGAGATAGAAAGTTGGGAGATGGAAAGAGAGAAATTGAAAGAGAGAGTTGTCCCAAAATTGTAATAAAATGGTTGTATAAATATAATTTCTTAAAAAAAATTTAACCATTTTGAAAGAACTAATAGTGGTTACAAAAACTCGTTTTAAGGATCTTTTAGAATATCATTTTTTTAAAATGTTTTTTTTATTTGTTTCATCGGTTTTGGTTTATGCCCCATCTTCTTTTCTTTTTATCTTTCATTAATAATTTATATGGATATATTGCTAATGATTGCAAGGGGTCTGAATTTTCAACATATTTGGGATTTCCTTCCTCAATAATTTACTTTGCATAGTTTTAGTTTATCTAAAATAACTAAATATCATACTCATAATGAAACAAATGAGGTATCAAATTAGCCAAAGGCACACATTCATTTGACTATTGGTTTAAATTATGCTATGTGTGGTCCAAAGACCATGAGTGGAAATTATGCTAAATAGCCACTCATGTATGGTATACAATCATAATTTTATCAAAATGATATAACTTTATTCACCAATGGAGTCCAGATGGATACAATCATACACATAAGTCATCAGTTTTTGCCTGGCCGGCAAGGCACTATGGCATGTGTTAGTTTCATCGATAAAAGGTGTCAAGTACAAAGTCATTTTCTTTTTCTATTTTCAGTCAGGTCAATGTCATTTTCAATCCAAGTATTTTCTTTCTCTTATGCATTTATTCTCTTTCTAGTAAAATATGAACAAATGAGATTTGAAAAGTTAAAAAAAATTAGCTTAAATTTTGGAATTTAGTAAAATCTATATATTCTTTTATTCATTTATTTTCTATCTCTTTCCAACATTTGCAATTTATAACGGTTGAGTAAAATCTATATATGGTGAAATTTAATTGTTAAAGATAGCAATTATAAATGTTGGGAAGAGGTAGAGACAAAATTGTGTGTGGAAATGTGTATATTAGCAAAATAGTTGTTACTTGATAAGTTGGTTTATAACGAATAACAATAAAAGATAAATTGTTTATCTAAATTTATAATGTTTTGTAAAATTAATGGTTAAATTAGCTAATTTTTTTCACGTAAGATAACAAATGTGAAATTCAGAGAAAAAAAAATTATAAAATAAAGTTACTTGAAGTAGCTTACCAACAATTGTTATAGGCTAATAAAAAAGAACTATAAGCTTGTGAAGAAAATTATTGTCAAACATATCTATTTTGGTTGTATGAATTTATAAGTTATAAACTATTCATTATAAGCTCAAAATAAAGTATATGTGGCAAAAGAAGTAGTTTTTTTTTGTTAAAATAGCAGATAACTCATAAGTTTACTAATAGTGGATACATACTAATGCTAGCTGATAAGGGTTAAACTAACTGATTGAATATGTAGTGTTTGACAAAATTAACAACTGAATTATCTTCTATTTTTAAGCAAAATGGGTTCAGAGATCATCTGTGACACCTAGGGTTGGGAATAGGCTAGGCCGGCCTACAGGGGCCTACGGCCTGGCCTATTTAGGCCTGGTCTGGCCTCACCTGTTTAGTTTAGAGGCCTAGGCTTAGGCTTTTTAAAAAGCATGTTTAGTTAATTAGGTCAGGTTTAGGCTTTCGAAAAAGCCTGTTAAGCCTAATAGGCCGACCTGTTAATACATACCTATTAAAAAAATGCTTTTTTTATTTATATTAAAATAATTAATACATTAAACATACAATTATACAAACCCTTCTTTTAAAAAAAAAAATAGAAACCTGGATACAGTATACCCTAGACAGCCGCTAGTGAAGAGAAGAGGAAGAGACAATGTTGCTAGTTGCTACCTCCGCCGCCCTGCCATCCGCCGCCGCTGCCATCCGACATTGCTATCAATTCAGGTTCCATCTCTCTCTCTTTCTCTCTACTTCGCTCTCTCTCTCTCTCTCTCTCTCTCTACATGTATACATCGATTGGATTGAGTTCCAGGTTCCATTTTTGGGTTTTTTTTTGTTACTGATGTGTTGAATATTCATGAGTTTGCTTCAAAATTGTTCATTTAGCTTGGTTTAGTTTTGACCCATTTTTACTGATGTGTTATACATGGGAATCTCAGCCTTTGTTGAGAACTTGAGATTTTCGTCCATCTTCATTCCTATTCCTTGATAGGCAGCAACACACTAATTAAGATATGATTAACAGTAACTAGTGTTTTAGTGGAACCACAATAGATGGGTGTTTGTGGAGTATCTTTCCAAAAAATCAGCACCTTAAACACTTTCATAATTTCAGTTGGAGTTTGAAAGAGCTTTTTGAGTAACTTGTTATACTCTGCTTCATCTGAGAATTTAAATAATTTCGTTCAATATGGGAAGAAAATATAAATAAATAAAGTTTGATATAATGTTACAAGCTATAATTACCAATCTGTATAGTGATTTGTGACACATGCTTCCTCAATTTGCTGATTATGATGTTAATTTTTTAACCAAATTGAGATAAGTCCTGCCTTTCTTCCCTGTTAAAGAAAATGTTAGTGACTGTTATTGTATTAACTAATGTAGCTAACTTAGATTATGTAAGGTTTCAACAACAACAACATTAACAAGTATAACAATTATGTAAGGTTTCATGACGTGAGTTGAGCCTTTCCAACTCAATGATGATATCAATCACTTGTCATGTTGCCTTGATCAGATTGTTAACTTCCAAAATTGCATAGCGGTGTTTTTTGAGCAAATCTATGTAACTAACTAATGCTTGTTTAACTATGTACAACAAATGTCTACTCAAGCAAATGAAGAAGAACCAACTCAAGCAGAAGAAAATGCAACTCAAACAGAAGCAAATGCAACTGAAGGAGAAGAAACTCAAGCAGAACCAATTGTTGGGAGAAAGAGGAAAAAACAAGTGCAATTTGGCAAGATTTCGATGAAGTTGAAATTACTAAAGGTGTGCTAAAAGTTGTTTGCAAATATTGTAAAAGAAAATATACTACTGGTACGGCAGGATCAAGCACAAGTCAAATGAAACGACATCTTGTAGTTTGCACACACAAGAAATTGCAAGAAGCTACTGAAAAGAGACAAGCCGCTATTCCATTTAAACGTGTGAGTTCAGGTAACCCATTTATTACTTCTGGTGTTGGATACTCAAATGAAAGGATGAGGGAAATAATTGCAACTGTTGTCATGGTTCATGAATATCCTTTTAATGTTGTTGAGGATGATGTTTGGATGTGGGCATTTGAATATGCAAATCCAGATTTTCGAAAGGTTACTCATAAAACAACAAGAAGCGATTGTTTGAAACTATTCGAGAATGAGAAGAAAATGTTAAAGAAACATTTGGAAAGTGTGAGCAAGATTAGTTTAACGACAAATATGTGGAAATCTAGCCATCAAGTTGTTGAATATATGGTTATCACAGGACATTTCATTGATGCAAGATGGAATCTTCAGAAAAGAGTTTTGAGTTTGTTAAAGTGCCTGCACCAAGGCGTGGTATTGATGTGGCTGATGCTATTTATAAATGTTTGAAAACTTGGGGGATTGAAAGTAAAATTTTTACAGTATATGTTGATAATGCTTCTTACAATGATTTGTGCTTAAAGTATCTCAGAGAGAATTTATCGCTGAGTAGAAAGTTAATCCTTGATGGCGCTTTGTTTCATGTTAGGTGCTGCGCGCACATTTTGAATTTGTTAGTGCAGGACGGCCTTGGTAAAATTAAGGATATCATTTTTAATATTCGTGAGAGTGTCAAATATGTTAACCACAATGATGCAAGGCTAAAGAACTTTTGTGATGTGGTTGAGCAAAAAGGTTTGAAAGAAAGGAAACTCATCATTGATTGCCCTACAAGATGGAATTCAACCTTCAATATGTTGTCAACTGCTTTGAAATTTAAGATTGCATTTGCAGCCTACAAGAAAGAGAGCCTCAATATAATCATGCCCCTTCACTTGAAGAATGGAACAAAGTTGAGAAAGTGTGCGAATTGCTAGAAGTGTTTAATTCTGCCACTCATGTGATCTCAAGTAGTTTATCAACGATTTAATTTTTGTACTTTATTACTCTTAGAAATGTTTAATATAACTATTGTTGGATCTTTGGTTGTTGGCTTCATGTATGCTAAATCAAATATACAAGAAGCTGTGCGTCTTCAGAAGCTGGAAGCAAGCATTTCAGAAGCTGAACAGTACTTCAGAAGCTGGGTCTTCAGAAGCTGAACAGTTCTTCAGACGCTGAACCTTCAGACACTGATGTTCAGACGCTGAACAGTACTTCAGACGCTGAACAGTACTTCAGACGCTGACCTTCAGAAGCTGGTTTTCTGCGTTCTGTCTTTGTTCCTTGGAGCTGTTAATTTTCTCACATAATCTTTTGTAGATTTAATTGAAGAATTCTCCAAGCTTTGTTTCTAGAAGGAAGATTATTTTGCGTGAGATAATTGTTGAAGATTGGTTTATTTTATTTGTGAATATATTTTCAAAGTAATCTTTGGAAAATATATTTCTGAAGAATAATTGCTTCTATATGTTTCTAAAGTATTTTGGAAATATATCTTTGAAGAATATTTGGTTCAAGTATTTGTTGCTGCTGAATGCTACCTTTGAAGAAATTCAACCAAACCAAAGCTGTCATTGAAATAGTATTCTTAGGTTTTTGAGTCTGTGAGCTGTGTGCTGTGTTTTTGTACACCACTCAATTGTTTAGAGTTGGTTTGTGTTTTTATTGAGTTGTAATCACTTGACGCTTTTAAGCAAGAGTGATTGTTTATGTATTTGGAGTGTGTCTCCTACGTTGATTGTTATTAGAGTCTGATAATCACTGGGGCAGTGATTGACTGAGGGAAGTGAGATGGGATCTCAGGTCTAGGAGTTCCTAGGTTGAAATCAATACGGGTAGTAGCTAGGTGGTAAGTTGTAAACTGGGAGTTTGCTGAGAAACTTAGAACTAGGACTATCATAGTGGATTTCCTTCCTGGCTTGGTAGCCTCCAGATGTAGGTGTGTTTGTCACCGAACTGGGTTAACAAATATCTTGTGCATCTTTACTTTTAGTCTGTTATTTCTGTCTGTTTTTGTTGCTTCTGAACTACTGTACTCTGTTTTACTGCACCTGCAATTGTACTCTGTTTTACGTTCAGAATCAGGTCCTGCCAGGAATTTCAATTGGCATCAGAGCAGGCACCCTGCCTGTTTTAGGGTGAGCTCCAGGGAAGTTATTTTCTGGCATAATGGACTCAGAAGGAGAATTAACTTATGAAGAACTTCTTGTCTCCTTCAAAGAACTATACATCCGAAGTGAAAAAGTTTGCAAGAAACTGGAAAAACAGAAGACAACTATTACTCAACTTCAGGCTGAAAGAAGTGAACACTTAGCACAAATTTCTGATCTCAAAGATGAGGTAACCCAACTGAACTCTCAACTTGAACAGTTAAAGAAGCAGGTCAAAAAGTTGAACACTGGTACTGATGTGCTAGAAGAGATATTGGAGAGTCAGAACCAAGGGAAACCAAGTGGTATAGGGTTTGATTATAGGACCTTAAACAAACAGCAAAATCCAACTAAAAAGGTCAGTGCAGTTGTTGAAACATTTGATCCAAAGATGGGCAAACCTAAGATGGAACATCAGAACAAACCTCAGGGATCTAAGAGCAGGAGGAAATCTCATCCTTGGGTATGTCATTACTGTGTAAAAAAGGGGCATATTAAACCGTTTTGTTTCAAACTGTATGGATATCCACAACCTCATGTTCAACCAAAGGCCAGCCATACATGTGTTCAAGTTAGAAAAGAATGGAAACCCAAGGTTGTTGATACTAGTATTATAGCTCACACCTCTCTAAAAGCATCACCAAAAGGAGAAGAGATTAAGTTGTGGCACCAGAAGCTTGGTCATTTAAACTTAAGAGGAATTAAGAAAGCCAGTCAAGAAAAGTCTCCTGGAAAGTCTGCCAGTAAGTCTGTTGTTGTGTCACCTTCTGACAGTTCACAAGAGAAGGAGACTGATGAGCATTCCCAGGATGCTGTGTCAGAGGACAAGTCAGTAAACAGTGAGAATGACAAAGATGTAGAAGAGTCTGAATCTGTGTCTGATCAAAAAGTTCAAGAAGTTAGTACTGATATGGTAAAGGATCAATCTACAATTGCTGTTAATATAGATGATATGGAGTCTGATGATGAACCCATTGGTAAAAGACTTGACCAAAGTGTTGGCAAGAGGCTGAAGAATAGGAAAGGAAAGGTTGTTGCTGCTGCCAGCAGGCCTGCTCCTGTTACTAAGAACAGTGTTGTTGTTGGACCATCTAAAATCTGGAGCAAGGTAGTGGTCCCTGTCCCAAAGAAGAAGGCACTAAAAGGAAAGGAAGTGGATCCTAGTGAGTCTAAGGATGATGTTGAGCAAGACATAATGCCCTATGTTCAGAAGAGGATTGCTGAACTTCAGAAGCAGATTGCTGGGAAGAAGATTCCTCTGAATGTGCCTGAAGCACACATTGACTAAGCAACATCTGATGTTGTGTCTGATGATGAAACAACTTTTGATGCTGAGTCTGAAGACTATCAATTTTTTGGACTATGTTCTGGATTTCATTTTGTGCTTCTGGTCTGCAATTTTGTGCTACACTCTGCAGTTGTGTTCTTTTGTTTTGATCTTCTGTGAAGACTTTTTGTGTGGGTACCATGTTTGTGTGATTCTGATCATGTGATGGTTTTAATGATGGTACAAATGATGGTTCTGATGTGGGTTCTGTGTGTGGTGCTGTGATGGATGTTTATGCCTTTCTGTGTTCCCTTTGTAACCTCTGCTGTTTCTCTGTTTTTCTGTCTCCTGTGTGAAGACTGTGTTTTGTCAAGATTGTTTGGCTAAAAAGGGGGACATAAATAAGTGTTTGATCAGAAAATAGTATAAGTGTTTGTTTCAGAGGTGTTTCAGAAGCTGAGTTGATTGTTGGTTGTTCACAAGCTGATCTGTTTCAGGGGGAGTGTATGTTTTCAAAAGCTGTTGCTGAATGATATGTTTCAGTGGGAGTTTATGTGTTTCTTGTCAGAAGCTGATGTGTTCAGGGGGAGTATATGTGTGAAACGTAGTGTTTTATCCGCTGCTGACTCTGTTGCTATTGTGTTACTACATTTGTGTTCTTCTTGATGTGTTCAGAATTTGCCTTGTGTATCTCAAATTGATTTTAGCCAAAAATTTGCCAAAGGGGGAGATTGTTGGATATTTGGTTGTTGGCTTCATGTTTGCTAAAATCAAATATACAAGAAGCTGTGCATCTTCAGAAGCTGGAAGCAAGCATTTCAGAAGCTGAACAGTACTTCAAAAGCTGGGTCTTCAGAAGCTGAACAGTTCTTCAGACGCTGAACCTTCAGAAGCTGATGTTCAGACGCTGAACAGTACTTCAGACGCTGAACCTTCAGAAGCTGATGTTCAGACGCTGACCTTCAGAAGCAACCTTCAGAAGCTGGTTTTCTGTGTTCTGTCTTTGTGCCTTGGAGCTGTTAATTTTCTCACATAATCTTTTGTAGATTTAATTGAAGAATTCTCCAAGCTTTGTTTCTAGAAGGAAGATTATTTTGCGTGAGATAATTGTTGAAGATTGGTTTATTTTATTTGTGAATATATTTTCAAAGTAATCTTTGGAAAATATATTTCTGAAGAATAATTGCTTCTATATGTTTCTAAAGTATTTTGGAAATATATCTTTGAAGAATATTTGATTCAAGTATTTGTTGCTGCTGAAGGCTATATAAAGAAGGCGCTACCTTTGAAGAAATTCAACCAAAACCAAAGCTGTCATTGAAATAGTATTCATAGGTTTTGAGTCTGTGAGATGTGTGCTCTGTTTTTGTACACCACTCAATTGTTTAGAGTTGGTTTGTGTTTTTATTGAGTTGTAATCACATGAAACTTTTAAGCAAGAGTGACTGTTTATGTATTTGGAGTGTGTCTCCTACGTTGATTGTTATTAGAGTCTGATAATCACTGGGGCAATGATTGACTGAGGGAAGTGAGATGGGATCTCAGGTCTAGGAGTTCATAGGTTGAAATCAATACGGGTAGTAGCTAGGTGGTAAGTTGTAAACTGGGAGTTTGCTGAGAAACTTAGAACTAGGACTATCATAGTGGATTTCCTTCCTGGCTTGGTAGCCTCCAGATGTAGGTGTGTTTGTCACCGAACTGGGTTAACAAATATCTTGTGCATCTTTACTTTCAGTCTGTTATTTGTCTGTTTTTTTTGCTTCTGAACTACTGTACTCTGTTTTACTGCACCTGCAATTGTACTCTGTTTTACGTTCAGAATCAGGTCCTGCCAGGAATTTCAACTATTATTTTGAATGTAGGTAGTGAGTATCCGACTGCAAATTTGTATTTGTCAGAGGTCTGGAAGGTGAAGCAGGTACTTGATATGGCAGATGAACATGAAGATCTCTTTATGAGAGAAATGGCATGTTAAATGAAAATGAAGTTTGACAAATACTGGGGGGAGTGTAATTTGTTGACGGCTATAGCTAGTGTTTTGGATCCTAGGTGCAAATTGCACATGGTTTGTATATTCTTTCCCAAGATATATAAATCCAAAGAAGTTTCTGATGAGAATATAGAGAAGGTTAGGCGTTCCTTGGAATTATTATATGATGAGTATGTAGCCTTGTGTTTGGAAGAGTGTTCAACGCCTACTGTTAATTTGGATTGTGATAATCCATCATCCTCACAAAGAATTGTTAAAAATGCCACTGGATTTGATGAAATTTTGAAAGTCATTCGAGAAAACGAAGCTGTTTCTCCCATGAAATCATAATTGCAAGATTATGTTAAGTGCCTGAAAGTGGTTAAAATGCTCATGTATTTTAGGCACTTATGTTACTTATTTCACAAGTTACCATAGGATAAGCTCTTAATTTACCATTAAATATCAAACTTGTGATCCTATGCCTTACCCCATGTTATTATTGCAGGAAATTTATGCTTGATCATGCTGAGCAAAGGTTTATGAAGTTTTTATCAAAGCCATCGCTACAAGCGCGCGCTTCCTCGCTACAAGCGAGGATAGGCAGGGAATTTGAAGGCTTCATCGCTTCAAGCGCCAGATGCCACGCTTCAAGCGAGCTTAGGCAGAGATTTTCATGTGTTCATCGCTACAAGCGATGGACCGGTCGCTTCAAGCGACCAAGGGCGGTTTAAGGCTCCATGCTGACGTGGAGGATTCCCATTGGCCAGCAGACTTCCTCGCTACAAGCGACCAGCTCATCGCTTTTAGCGAGCGTGCAAAAATTCAGATATTAAAAGCTTTTTAGCTCATTTTTCTGGATAATCAGTTAGAGAACTTTTTCTTCCAATTGTTAGGATTGCTTTAGTAGTAGTTTAGGACTTAGTAAATAGGGCTAGAAGTAATGATCTTCAAGGAGCAAAAGGATTGAATTGTGGAAATCCACCAAGGGCTTTGGGAAATCAAGACTTTGGGTTATGATCTTCATCTTTTCTCTTATCTTTTGTATAGTTGTCATGAAAATGAGCAACTAACATCCCTTTGTTGGGATTAAAGGTAATCTTTCTAGCTTTGATGTAATAAATGATTATGTGAATATATGATTTAGCAATTTAAGTGTTTATGAAGTTATTCTTGCTTTTCACTCTCATGATTGATTCAATTGATATTGACAAATACCCTTGAATCTATGTTTAAGAATAATCTTCTATCAAAATAAGAAAATCTAGAAATGGATTTGGGTTTTGATAATTGCACAAAGTTTCGGATCGTAATGCTTTCGGATCGTTTGATTGATTGGGAAATCATCGATTAAACGATACGATCGATCTCACGATGTCATTTGGGAAATCAATGATATTGTAGAGCGATACGTGATATTTATGCTAAAACGCTAAATTCATATGCATGATTTATTTATTACATTCTTTGCAAGATTGATGAACTCTAATTTCAACGCTTTTATTCCCTATTACTTGTCGTTTTAATTCCCGCATTTACATTCTGTTATTTTATGAAACCAATCGTACAAACCCTTAACTCAAAACAATACCGATTGTTGAACGGTTCGAAGTAACGCACCAATCCCTGTGGAGACGATAATTGAAAATACTTACTTTTGTTGTATGAAATACTGCTTCAACAAAATGGTGCCGTTTTTGGGGATTAGTGTTTTGTTATTTTGATCATTGCAATAATTGATAGTGTTTTGAGCTTTTGTATATACCTTGTTAATATTCTTTCATTTCTTTTGTATATTAAATTGTTTGGCATTAACCCTCTTTGTTATGCAAAGAAAAGTTTCTTGTTAGTTATTTGTGTTTCAGATTCTCATTGAAAGAAATCATGGCTGATCATCATGATCCATACGAGTATGAAGCTTATCAACAATATCAACAATATCCGTCTGAAGATGAACAAATGGCAAGAACGGAGAATATTCTGAATATGTTCATGCAACAATCCATGATCAACATGCAAAATACCAACCAGAGATTGAGAGCTTTATCATGCCAATTGGATATTTTGCGAGTGCAATTCAATTTTCTACCAAGAATCATGGATGTTCAGACCAACAATCAATCCACTTTGGAATGTGGAGAGATTGTTGAAGATGATGTTGATGAGAGTGAGGAAGAGCCAATGTTTAATGGATGTGGTATAGAGCCATTAGTGGAAGAATTAGAAATACCACACAACTTAGAACTTCCTCAAGAATGGTCAAATTCTGAAGAGGCCAGTGTTGTTGATAGTGAAGAAATTATGGAGATTGAGAAGCCGGAACCATTTCTTAACAAGGAAGAAACTTGTGGAAAGGAGGGGGTGAAAGTGAGCAAGGCCGGATTGGAATTGGTTTTAGATTGCTTGTGTACCTTGCTCAACTTACTATGGATAGGGAGGTTATGGACTCCACATCAGCTGTTCTGCAAGTTCATGGAATTCCTCCCGCTGCAAAGGAGTACAAAGGCTGATGTGCTTTCCGTCTCGTATTGGCCACCCTAACGAATAAGGCGTCGAGCTAACGACGTAAAACAAGCGCTTGTTGGGAGGCAACCCAACTGTGTAGGTTTATTGTTTTTAATTAGTATTTTAGTTTTTATCATTCATTCATGCATATAGGGATAGTGGCTAAGACTCAAAAAAATTTATTTTTCTGTTTCCTGTCATGGTCGCTACAGCGGCAGATTCATCGCTGTAGCGATGAACTTTGCACTACGTCGCTGTAGCGACGCACTTGTCGCTTGTAGCGAAGACTTCCAAGCTTTGCGCTGTAGCGCCGCACCAACGCTTGTAGCGATGGGCTTAAAGCCTGTCGCTGTAGCGACAGGTCGCGCGCTTGTAGCGACCGTAGCAGAAACTGATTTTTTATAGTTCCCAGGCCACATAACCTTTCCCCTACCCCCCAACCACCCCATTTAATGTATTATCCGTTATTCTTACTCATTTTCGCATCCCATCCCACATAAACATCCTCCATTCCATCTTGCATTTTATTTCTGCAATTTTCACTTTGTTTCTCTGCACAAATTCTTGCGAATCATCTTCAATCTTTCAACCTAACATCAATCAGGTATGTTTTCGTACTTGTCTGTTGCTGATTGTAGCTTTTTACTTGATGAATATGCCTGCATGCTTAGTACAAAATTTTAGGGTTTAGGGTTTTGAAAATTTTTTTGAACTCAAGCTTATGCCCTGTTGATATACCCATGATTAACCTTAGTTTAAACCATTATAAATGAACTAGAATCACTTAGAAAACTCTCCATTCATCCTCTTGTTTAGTCAATTCGTATTTTGAAAAACCTAAATGTAAAAATTCAAAATAATTTAGGGTTTTTGATGAAATGGAAGTTTAAGTGATTGTTAATCATTTATATTAGCTTTAAGGTTAATTTCGCATGCTACAAGTAGGTTTAAATCCAGAAAAATCATGATTTTTGAAAATGGGTCTTCCTCGCTAGAACAGCGCTTGTAGCGCAGGAAACAGGAAAAATCTGGGTTCGCTCGCTACAAGCGACCAAGCTGTCGCTGTAGCGACGAAACCCAGAATTTGTTTTATTTTTCTTTTGATTTGAACTTGACTTGTATCCTACCTAATTTTTGTCTGTTTTAATCCTTGTGTAGGAATGGCACCCAAATCCTCATTCAAAAGACAAAGGAACGTTGAGAGCTCATCATCTCGACCAAGAGCCAACCCTCAACCGCATGACGCGAGCCGCTTCCTAAGTTTGAGGAATCAAGAACGGTATGAGGAGTTGAAAACAAGGAGAATCTGGTCTGAGAAGCAATTCCAAATTTCAGAAGAGGGAGAATACGGAGGGATAGCACACATGCTCAATGAAAGAAAATGGGGAATTTTGTGCAATCCGCCGAGGAAGATTAACTATGACGTTGTGCGAGAATTTTACGCAAACGCGATCCCAGCAGACCCATCGGATGACTTCACCTGGACAACATTTGTCCGAGGCCGTACTATCATGTTTCATAGGGATGCAATCAGCGAATACTTAGGTAATCCCCTGGACCTTACTTTCCCGGATGACCTAATTAATTATAAGCGGTTGTGTGCTTATCACGAGCATCAAAGAGCGGGGAATTGGGATCACGATCTTATAGCACGAGAAATCTTCCAGGAGGGGAAGCATTATGATGTGAGTAAGGCTTCGGGTAAGCCTTTCAGAGCCTTCAGAGAGGATATGACCACCCCTGCTCAGGTAGTCCTTACCCTAATTCTATATAATATCCGGCCAAAATCACACACCTCTTCTACCACACTCGACGTTACACCCCTTCTCCACTATATCCTTAGCAACCGTCAGGTTGACGTTGCAAGGCTTATAGCCAATGAGATGAGGGTAGTAGCTGAGAGCGGCATCCTACCCCCAGGCAAACCCAAATGCCCACTGACCTTTCCTGGTTTGATTATGGGACTATGTAGAAGGGCTAGGGTACACATGCCCAACCAGGTAGATGAAGAGATCAAGAATCCTATTGATGACAGGTACATCAATAGGTATTGCTCCACCCCCACACCTATTGCCCCACCTTCTTCCTCAGCTGGACCTTCCACATCAGCCGGTCCTTCTAGTGTACCACCACCACCACCACATCACCCTAGCCACCCTCAGGGCCCAACCTTTCCACCTCTGGATTTCTCTAGTTGGGACTCCTCTATGGTTAGCTCTTTTCTCATGGCGCAGAATGCGTCTAATCACCGGGCTCTAACGACTATTTAGAGTCATCTGCATGACAGTGGCCAAAGCACATGGACGCCAGCCTTCTTCTCAGAGCACATAGCTTGGCCTGGGGACAGGCCTTTCTTTCCTGGAGGGGCAGCTGCTGCAGATGTTGGTGATGAGGATGCCGGTGATGATGGTGATGACGATGCTGATGTTGATGACGACCTTGGCGATGACTCCTTGGCGGCTACTAGGAGCATTGACCGTATGGCAGCAGACCTGATGGATTCTGAAGATTATGATTCAGACTGAGCTGCAGATTTTGTTTTATCATCCCTTTCATTTTATTTATTAAGCTTTGTACTTTTATAACATTTTATTATGTTTTGTACTTTGTTTTGTTTATGTTTTGTGTACCATGGATGATGTTACCTTTTGGTTTTTGTTATTTATTTTGGGTATTACATGTTTAGTATAGTTTTTGTTTTATTTATGTTTTGTTATTTATTTTTGGTTAAAATTTTTTGAAAATATCCCAACAATTTGGAAAGAAAGATTCAAAAGCCAGTGCTTGAGCTTAGAATCAATTGAGTGATAATGATAGAATGAGTGTTAAAGCACGCAGCTAAGGTACTCGTTTTCTTGTTTTTCTAGGTATATTCTTGAATGTGAATAAGTTCTTTACACACAAGTTAATTTATTCAGTTTTAAGCAAGCATGTGTTTAGTTTTGAACCAATATAGAACTAGCCAAAATGTGAGGAATCCTCAACCATTGTGTATATATGCAGGAGACCAACATTTCATGTTTAACTCAGTTAATTTATGTTAAATCTGTTGTTGTTTTAAATTGTATAAAAGCATTGAAGTGATCAAGGCAATTTTTTGAAATTGAGTGAAATACTTGACCAAATAAACCTACCCTGTGAGATGTGTGAGTATCTGTTAACCCCTTTGAGCCTATTGAATCAGAATAGTTAATTGTGAACTGTCAATTTTAATAAGCTCAACTGCTTATTTAAATTGCCGGAGTTTGTAAAAAAATTCAGTTCATAGTTAACTCTTTATTGAATTCTGATAGTTGTTTTCTTGTGAACCCTTATCCATCGTTTTTATTGACCTTTGCCATAATGATAAAGGAACATTCGATTAGGGTGTCATTGAACTAAGTTGGGGAGAAAGGGAGGTTGTGTTTATGTCAATGTAATGGTGAATGTGATAATTGATCTTGACAACAAGAAAAGAAAAAGAAAAGAAAAGAAAAAAGAAAGAAAAGCAAACCAAGAAAAAGAAAAGAGAAAAAATGAAAAGGTTTGCAATAATTCAAAGAAAAAGTTGTCAAGATCAATCAAGAAAAGAAAATATGAAATTCACCAAGAGTTGTATTGGAAAAAAGAGGAAGTTTGTAATTAGATTGAATGTTCCTCTTGCTTCGCCATTTGAATTCAAATATCCCACATATGACAATTCTTTTGTAACCTAGCCCAATTACAACCCTTAAAGACCTTTTGATCAATGTCTTTTATGCTTTTGGAAATGATAATTAGATGGACACATAATTTAATTGGAATGTTATCATGTTTGTTGGATGAGTGTTCATACCCTCACAATAGATTTCAAATTGTTCATATACTTTATTTAGAAGTGTGTTAGGTTTGGTTCAATTTTAAACATGTTGCTTGTTAAGAATTGTGTGATTAGATGCTTTGTGTTTAGAACTAGTTCACATTCATAGTATGTATCTCGTTTTATGAGAAACTTAACCCTAGTTTGCGCAATCATGTTGAATCATTCATCTGTCACTTATTTGCTTCAAACTTTTGATTCTTTTGCATTCTTGCTCAAAGCCATGGTTAAAGCTTGTTTCCTTATTTGTTGTGTCCTTTGTTTGAGGACAAACAAAGATTTAAGTTGGGGAGTGTGTTAAGTGCCTGAAAGTGGTTAAAATGCTCATGTATTTTAGGCACTTATGTTACTTATTTCACAAGTTACCATAGGATAAGCTCTTAATTTACCATTAAATATCAAACTTGTGATCCTATGCCTTACCCCATGTTATTATTGCAGGAAATTTATGCTTGATCATGCTGAGCAAAGGTTTATGAAGTTTTTATCAAAGCCATCGCTACAAGCGCGCGCTTCCTCGCTACAAGCGAGGATAGGCAGGGAATTTGAAGGCTTCATCGCTTCAAGCGCCAGATGCCACGCTTCAAGCGAGCTTAGGCAGAGATTTTCATGTGTTCATCGCTACAAGCGATGGACCGGTCGCTTCAAGCGACCAAGGGTGGTTTAAGGCTCCATGCTGACGTGGAGGATTCCCATTGGCCAGCAGACTTCCTCGCTACAAGCGACCAGCTCATCGCTTGTAGCGAGCGTGCAAAAATTCAGATATTAAAAGCTTTTTAGCTCATTTTTCTGGATAATCAGTTGGAGAACTTTTTCTTCCAATTGTTAGGATTGCTTTAGTAGTAGTTTAGGACTTAGTAAATAGGGCTAGAAGTAATGATCTTCAAGGAGCAAAAGGATTGAATTGTGGAAATCCACCAAGGGCTTTGGGAAATCAAGACTTTGGGTTATGATCTTCATCTTTTCTCTTATCTTTTGTATAGTTGTCATGAAAATGAGCAACTAACATCCCTTTGTTGGGATTAGAGGTAATCTTTCTAGCTTTGATGTAATAAATGATTATGTGAATATATGATTTAGCAATTTAAGTGTTTATGAAGTTATTCTTGCTTTTCACTCTCATGATTGATTCAATTGATATTGACAAATACCCTTGAATCTATGTTTAAGAATAATCTTCTATCAAAATAAGAAAATCTAGAAATGGATTTGGGTTTTGATAATTGCACAAAGTTTCGGATCGTAATGCTTTCGGATCGTTTGATTGATTGGGAAATCATCGATTAAACGATACGATCGATCTCACGATGTCATTTGGGAAATCAATAATATTGTAGAGCGATACGTGATATTTATGCTAAAACGCTAAATTCATATGCATGATTTATTTATTACATTCTTTGCAAGATTGATGAACTCTAATTTCAACGCTTTTATTCCCTATTACTTGTCGTTTTAATTCCCGCATTTACATTCTGTTATTTTATGAAACCAATCGTACAAACCCTTAACTCAAAACAATACCGATTGTTGAACGGTTCGAAGTAACGCACCAATCCCTGTGGAGACGATAATTGAAAATACTTACTTTTGTTGTATGAAATACTGCTTCAACAGATTATCTTGATCAAGGTGTTTATGTTCCTGACTCTGAATCCTTTAGTGCTTTGGACTGGTGGAGGAACAACAACATGAAGTATAAGATCTTGTCTAAGATGGCTGCTGATATATTAGCTATTCCAATCTCCACTGTTGCATCCGGGTCCACATTCAGTGCTGGATGTAGAGTTATCGATGAATTTTGCTCTAGATTAAAAGAAGAATCCGTGGAAGCTCTCATTTGTGGTGGTGATTGGTTCCGTCATAAGTATGGTGTGAAGAACAAATCAAAGGTTATTCTTTGTCATGATATTTTACTAATATTTATTCATATATTCATATGGTATTTTTTAGTCCAATAACTAATGTAATTTTTCTTTTGGTTTTGAAGGTTGACAAAGATGAGATACAAATCAACTTGAAGATTTGATATCATTCTGGGTTGTTAGGCTGGTTTTGTGTACATGGAGCTGACTATGAGTGATTTGCTGACTTGTGTGATATGACTTCTGCTGACTTGTGTGATATCATTTTGGTTTTTTGGACTGGTTGCTGACTTTTGAGTTTTTACTATGACCATATGACTATGACTAATGAGTGTCACTATATCACTCATTTTCTTTTTTTGTTCTCTCATATCAAACTCTGTTATGAAATCATATGATTTCATATTTTTGGGTAAATTGTACTCAAATGGTTGATAAACATTAATGAGTACTAACGAAAGATTATTATTTGCTCTAAATTCATTATGATTTGTTGTTCTAGGCTTTTAAATAATGTTGTTAAAATTTTCTTGTAGTAAAATAGGCTTTTAAGTAGGCTTTAAGGCCTGTCTAGTGTATTTAGTAGGTGAAATGAACTATTGATGACTTAATGTAAAATAGGCCTGGAAGCAGGCTTTCAGGCCAGTCCAGGCTTTTTAATAGGCCAAGCCAGGCCAAGAAAAACGGCCTGTGATAGGCTACATGCCAAACTTAGGCTTGTAAAATTTTTCGTAGGCCAGGCTCAGGTCTTTCAAAGCCTGGCCTGGCCTATTCCCACCCCTAGTGACACCATAAGTAAAGGAAACAATACAAAGTACTAGGGGGCATAAACCTGACCTAATGAACACGAAGGAAAAAAACCAACCAAAAGGTAAAACGAAAGAACCTTAAAGCTTAAAGGAGCCAAATATAAAATCGAGGCAAACAATCAAACGTCACATGCACAATCCAACACACCTGCGTACGGGCACATAATTGAATTGCAAAAAAGATGGCATATGAACGTTTCCAAGCAATGAACTTAGATTATGATAACTGGAGAATGAACCGTTCGACAACACGAAATAGATTCATGCATCACAACTCTTTGCCTCGAACACTGAATACAGAGAGCTTGTGACCCATTCGAGTCTTGCAGTACAAACAAACGAGTCAATAGCCAGAACTCAAAACCACCAGAACATGATCTGAATGCGATGAATGAACCAACTAGTACAAATTTAAGATAATAGGAAACCCAAATTACATATCTTCCCACTAGTAACCACACGAATTTGAATGACCACTTTTTTTAAACCCATTACCGTATATGAACAACGGAACACCCAGTAGATCGTGAAACACCCAGATCAAACCAAGACAAGACGAGATATGGGCTTCCACCGATGATTTCAGAAACCTAGAAACGCGATCCAATAGAACGCGTGCTTCAACTCCTACGCGAGCCCATAAGGGAAGGCAACAACCAGACATCGGCAATACAAGGAACCAAGCACACGAATCATTGGTTTCAGCCTCCACAATAGCAAGTGTAATTAATAACATTTGATTGATATCGTCTTTCCCAACAATTGACAACAATTGGCCTCCATGTGTACCTTTCAATAAACATACATTATGTCTTATTAGAGCCCTGCAACTGGTATTAAATTTTATATTACATGCAAAGAAGCATACATACATCCTTTCTAAAATGGATCCATCAACTCCAAGTTTACTCTTGATTCTCACTGTACTATTTGGAATGCTACACAATTCCTCTACATAGCTCCTAAAATGTTCATAGTGTCTTGTTTAGCACCATGTATCGTCTCTAATGCCTTGACCTTTGCCCTATAACCTCAATATTTGCTTAACATGACACCGCACTTATTTTACTCTCCTATTGTAAAACCCTTACTTTCATATTGGGTGTATGTTTAAAGATATTTTTTTTAGTCATATGACATGTACGAGCAACCTTTACACTCACAACTTGAAAATAGTTATTTTGTATAGACTTACTAGCCCTCATATGGAACAGACAGCCCTCCATACATTTAACCATAAGTCGTTACTTTTATTCTTCTTAATGTACATATTTTTCTTATATTGCATAACATACTCTTAAACGACACTCCTAACTAGTTCAACAAATGAAAAAATTTGTCCTAACTCAAAATTCACTTGATCATCATTCTCAAAAAAAATTAGAATTAAGAAAATGTTTCTTACCACTTTCATCTTCACTTGATACTAGGCTCTCTAGATCTACAAAGTCTTCATCTTCAAAATTGAATAATTTTGTAGTTTTAGGATTCCTTGACGATTTAATTGCACCTAGAAATTTATGCAACTCTTCAGTACCTATATTACCTTCAACATTAGGGGGCCCCTCGTGTAATGTCTGAGAATGAAGAGGGCGGGGAGTGGTCACCGGTGCACAAGACATGATAATGAGTGGCTCCCGACAACTTTTAGGCGAACCAAATGACATCAGAATGAGAAGGATCTTGAGACTGTGCATGTATGTGACTGCATGGTTGAAGGAAAGCTTATAAGAATTGTTTGGTACTACCTATACCAACAAGATGCTTCTTTGTTTTGGTAGCCCATTTTATAAAAACTCAATAGTTAAGTGTGCTTGACTTGAAACAATTTTAGGATTGTGACCTTATGGGAAGTTTCCCAGAAAGCGTGTGAGTGGGGACAAAACACGCTAAAAAGACTCGCGTTGGTTTGTGGGGTTAGTCGACAATACTTAAAGTCATATGAGATGTTACACCTTGCAGAACTGAGATTCACAGTCTCATCAGGAAAAACATTAGTTCATTCTCAATCCTCATTGTACTTGTTATCATCAACTGACACATCATCACCATTGTCGTCATCATCTACACTCTCTTTTCCACCACCATGAGCAAGATTAAGGAAAACTTCTCTTTTGCAAATGAAAATAAAGTTGGGGTAAAAATACTACTACCTCCGTTCCTTTTTAATTGTAACTTTTTGACATTTTACACAAACCAAGACAATCAATAAATGTTACTACATTTAATACAATAATTTATACTTTAACTATAATAATCTTATTCATTTAATATTTCATTTCATATATTTCTTTATCCGCAATAAATAACTAAGGGTAATATTGGTAAAACAACATTTAATGTTGCATTGAACTTTGAAAGTGACAGTTAAATTTTTCTCTAAAAGAGACACTTAAAAATGGGGAATATTTATAAAACTTGGAGATCAAAATCGACAAATTGTAAAACTTGAAGCTAAAGCCTAAAAGTGTATTTTAAGTTTGGATCTTGTTAACGAGTGTCCCGAGACACTCTTTAAGCATCCCTAATAAAGAAATTATTCTTTAAAAAAATTAAAAACTTTAATTTTCAATGCATTAAATATACAAACTTTCATAAAAATTTACCACTTTTAATGCTTAAAGAGTGTCCCGGAGACCCATAATGATTTTTCATCTGAGCTACTCCACTCCACTCCATCCTTTGACCACTAACCACCATTCATCATCTCTCACCTCAATCTTCATTCATCCATTAATCCCATTTAATTAAAATTCTCTCTCTCTCTCTCTCTCTCTCTCTCTCTCTCTCTCTTAACTTTTCATTGATTAGTTTCCACTCCTCTACCTAAACCCCATCTTCCACTGTCTTCTTCCCCATGTTCATTTCTACCATGTCTCCTCTCCAACACAACAAAGTTCAAATCTTTTACACACTCACATTCATCTTCAACTTCCACACCCTTTTGTGCCACTCCATAATCCTCTAAAACTCTCAACTCAACCATTTTTAGCCTTAAAAAATAACAAAACAATTATGGGAAGTAAATGGAGAAAAGTGAAACTAGCCCTTGGTTTAAATTCTTGTGTTCACATTCCACAACCATTAGATGATTCCTCCGCCGCAAGATTCTCCGGCGCCATCTCTTCTACCGCTTCTTCTCTTGCCGGTGACACCTCCGATTATAGTCAAAGTATTCAATCACCGTCTTCCTCTGGTTTCCGGTTACTCAAATCACCTAAGGTTCGCACTTTCCACTACCCTTTTACTTGTTTGGATATAAAGTTTCATTTTTTGTTGTTGGGCTGTTTCTAAAGTTACCCTTTTGCTTCTTCTTCACCATTGAATCTACCATGGAGATTCAAGTGAAAAGTTTTGCACTATTTTTCTACTAGCACCGACACAGACACCAGACACAAGACTGACACATTAATTGAACATAATCGCATGTGTTGGTGTTGGACACCGGATAGATCTTCTATCAGAAGTGTGTGTTAGTGCTACATAGTGTTTGAGTGTAGGCAAATTTATTGATTTTTTTTTTTATCTTTTTGAATTTTCGTTTTGGTAGTGTAAGAAGAAAGTTACTATTACTGACATCTTAAGCTTAGTTACTATTTTTTGTGATTAATGATTAGGGTTAGATGAAGGTCAATATCAGCTATAATCAAGGGTTAGTTTTGGCTTGTCTTTTTATCTTTCAATTGGGTGGAGTGTGACTCATTCCTTTTTGACTATTCTGTATACATTTATATTCTTGATTGTGTTGTTTTCAAACCCATTATAGGTGGGGAATGGTATGTAGTGGAGAAGAGGACCCTTACTAGAAATGGTTTGATTTTAAGACCCTTCTTCTTGTTTAGTCCATTACTTATTTACTGTTCAATTTTGTGGATATGGCTGTGGATGCATTATTTCCTATCAAGCTGTGATAGTGATATTGGACACGACACCGACACGTAGATACCAGTAATTATTTAAAAAAATAGAGAGAAGTGATCAAATGTAATTACATATATTAGTGTTTTGTCGCACAATATCAATTGTCGGTCATCAGACACACCTTCAATCTGAAGTGTTTGAGTTCGACCTACATAGATTATTTTATATTTCTCCTTTCTATTCTAAGAATGAGGACATAAACAAAACAAGATGACCCCATAACCATTGATTGTGATATTCAACTCTGTAGACAAAGTAAAAGTTGGAATTTTGCAGGATAAACAATGTAATATACTCTACTATATTAAAATAAAATAAAATGCTACATCATTGAATAAATCATCTTTGATTTCTCCTTCTTTCGATGTCATTTATATTTTTATTAGTCAATGTCTCGAAAGCTTCAATTATAGAGTTGTGATTAGAGACTTTGTCTTAGTACTTTGTCTTTTATTTTCTAAAGTATTGTGATTATTGTGTTTGTATTATTTATTTATCATCTTTTGGTGTACTCTAAAGGTTTTTGACCACTAAACGTTGACCTTATTTTTATCTTTGTAGTATAAGTTGTGGATTTAGTTGAGAATCTTGGCATCTAGGTGGGAATGTGTGGTAAAGATGGGTTGTATTCTATTTCATCTTTTTATGCATTTGGTCTTATAAGTGGGGTGGACCTACATTGGGTGGGACAAGAAGGCAGTGTTAGACATTATAATGTGCTAATAGTGACCTTTGCAAATATTGCATTCTTTAAAGAATACTTTATTGCTGCTCTGTTCAGATTTGCCTGTTTAGTGAACTTGCTTCTTTTTCTTTTCATTATTTTAATAACTTACTGATGCACATATTTGTTTAGAATGGCCCTGTTTTTCATTACTGAATTTCTTTGATTAATAATAATTATTTCTTAAAATGCTTTGATCCATATATAAACTGCCACGAAACTTTTGAAGGAGGCAATTTGAATTCTAGAGGTGTATAATTGACTTTGACATGTTAAGATGTTCTCGAGTATAATTGATTTTGCCGTAGGAGTTGATTCTAACTTGAAGATTTTGCCTCTACAAATAATTTTTAGTCTCACATCCATTGTTCAACTTAATTTTACATGACTGAATTCAAACATAAATAATAAATAATTCACTTTACATTCAGTTCAACTCACTTTTAGTCGGAATCAATTTTATAAAATCAATTCATTCAAAATCAAATTTCGTTACCGCAAAACCAAACACACTCTTTAGTAGTTATGAGTGGTTTTCAACAACGGCCAAATTTACAAATTAGCTTTATTTGAACAATTAAGCTTCAAAATTTAGTTTGAAATCGCAGTTGTTAAATTATTAATATGTCTTTGGGGGATATGCAAATTTAGATAGTTGTAAAAGCTTGAGGATGCTTGTGTTAACATCCTGGAGTTCTTCCATTGTTGAAAGAGTTATAATTTAAATTTTTAAAGCTTATGGGGATCTTAATGCTCTGATACATTTTTTATATGTGTTGATTTCAGATATAAGGCATGTTTGAGTTGAACTATTTGAGCTTATCTACTAGTACATACATTTGTAAGACTTTTTGGGAGAGCTTATAGAAGCAGCTTATGACATGTTTATAAGCTGCTTTCAGCTTATTTTCATAAACTCTCCAGGATAGCTTATCAAAACTACTTATAGTTATTGCTTATATGAAAATAGTTTGACTTTATTTTATCGTTAGTTATAGAAATAGTTTATACATAACCACTTACGCAACAAGCACCTAATTCAGTGCTTATCCAAACAGTGATATTAGCGTTTTGTGGAGTGTTTATATTTTATTTTTTTATGTCTAGTAAATGGATTATGGGAGGCGTAAAAATGGGATTCCTGTGTTGACTATGTTATGTATAGTCTTGATTCTGCATCTGAATCTTGTTTTTACTTCCTTCAAATTATAGTTGTGGAAGCCATATGGCGCTTACTATGCCTTCTTTTACTGATATTTTTATCCATATAATCTGCAGGGTACTTGTGCAATATGCCTGAACACAATGAAACCAGGGAATGGCCATGCTATTTTCACTGCAGAGTGCTCTCACTCTTTCCATTTCCACTGTATCACTTCTAACGTAAAACATGGGCACCAAATTTGCCCTGTTTGTCGATCAAAATGGAAAGAAGTTCCTTTTCAGAGCCCGACTCTTAATCCTCGAAGCAGTCAATTAACAAGAGAAGATGGATGGCCAACTGCCATAAGGAGGCTTCCTTCTCCTCAAGCTAATGCAGGCGGACAGATTTCGTCACTTTATCACATTTCTGAACCGGCTATTTTTGATGATGATGAATCTATTGATCAACATGCTTCAATTCCTCGCAACAGCAATAGTAACGAGGCTAATCACAATGTAATAGATAAAGTTGAGATCAGAACATGTCCTGAGGTTTCATCTGTTCCAAAATCAGCCTCTCGTGACGCCTTTGCCGTGTTAATTCATCTCAAAGCACCTCAGTCAGAGAGTAAACAAAATATTCCCGGAAACAATACAGACTCATCACCACCTCCGGTTGAAAACTCTCGTGCATCAGTAGACCTTGTTACAGTTCTTGATGTAAGTGGCAGCATGTTAGGTACTAAACTGGCATTGCTAAAACGAGCTATGGGTTTTGTCATTCAAAATATGGGTCACTCGGACCGTCTGTCTGTCATTGCATTCTCCTCCACGGCGCGTCGCATCTTTCCTCTTCGAAAGATGACTGAAATCGGACGGCAAGAGGCCTTACAAGCTGTTAATTCTTTGGTTTCAAATGGCGGAACAAACATTGCCGAAGGCTTGAGGAAAGGTGCAAAAGTGTTTTCCGATCGTCAGTGGAAGAATCCAGTTTCCAGCATCATATTACTCTCTGATGGACAAGATACATACACAGTCAATAGTAGACCCAATGTTGGAACAAATTACCAGTCACTTGTCCCAAACACCATTCACCGTAATAATAGTGGTGTAGGCTTGCAGATACCAGTGCATGCGTTTGGCTTCGGCGCTGACCACGATGCTAGTTCAATGCATTCAATCTCCGAAATATCAGGAGGTACATTTTCTTTTATTGAAGCCGAGGACGTAATTCAGGACGCATTTGCGCAGTGTATTGGGGGACTCTTGAGTGTAGTAGTGCAGGAACTACAGTTAGAAATCAGGTGTGTTCATCCGCAGCTGCAACTTGGTTCGGTAAAAGCAGGAAGTTATCGAACTAGTTTGACGGCTGATGGAAGAATGGCTTCTATTACTGTTGGAGATTTGTATGCCGAAGAAGAGAGGGACTTTTTGGTGACAGTCAATGTTCCAATTGATAGTTCCAATGATGAGATGTCATTGTTGAATGTTAAAGGTTTTTATAGAGATCCTAGAACAAAGGAAATTATAGCATTGGAAGAAACTAGTGAAGTAAAAATCGAGAGACCTAACATAGGTAGAGAACTAGTTGTGTCAATTGAAGTAGACAGACAGCTAAACAGGCTTCGAGCAGCCGAGGCGATGGCCGAGGCAAGGGTTGCAGCCGAACGCGGGGAATTGTCTGCTGCAGTTTCTGTCTTAGATAGTTGTCATAAGACATTGTCTGAATCAGTTTCTGCTAAAGCTGGTGATCGGTTATGCATAGCACTTGCTGCTGAACTAATGCAAATGCAGGAGAGAATGGCGAACCAACATGTCTATGAGCAGTCTGGAAGAGCTTATGTTCTGTCAGGATTGAGCTCGCATTCAGCACAAAGAGCAACGACACGAGGGGATTCTACTGATAGCTCTAGTCTTTTGCAATCGTACCAGACTCCTTCTATGGTTGATATGGTGACGCGTTCGCAGACCATCATGTTAGGGGCTCCGCTAAGGCGTAGCCTCCAGCCTGCTAAATCATTTCCTGAAAGGCACAGAAGATAATAACAGCATTGCATTCAGTAAATTCTGCTTATCTTATACATAAACTTGTGGGAAGACCTTTGGAGATTCCTGTAATCTTCTTTTATTTTTTAATTTTGGTTAAGGTGGGGGTATAATTAAAAGGAAGGAAATTTTGGGTTGGGGGATATATAAAATTCCTGATTTTTGCCAGTATAAAATTGTAGATGCAGAGAATGGTGAAAAGGTAAGTCTAATTTTCAGTGTGATTGAGTGATGTACATAATTTGCTATTTTCAGTTGAACTGGGCTGGTGAATTTTTTTCACTTGATTATATGCATGTTGATGTGATATACTTAATTTTCATATGTGGTGATCTTTTGGCTTTTCTCTTTTAATTTTTGCCACTTTAGTTTCTTCTAGGTTTATATTTCGTTTCAAGTGATTCTTATTGTTTGGATCATATACAATTATTGGGTTATAAACATCAGGCACAGATATTGCTTGTTGTATGAAAATTGCTCTTCTCCCATACAAAATTGCTCACTCTCATACAAACTGATCAAAATACCCCCAACGTGACTTAAGTCACGTTCGCCTTATACCAACGTGAGTTAAGTCACGCTGCCCCAACGTCAGTTAACTCACGTTTTGTACTGGTATAACGTGAGTTAAGTCACGTAGGCTATTGGTATAGCTGCAGAACAACATTTATTGCATGCAACCAGACCATTAATGACCCATAATCAATATACTTGCATAATTGATCCAAATTACACCATTTTAACAACATAAGAATCATCACAACATAATCACACATAATCGATCCAAATTACACAAATTCGTCGTTAAAGACACAATCCACAAATTTGACACAAATTCATTAAAATGCAACATTACAGACACAAATTCGAACATATTACACTATTACACGTTAATACATATTACACTTCAATGGAGCGGACACAAAGAGGTAAAATGTTATTTTCAATCATTAACCTAAACATGTAATCTACGCCGTCATCTTCATGGATAACTTGTGGAAAATACACGTTTGTCTTCATCTTTATCCGCCCTCAGGTTCACGCATGACACCTGTATAGATACATGAGATGTTCTTTGATTTTCACCAAGATGGACAAAGTATATGTTAACTTGTGCCTTCAACTCATCTAACTTGTCGATGGGGGTTAAAAAGATCTTAATCGTCTTCTTCACGACAGAGTATCAGACATGAGCTTCAACTTTAGACATGTTTCACTTCTAAAAAGTTTATGGAATAACAAGTATGAGATTAAAACCAAATGAAAGATAAAATAAATAGTTGAATAATTAAAGACCAAAAAATGCGAGCAATAATTGGTGTTACGTAACTGGCCACCAAAAAATATTTCACTTCATATATTTATATAATTTATATAATGTTAGTTACATATTGACCACAAATATCGGCGTTACATAACTGACCACCAAAAAATATATCGATGTAATATCGACAAAAAATAGGACGAACACTGACAAAAAAGTGTCACAGCCTATCTAACTAGCTACTGATAAGACATCATCTTCATCTTCTTCAATTACTTTAAATTCTCCTTTTGGTTTTCGGAAGTGAGAGTGTCGCAATAAATTGGATTGAGATGATTTGTTGGTTTTTTCGGCGGTTTCAGATCCTTAGACATGAGGTCTTTGAACAAAACTTGTCTATCCATAAATGCAAACTCTCATTGCTCAGCCTCACCAATCTTGTGATTCTTCCACTCCATACAAGACGGTTGTCCATTACCGCCGTCTTTCAAATAAACATGAAGAAAGTGGCCGGGAATTAATCCAAGACACATGATGTGTGCATGTGGGTTAAGTGGTGGAGCACCTCGGATTGGGAAAAAAGTCTCACATATATCTCTTTCGGGCAAAACCAATTGAACAACAACTCTATTGTAACAAGTTGCACAAAGTGACCCATATCCAGTAATGTCAACCACTTATCTATGTATGCAATTCCACCACTATTTGTTGGAGGATGTAAACCATTCATGATATATTCAAAATGCTCCTCCGAACCAGATATCGGCAAATAGTCTCGCTTATTAGTTTTCAACTCATGAATAAGTGCACTACGAACCAATATGTGATTTTCCTCATCCATGCCCATGTGTCTGGATATGACCCGGAATCCACAATTACCATCCCCTTTAACATTCACAATATTTTCAATGTAAGGTCTCATGATCTTTGACATTTGTGTAATGTATGGTAAATTCGGAAACGGTTGTGTAGTAGGCGTTGAAGCTTGTGAGTGCGATGAATTGTCAATACGTGCATTTTTCCTCTTTGGAAATGATGTCTTGGTTTGTGACGATTGGCTATCAGGAAATTAAGAATAAACACGTTCCCACATAGAGCAAATTCGACCCGTGGATGACTCTTTCGGTGTAGACCTCACCCTTTTAGGTGCTCCCTTGGTTACCACCTTCCTTGGAGGTGGAGACAACATTGTGTCTTGTGGAACGCTAGTTGACGCATCACCTCTTTGATGTGGAGTTTCATTTTTTAAGGGACTTTTTTGATACGTTCTTGAATGTCATTTCACTCCTCCATCACTGAAAATCATCATCAACTTATTCTTCACATACATGTAACCTTTACCAACGAGGATATATGTCTTCCAATCGAATAGACAATTTTTTTTTATCTTCATGGCAAAAATACATGTACAAGGCAACCAGTACGATCTCTTAATCACACAACTACAACCTTTCTTAGCAAAGCCGAATGTCTTGGAGCATTTTACTTCCCCAAAGATAAAACTCAATGCGGCTCTAGAAACACAACCCTCCAACTCAGAGTACGTACAAAAAGTTGACTTTGTATCTGTGTTCTAAGACGGTACGGCTCCTCCCAAAACTTGCTTGTATCTCAGACAGTTGGATAACCAACATTTTGTCTATTTCATCCCAACATGATGCCAAATCTTCCACACTACTCCTCAAATATTTTTTCAAATTTCCATGAGCCGATTCAACAATTTTGGTGGTTCTGCACCCTAGATGCAAGACTTTATATGTCCATGCTCTCACAAATTTTTCCTTAACATTGTTCAATATTGTGGTTTGAATATAGTCAATACTTTGGAATTTTTTCGCATACATCTTTGAATCGCATTACCGCACTTGCATATGAATCCTTCAAAGGAGATTCAACCAAATCTTTCCAAGCACTCATGATTTTGTCAACAACATCACTTGCCTTCTCGTCCTTCACTTCCTTCACTTCTTTCCCATCGACTTTTACATCCTTCGGCTTCACTTTGACTCTGCAATCCGTGATGCACTTAGCTCTTACATTACAAAGTAAAGCGGAAGTATCAAGGAGAACTTTGACAACGACATTCATTAGAACATTGTCCCTGTTTGTGACAACCACCTTAGACATGTTGAGTTTTAAGGACAAAAAACCAACCAACATCTCAAGTGCCCAAGTAAAGTTATCCTCTTTTTCAGAGGCAAGAAAGGAAAAATCAACATAATATGTCATGTTGGTAGAGGTGACACCAACAGTCTCAAATAATGGCATTCTGTACAAATTGGTTTTGTAAGTGGAGTCCATGACCAAAACAGTCGGAAAAGTGTTAAGCATATTAATTGACTCCGGATGAGTAAAAAATGTTTTAAAGAGTGGTTTCTCAGAATTTGTTCTTGTGAAATAAATGTATTTATACTCTTCCAACTTCTCAATTAAGTATTGCATCTCCGTCTTGTTACCTCTTATAGACTTTCGCCATTGTAGACCGTGCATTGTACACTTGTTTTATATTCGTCACTTTCTTTGTTTTTTTCTTCAAATCCGTTAGAATATTCCTAGGCAACGCCAAACTCTTTGTCATGTCAACAACTCTTTTCTTCTCCTCCTCTTATATTCTACCCGCAAGAAGGTGACCGCCTAACTTTGACTCCAACTCATGGTTGTAAATTCCATTAAACATGGCCAACCACCAATCATTTGTATTCTTCTCAAAGTAACCACGCAACCTAAACAGACAATCACATTTCCTTGAGCCCGTACCTTCAAGATTCAATTTCTTCCTCATTTTGGGTGGTTTGTATACACCACTCCTTTCACATTGCAACGTCAACATTGGATTTTTTATACTAGATTTATCTATAGATATAGTAAATCCCGCTCTTGCCGTTTGTCGACGAACCCAACCAAGCAATTCATCTCGCTCTTGCCATCTATCATTTGTTAAAAAAATGAGGCGGTGTTTACTTCATAATCACGGAGCTTGGAAACACCGGTATGTTTAGGTTTTTCTTCAATGTAAGCTTGAAAGCGAATTTTGACATTAACCTTCACTTCAACGGTAAGTTTGACATCAATGGAAGTTCCTCGTTTCCGCTTCTAAATATAAGACTTGTTTTTATAGATTTATTTGTCCCTTTTTATATAATAAATTTATTTTAAATTATATATTACATTGAATTATTATTTACAAAATTAATTACATTTATTTTACTTTTTTTTGGTTATATATATGAAGATCGGTTGAAAGAGTAGAAAGAATATGATAATAACCCTTAAAAAAAGAATATGATAATAAGATTATGAGGTCATTAATTATAAATATAACATTAAAAAACTAATCTGATATATTGAGGTGAATGAGAGGTAGGAAGATGATAGTACTCTTTTAAATATCTAGGTCCCTATACAGTGGAGCCTTTCGAGACTTTTGGAGGGCTAAACTGTTGATTTTTATGAGAGATTTCAGATGTGATTAACATATTATCGTCTATCACCATTATGCGGTCATCATGTATGGGAGGATAATGCTAATGGAACAACATATACTTTATGGAGCCTCAATGTGAAGCTTAGTTTGGATGAGCTAGTCTTGTTCGTGTTGAGACAATTGCCCCCTAAGTCATTAGTTCGAGATGACGAGGTGATGACTTGCGCAACGAAGTGAACCCAGTGAGATGGTGATTACCGAGGTCACTTATTAAATATGAAGATGACTCATTTAGCTCTATGTTCTTATTTACATGTTTTGGAGTTGCATTTTTGCTTAATCATGAAGCGATTTTCGGAGTTACAATTGTTGTCAAGTGTTTGTTCTCGACCTTCCAAGGTACTAAATAGGTGCAAACGAGATCATTCTTATTAGGGTTGTCATGATCTCCATGGTGACACCGGGTCATTGTTGAGACTCCAATTAGATAGCAATCATTTGCGACTGTTTCTCCAACACTGAGGTCTGGAACGATATCAAGTCACATAAGTTGATGTTCAGAAGTGAAAGTGAACGGCGATTTAAGTATTGAATTAACCATTTTATCAAATTGTGGGTCACCTGTATACAAAATTGAAAACGAGTTGATCTTCAGATCTTTGATTTGAAACCTTGGACTCTAGAGTTGTCTTAGATCGTGCCATTATGAATGTCACGTGATGTTCATATGGTTTATTATTAATTAATTTAATTTAATTTAATTTAATAATTACCAAAGCTATCTATGAAGAAACGTACGTAGGACCCACGTGGGTTATAAGAAAGCAAGCAAGCAGTGTATGCCACCTTAGATCTTAGTACATTCAGTACTTGTTTCACTCTACCAACACAACACAACACAACAGTGCCTCTTACATTAAATTTTCTCTTTCGTAACTTCATCAACTTCTTCTTCTTCTTCTTCTCTTGTTACAAACTTTACTCATTCATCAAACACTTCCACTCGTGCGTGCGTTCTAGTTCATCTTACCATATCATATCGCAGTTTACTCATTTCAATGAACTCAGGTTAGTACATACATACGCTGTTAATTCTCTCTCTCTCTCTCTCTCTCTCTCTCTGTTAACCGAAAAAATATGTGACATATCCTATCCTCGTACTTAGCTTGTACCAAAACAAATTAGTTACTAATCGGGGGTTGAGTTGCGTTAAGCATGATTAAGAATGATATGATTTCATTTCATAACAATTTACATTACATTGTTAGATACATTAATATTAATTGCTTAACGCTCTCAATCACAAGTGGTGGCCCCACTATAAATAACACCGACCCCACAGTAGAACAACTCAATGGCCCCCACACTTTATTTTTTATTTTTTATAAACCCCAATAATTTAATACGAGTCCTTTAAGTTATTTAATTGTAATAAATTGATCTTTAAGTTTTTTTCTTACCACTTACATCCTTTAAGTTATTTAATTGTAACAAGTTGGTCCTTTAAGTATTTTTTGTAACGCTTAGGTCCTTTAAGTTATATAATTGTAACTTTTAGGCCCCGAATAACTTACATTTTTAAGATCTAAAATACACCAAATTGTTACAGTTAAATAACTGAAAGGACTTAATTGGTACGGAAAAAATTTAAAGAACCAATTTGTTACAATTAATTAACATAAATGACCTAAGTGGTACGAAAGAAACTTAAATGACCAATTTGTTACAATTAAATAACTTAAGGACCTTTTGTGTAATTTAGCCTTAATATTATTAGATTAAACAATATTTCTCAACTTTTTTAAGGTAGAATCTTTTAAGATAACCTAAATTTGATTCTTTATCGCAACAATTTTCTTACTTTTCAGTCGAACTCCGGCTACTAGGTGTAGTTCCACTACGAACCGGAGGCTAAAAAATATGTTAGTATGATATATTCCTTTAAAAATTATGATATATGACTTTCAAGCAAAGTAAAATGATCTACACTTCTACCATAAAGAAAAAAATGTACTACATTATATGACTTTCTTTTTTTATTCTTCTGTCTCCAATCTTCTGAGTCAAGAAATGACAAAACACTACTTTATCTTTCTAGCCGTTAAGTTACCTACATAGATACATACATACCATATCCTATCCTATTCTTTACATGTAAGTAAGTAATAATATTTAGTGCTTTAAAGTTGAACCAAGCTTTTTATTATTCCTTAGTTGCTTATACCAATTATCAGCTAAGTTTCTATTCTTTCAAAGCAATAATTGATTTTTTTGTTCTGACTATAAAATGGTTGTTGAGGTGTTGTTTTCAGTTAGCAAATGAGTTACTTTCATAGAGAGGTGGTGTACTTTCATAGTTGCTTTCTTAACCTTCATTTCAACTCTATATATTTCTGTTGCTTTTGTGGCATTTATAACAATTTGGAATGTGTCACTATCCTCTTTTATTCATTCTATCAAGGTTGGTGAACATTGATCTCATTGCTCTAATTTAGATAAGGTTTACTCTAGATTCTTTCCAAAACAATCAAAATCACATGTGATTTAATTTCCAAAAAACTCAAACTTTCCAAAACCCTTCTAGCTATATATTACATATTAGACATTAGTCTTTAATTTCCTTTCTCAGATTCTCATTATAGCTTTTTTTTTCTTTCCCTTTATCTTTTTTGCTGCTTTGACTTGGTTCTAATTATACAAATTTCAAAATGAACCTTTTCAAGCTATTGATTCTCAAAACCTATGCAGAGTTTTAGGTGGAAATTATGATAGTTACTGTTGGTAGTTGCTGAATTTAATCCATTCAAAAAGTGTATATGATTTTGGTAGCTAATACCAATTCTCAAGCTAGCCATCAAGTGAGTTCTTTTTCTACCAGTTCTCTGAGTTGCATTTATTGTATGATTTATCATGTAACTATATCAATGGTCCATCTGTCTTAATTCAATTGATTATTTATGTAAATCAGTTGTTGACTTTCCTTGCCACTTTCCGCTAGCTACTATCTAGGCAACTAAATGTTCATGTTTTCAATGCTTCTATGTATATGTCAATGATTTAAAAACTGAACCAAACCAGACGGTTCAACCGGTTGAACCATGAACTGACACAGTCTACATTTAGGTTATTCAAGTGGTTTGACCGTGTCCCATTTCGAGTGGTTTAAGGTAATTGAACCATGACCTGGAGGTGACACTAGTTCGATGTCCAATTCGGTTTTTAAAACATTGGTATACCATTTTTTTTTTTCTCTCAATATACTTCATACTGCCATCATTTTCTATCTGATTCAGTACTTGGTTTGGTGGTAATCAGGATTTGACTCTGATATAATATTTTTTGGCCAACTGTCTATCTGTTTCTTCCTACCATTTTTACTTTGTCTGCAGATTGTATTTTTTGGATTAGTTTATCATGTGAGTCACTTTACCTTTTCATTTCCACAAATGTTTTGTTTTCGTCGGCACATGGATTTACTGTCTTAGAAAATGATCTGAGATATATGCTTTATTTTCTGACATGAGGAACATTATTGACCAAATATTTGTATAGTGTTAAATTGCTTCGGTTTTTTTACCTGTAGTGTATGGAGTTGAATAGATGAAGTCGCAGATCAAAATTTCTCTTGCGATTGTTATTAGTTTGCTCTGGATTCAACACTCATTTTGTGGTCAGTATCACAATTTATATCATATTTTTTTTTGTTTCCAGTAGATTACTTTATGCGTTGAAATAGTAAAGCCAAAGAAACCATAAATCTCACTACTTTATGTCTGGCATTCTTCTTTTGGCAGATGAAGCATCTGATACATCTGTCCTAAACAAGTGGAAATGTAGATGCTCTACTTTCCAAGGGAACCAAAGCAACTCTGTTGCTAATTGTTCAAAATCATGTGATTGCCACTCAGGTATGCACTTTTGTTTTATGTCAAATGAGGAGACAGTGATCATAACCTGAATATAATATGATAATAACTACTCTGCCTTTCATGTAGATCCCGAAGAGGGTGCATCCATATGGACATGCATATGTGATCCCAATGGATTTCCTGAAGTGGCAGCAGATGGTCACAACTCTAATTGCTTTCATGCCTGCAACTGCACCTGGGGTATATCTTTCTCTTTGTATCTTTTGCGCTAATCCTAAATTTCTATATCATAGTTACCATAATCATTGCTTCCTGAAGGTGATTTAGATGGACTAGTGCTAAACCAGTTATTCTTCTACACCGAACCTAAATGCAATATGAGGGACAAAAGTGAATTTATAGACATATAATTGATTGACATGTTTGAGTTTTCGAATAAATTGATTCTAGCTTAAAACTGTTTTGGAGCTTTTACCTCCAAACATGATTTTTAGCCTCAGATTTATTGTCCAACAGTCTTTTACGTGAATGTATACAAACATAAGTCATTTTACGCTCAACTAACTTTAAACAAAAATTAGTTCATCCAAAATCAATTTTTGTCAATGCAGAACCAAACACACACTAACATTTGTTTTCTGGGTACAAACATTATTTACGGATACTTTAAAACAATTATTTCGTTCTCATTGTGAAGTGCGAAGATTTTCTTCAATATTTACCCTCTTTTCGGTGTATTTGTATTCTTTTGATGATGATAAAATCTAGTGCTCTTTCATACTATATCATTGGTTTGTGCCTTAATTTATGATTTTTTGAGTGATATGCAGGAACTGTCAGCACGCCATTAGGTTCAAAGAAACACATTTCCAGCAAGGCTGTTGTAGTTATCCTAGTGATATGTGTTATATGCACAACTATTGCATTGCTTACCTCAGCCGTATGCTATGTCTACAGAAGGGACAGATGCTCTATTCAATCACCAATATTCTCATCAGATAAGGAAAACAGTAGTGGTAGTACCACCAACCTAATCAGTCATAGGACAGGAATTTCTTCAGCGTCAGAAACAAAACTTTTTATAAGTTCTCCTATTTGTCACATTACAGGTAAGTTGATTTTTATTCGCTCCCCCTTGATTCCAATTTCATGCTTAGAAGTTGTTTTCTTTTTCAATTTGTACAATTGTATATGCAAACTCCAAAGTTCTATTCATTTTCAATTATGTATTAATTATTGATTAGTTTTTTCTCTTCATGTAGGATGTTTTCAGAAAGCCTCTTTTTTGTTTGGGAGCCAAAAAGAAACTTTTCATGGAAACATTATTCAATTTCCATTTACTGAACTGGAAAGTGCCACTGATAACTTTTCAGCTACCAACCTTGTTGGAGTAGGCGGAAGTAGTTACGTATACCGTGGTCGGCTAAAAGATGGCAATATTGTGGCAGTTAAGCGCCTAAAAGATCATGGAGGGCCAGAAGCAGACTCTGCATGTTTCAAGGAGGTAGAAGCTAATTTATCAATATCGGTGATTTAGTATTCTTTCGAACGTTCATAATATCTAAATAAAAGATGATTGCAAGACCTTTTTTTTTAAAAAAAAAATTATGTTAAATATTCATAATGATTATAATGTTTTTGTTTGTTCAGATTGAACTATTATCTAGACTTCATCATTGTCATTTGGTGCCGTTACTTGGATACTGCTTAGAATCGAAAGGAAAACATGTTCAAAGGTTACTAGTATTTGAGTACATGATTAATGGAAATTTGAGGGACTGTTTAGATGGAGTTTCTGGAAAATATATGGATTGGACTACTCGTGTTACGATTGCAATTGGAGCAGCAAGGGGCTTGGAATATCTCCATGAAGCAGCTGCTCCAAGAATTCTTCATAGAGATGTGAAATCAACCAACATTCTTCTAGATGAAAATTGGCAAGCAAAGGTATGAATCATGGTTATTCTTTTAGATGGTAGTTACACATTTTGAATTACTTAGAGGAGATCATATCCTTCGATATGCAACCTTAGGAGTCTTAGTGACTTAGCGTATGATATGATCGAGGACAGTAGTATACTAAAAGCAAATGTGTTGTCACTTTAACCATAAGGTATATTTATAGATTTATTTATTTTTTTTAAAAAATAATCAACTTGCAGATCACTGATCTTGGTATGGCTAAAAACTTGAGATCTGATGACCTACCAAGCGGTTCAGATTCTCCAGCAAGAATGCAGGGGACATTTGGTTATTTTGCACCTGAGTATGCTATTATTGGTAGAGCCTCTCTTGAATCAGATGTCTTCAGTTTTGGCGTGGTTCTTCTCGAGCTTATCACGGGTCGACATCCTATCCATAAAACTACAGGAAAAGAAGAAAGCCTCGTTATTTGGGTACTTTAAACTAAATTCATAATGATAAAATTAAACTGAATTTACATTTTTAATCATCATTCTTTTAAAATATTATACTGTGCCAGTATCTTTTATTTACAATTCAGAAATAGGATGATACTGGTTTTCGTTATAACTACTAGGTTCAGTATGAATTTGTAGCATATCTTTATGAACTCAACTAGGAAAAATTATGGACACCCGATTATTGATATAGCACGCTGGAACTTCTGTTCCAGGCTTCTCCTCGTTTACTGGACAGTAGACGAGTAATATCGGAGTTAGTTGATCCACAATTGAAAGGAAACTTCCCAGAAGAAGAGGTACATATAATGGCATACCTAGCAAAGGAGTGCTTGTTGCTGGATCCAGACACTCGACCAACCATGAGCGAGGTTGTTCAAATTCTTTCAAGTATTTCTCCGGGCAAATCAAGGAGGAGAAGAAACATTCCCGCTAGCTTGTTTCAGGTGAACACATTCACTATCATGTTTTCAGTTCTTCATAACACTTTTAGTTTAATCAAGTTTCTTATTTTTTTCAAAATTTGAGTTTTGATGAAAATTTTGCTTGCCTGGATGTTAGTTATGTCACAATGATTAAATATTGTTCTTCTGTTGCATTAAAAAAAACCACTTGCTGAATATTTTTCTTTATGGACATGTAAAGGAAGCAGAGAATGCAGAAAAGCAAAGGCAAGTTCCATCCGATAAATTTCTAGGTCATAATTTATCGTCACTAGATATTGATCACAATCCGTGTGTTGGAAACAAAAATAAAGAAGCAGATGCAGTTTCAGCTGAGTATATGGAAAGTTTAATCCTGTTGACATCAAAATCTAATGGCTCGCATGCATCAGAAGAGGAAATCGTAGACATAACCGAGCCTCGGTTCGAATCATTTTGCATGACAGATGGCACTGTCCCCTGAAACACTCACCTTGAATACCGCTATTTATTGTGCATTGCTCACTAAGATATCACAAGGGATGAAGCAATGCAATCTGGTTTTGAGATTATGTTCTACATTTTTCAGTTCTGTTTTGAATTGAATATACAGCACATAGATGTGGTTAGACGTAGATTATAAGCACAAAATATATTCAATGTATTCTTGTACAAAAAAGCTTAGGAGGACTATAGGTGAGGTTAATTTTGGTTCTTTCATTTGGAGAAGAATCGGATTTCATTAATTAATATTATATAGTTTTTTCGGACGAATATACACAGGTTTCCTCTTTAGGAGCAGTCTTGCAGGACCTAGCATTTTAAGAAGTTAACATATGTTCTCTACAGAACTAATTAAGCATATGCCTGTTTCATAATTCTGAAATCTTTTCCTTGAAGTATTTTTTTTGGACAAGAAATCTTCCTTGAAGTTAAGCTTATCATTTTGGAGTGAGCAAATAGTTGTTTATATTTTTAGCTTATAAAGCTTGTCAAATGTGTGACCGGTAATAATATGGAAAGACTGCATTCACAGGAATAAACAGTTGAAAGTTGAAGATAAAAATTATATCTTATGTAAAAAGGAAAAAAAAATATTATTTTTACATTACAAGCATGCAACTGAAGCTTAGAAGAAAAATAACTTTTGGCATAAAAGTAATTAAACGAAAAAAATTAATAATTTAAAGATTTTATAATACGTGAGATCAGGACGGATCCAAATTTTTTTCCTAGCAGGGGCAAAACTATATACCATTTTTTTATTGAACTATATGCTAACATTTTCCCCTCCATTTAACAAATTAACATTTGCCGGTAAGCAACATTCATTTCCATCATTGTAGTTGCAAAACAAAGGTAAGTAGTTCAATTTTTACTCCCTCCATCCTTAAAATATAAGCATTTTTTCAAAAAGATTGTCTCTAAATATAAACCTCTTTTCCAAAAGAAGGTTATTCAATTAAAGGAGTTTATCATTTCTTGACTCAAAAAGATCATCACGTTCGTGCACCCCTTCCAAAGTTTATTTGAAATAAAGCAGAATCGCATAGTCTCTCTCTACTTGGAGAACTCTGAATAAGAGGATTCCAAACCAAAGATAAATTGATCCGATGTGGTGTTGTCCATACAGGCTCGTTGATGTGGTCAGGTAGTTGCGGAAATGAGGAATAAAAAAATGTCTTGTAGTTTGTGAGGACCTGTGTGAGTCTGCTAATCGCCTCATTGTCTTGTGCTCAATTGCTTCTAGAGTTTGATATAGTGTATGTAGGTGGTTGTGGTGGGATTTGGTTTTACCTGAGAGTGTGCTTGGCTTGTTTTAGTTTTTCGTGTCATTAATAGTGACCGGACCGCTAGAAGTAAATTTGGTTTTACTTTGGTGTGACATTTGACTGCGTGGACTCTCTGAAAGACTTGTAATGATTTTATTTGGAAGAAGAGAAACTCCGGTATTTTTAGTACCAATGTTCATTCTCTCGATCACTTGCTCACTAGGATCAAACATCATTATTGGTGGTGGCTGAAGGCTCATAAACCTAATTCTTTTTCTCAATTTAATTCTTATTAGTGGTCTGTCTGTTTGTAATTTCCACACCTTGGGTTTTCAATTTTGCACCTCACTCAAAGAAAGTCTCACCGCTGTGTGTTTTTTCTGCTCCATTTTCCCAGGAATTCTTTTGACGGATGAATGGCACGTGGCAAATAAAAATTGAATGGCCAAGATTAAAGAAATGAATTTATGAAAGCCACTGTGAAACACATTGTAACAGCCCGCATTCCTCTATTGTTCTCGCATCATCAGAAGAGGGGACACCACCGCCGTTGGGAATGGCCGGGAAAAGTGGAATGACTCCGGCGACATACTCACCGTCTCCGACAACCGATAAAAAGAAAGCACCGCTTCTCAAAGAAGATTGGGTCCGACCCGATGCCCGTGGTTTTCACCAGTGTAGACCCGCTTGTAAGCTTCATCACTCTTTCATACTCAATAATAACTTAACCTTGTTTCTTTCTTTCTTTCTTTCATTTCAATGGTAATAGTAATTTATTATTTATTTATTTTATCATTATTATTCCTTCGCCCCAAAACCCTCGTAGCAGACGCTCCTTCAATCAGAAGCGTTGTTTTGGTACTTGATAGCTTTATGATTTCGTGTTTGTTTGTAGTTTTCAGGACTGGTGCTGTGAATGCTGCATCAGGATCTGCCTATGCTGAGTTTGGAAATACCAAAGTCATTGTATCTGTGTGAGTGCTATCTTTTCATACTTCAATCACCATGATGAGGTGTGTTTCATCAGTTGAGTTTGTTATGTTCTCTGCATCATGCGTTTTTTTTATAGGTTTGGGCCAAGAGAGAGCAAGAAGGCAATGATGTACAGTGATACGGGGCGTCTGAATTGCAATGTCAGCTATACAACCTTTTCAACTCCCGTTCGTGGACAGGTATATTAGATGTTGTAATTTTTGCTTTCTTTGACTCCTTATCATATTTTGGTTATTTTCAGTAGCGTTTAATATCTTATATCTCACAAAGTTAGGGTTCAGACCACAAAGAGTACAGTTCGATGCTTCATAAAGCTTTGGAGGGTGCAATAATATTGGATTCATTCCCCAAGACCACTGTGGATGTTTTTGCATTGGTGCTGGAATCTAGTGGCAGTAAGCTTACAAATTTGTGTTGATTTTCTATTTAACTCATAGTCATATTGTTTTTGATGGATAGGTTAGAAATTTTAAGGATTAAAATGTGATGAATATCAATTACAAAAACACAATAGAAATGGTAGTCTAAGTTTATTGTTATTCTTGGTGACCGTGTTTTTATCTGGCAATTGCTATGCTTCAACATTATGTGTTCCCTTGCGTTATTGTGAACAAGTATTTTGCTTGACCATATTTTCATTTAGTTAATTAATCATGAGGTATAATTCTGTTGCAACCTAAGCTACGAATGGATGCACTCACCTAGAATAAAATGAAGGGGTTTGAATCTAACTGGTAGCCTTTATTGAAGATTATTTGCAGCCTTGTTGATCTGGGTACAGCTCGTAGGAGACATGAAAAAGTAGTTTCTTTTAGTTGAATTACTATCATAGGCATTGGAAAGAGATATCAATCAACCAGGATTTCTGTTTTCTAAAAATTAATTATATACTCTTACTGTCAACTACTGCAGCAATTAGTGTATTCCAAGTTGTAAGGCGAGGCACAGACCCTTCCCCAGTTGAGAGAGCTCTGAAAGTTTATTATAGGAAGAGGAATAAAATTTGATAGTGTTAGATCCCTTGTATATTATATATTGCTGTTATAGCTATTTTAGTAAAGTTAGAGCTTTCTTGGACTAGGCCTCTTATAAGGAGTGTGGCGCAGTTACAGTTTGTTTTTAGTCGGTCCTTTTTGTTGCAGGACATCTATAAATAGACTTCCAGCTAGTGTGTAAGGTAGATTTTGAATTTTCTAAATTGTTTGACTGGATTTTCAGATTGAGAGGAGTAACATCTTCTGTATATTCATTTTCTTTCGTTATCCCTAAAATTTATGGGAGAATAATCCCCTTTCTGCCTACTGCTGTTCCAACAATCCCAACACAAGTTTTATTTGAAAGATACTGCCAAGTACATAAGGAATATTTTATTCAATATAATAGCTGTTATACACATTTGGCATACACATTTCTACATAATTTCTTTGCTGTTTATGGGCACCTTTAGTCCTTAACCATGTACACTAAGTTAGGGATATAATCTTCTGTGGTAGTCCAGTTCTTAGTGAACTTTTCGGAGATGCGTCTTGCAGCAATATTCCTTTAGATTTTATACTTGTAAGAAGTAAAACTAAGAAGCTACGATGAATGATCCTATTTAATATTATTGGAGCAGTCAGAGTTGCAATTTATTTAAAATCTCTAAGAAAAATTTGTTGTTTGATTTTCTGCAAAGTTTCTAGCTGTTATAATATTATTGAATTGGTCACAGGTGATCTCCCAGTTGTCATATCGGTTGCTAGTCTTGCCTTGGCAGATGCCGGAATACTGATGTATGACCTTGTTGCCTCAGTTTCAGTGGTATGAATTTTACTCACATTTGCAATTCTCTGTAATTTGTGCCTTGGTTTTAGGGTGCTTGAACTGTCTCCCATTTATAAACTATTCTTGAAATTTCTGTTTACTATAATATCATCTTCTACTTTCCTTTTTTCTTCCAATAATATTTTACTTTGCAACAGCATCAGACACTTGTGCATCTTCAGATTACTTCTTCATATGCTTCGTGTCCTGTAACCTTGAAATGCTTGTTAAACTATTTTTTATTTATTCTCTGGAGACCGTACTCTGACATAATATCTTGTTTGGCATTGCCATTTTTATTGGTTGATCTTTCTGGATTTATTAATGCTAGGCTCGTCTTCACAAAATCATCACGACAAAATGAGATCATTGAGCTTGTACTTGTCATGACCCTGCCATGAACTATTCCTTCATGTCATGTTTGTTTTACTGCTATGAGACTAATTTAATTATTTTTTATCATATCATATAAAATGTATTTTTTTAATGATTCCAGTCATGTCTCGGCAAGAACCTCGTCATTGATCCTATATTTGAGGAGGAAAACTGCCAAGATGGAAGCTTAATGATTACTTGCATGCCTTCTCGCTATGAAATTACCCAACTGACAGTTACCGGCGAATGGTCCACCCCAAAGATTAATGAGGTCTGCCTGTTCTCCATCTTTTTTTAATATTTTTATTATCGGTGATGCCCATTTATGTTTTTAATTTACTTCAGGATACTGTCTCACTTTACAGATTGAAAAAATAAAATAAAATTCAGTCGGCAGATCATCTAAATATATTTATCTCTTTTTTATTTTTTTGCTTGAAACGGGAGTATCTAGCAAGGTTTTTTAAATTATGGTTGCACTGTAATCCTTAATATTTTGGAGAGAATCGCAGCTAATGTGACCTCAATTGCGGTTGTAATATGACCTCAATTGCGGTTGTGATAGCACCAAAACCCATGATGTCGCAGCCTTGATTGCAGTTGCAAACCTTTTTGTTTTAAAACCTTGGTATCTAGATATTTGTAACGCTAAGATCTTACCAGACCGCAATAAAATAACGTAAATTGAGTCAATACAACAAATAGAGATGGAGCAAGCTCTCATTGACATTTGGTTTCCTTCATGCAGGGGATGCAGCTGTGCTTGGATGCTTGTGCAAAGCTTGCTAAGATTATGAGGTCATGTTTGAAAGAATCTGCTTCCGATGCACAGGATGAAAGCTCTTAGCAACACACAGATCACAAGATGTGCATTTAAATTGCTTCGTTTTTTCTTTTCTCTCTTCTACCTGAACTCTGGGAGAGAATTTTTTGTTGGGAGGGATGTAGGGAAAGATGCCTTTTATGTCCTGCAAATTTTGGTTTATGAGCTTATCAAAGATAATGGGAAAATTAATTATTCATATAGCACGAGTTTGCAAATGCTTGCTGCTCAAGGCACAGCTCACATGATGTTCGGTTAAGCAAAAGTTTTAGGCTAGACTTGTATCGTTAGAACATGAATTTGGTGTTTGCTTCGTTAATATGCTTGCTTAACGTTTGAATTTCGTTAACTGAACTTTGAATTGTTGAAAAATTACTCACTAAACTGAATGTCAAATCGGTTTCTACAATTTCTTGAAGACGTGTTATAAATATGTGTTAGATGAAATTGATTTTAGCTCTAGCAAACATTATAGTTGTTCGAGGTTGTGAGTGTATGAGTTACAAACATGTGCGCCTAGTTTGGAATTTGCATTGAAAATAGTCAGTCACTCTTTTGCCTGCTTATCTATATCTGCCCCCATCCATATTCTGATTTAAAAAAAGTTATGTTTATTAATAAATATAAACACATAGTAATAGATGTAGTATTTATGTAATGCGTACTCTGCGTCCTTTTTAAAAAAAGATATTTATATAATATACATGTTATGTGTGCATACTCTGCACACACTTGTGTATTTGTAATGTATTTGTGTTGCTTTCGATGCATTTGCATAAGATTTTCCGTCTTTCATTTCTTTTAATCGAACTAATATGATTCTGAAAACGGTTATGTTTGTTTTTGGTTTTGTTTTTACATGATCATAATTTTTTTAGTTGACAGTGACATGTTTTGTACTCTTCTTTCTCACATTAAACAACCAACCCATCTCCCCTTCTTGATCACCACAAGTAAACCCCTTTGCAGCTCCATTTTTTGGCCACTAGTGGTTCAGTATGTGCTCCAAAATTCATATGGAACTCGTACTTGGTACGGTACCATACCCGTATGATATTGTTTGTTAATTTCAAGAACTAGATACTTTTTGGAAATCTGCATGGCTTCAGAAAATTCAAGATTTTTTAGGCAAGTTTCTTTTCTAACCCCTTAAGTTTCAACTTGCTTTGAACAACTTCTTTAGAAACTAGAATATTAAACTTCTATTCTAATCAACGTTCATGATTGCATGCTTTCAACAACAAAAAACATATGATTTTCATGATATACAGCCCTTTAATATAAAGTTTCACATTTTAGATTTGAAGGTGATCATCTTGAACTAGCTAAACTCACATCACCTAATGGTGACAATAGAATCAAGTTCAATGAAAAACAAGTTGCTCCTAGAGTATTGTCAAGAGTGTTCTCAGAAGACTACAAGAGAGTGAAAAGAAGAAGAAGAAGAATATTTGATCCTAGGGGACAAACCATTCACCAATGGAACAAGATTTTCTTGGTAGCATGTTTAATTTCTTTGTTTGTGGATCCTCTCTTCTTTTATTTGCCAATAGTTCAAGATGAAGTGTGCATTGATATTGGAATAGCAGTTGAAGTTTTCCTCATAATTATTAGATCAATTGCGGATGTCTTTTATGTCATTCACATTTTCATGAGGTTTCATACAGCATATGTCGCTCCTTCTTCTAGGGTTTTTGGGAGAGGAGAACTTGTTATTGACTCTTCTAAGATAGCTACTAGGTACTTGCACAAGGGTTTCTTCTTGGACTTTATTGCTGCCTTGCCCCTTCCTCAGGCAAGTTAATGAAGAGCAAGGTTTTAACTTTTTAAGCTATAATCGACGTCTTGTCGCAATCTTTGACAATGCTGCTCTTTTTTCATGTTTGAGACAGGTGTTAATTTGGATTGTCATACCTAATCTTGGAGGTTCAACCATTGCAAACACAAAAAATGTCCTTAGGTTCATCATCATTATCCAATATTTGCCAAGGCTATATCTCATTTTTCCACTTTCTTCACAAATTGTAAAAGCTACAGGGGTTGTGACAGAAACAGCATGGGCAGGAGCTGCTTATAACTTGATGCTTTACATGTTGGCTAGTCATGTAAATATATGACACCTTGCCTTTTATTTCAAGAAGATGGACATTGTCACATATTAGAGTCTTTTCTGTTTTTCTTTTTCATGATTATTAAGGATTATATTAAGTGGAAAGATTTGATGTGTAGACCAAATTTTAATATTTTAGAAGGTGCAGTTAAGACATCAATAGAAAATATAATTTATTAGGCTGAGTTTCTTAGAAATTTTGTATTTTTTGATTCAAATAATTGATTCCAAGTTAAACCAAAATGTGGTTTGTCTTTTTATCTTAAGGTCCACTTAGGTTCTAAGTTATATACCTTAGGCAAAAGTTATATCAGAATTCATGGTTTTAAATTGCAGTTGCAATGTTACGTTATGAACCTTGATATTGCGGTAAAATGCAGACGAATGCGGCTGCAATTGTGTGTCTTAGCAATGCATTACTAATACAAAGAAAGTTAATAAATTTATGTACTGAACTCATATTTCTCTGTTGAAGGTTTTAGGGGCTTGTTGGTATCTTCTATCAATTGAAAGACAAGAAGCATGCTGGAAGAGTGTTTGCAAACTGGAGGAGTCATCTTGTCAGTTTGATTTTTTTGACTGCAACATGGTTAAAGATTCCCTCAGGGTATCATGGTTTGTAACAAGTAATGTCACAAATTTATGCTCACCAAATTCTCTCTTTTATCAGTTTGGTATATATGGTGATGCAGTGACATCCAAGGTTACAACCTCTGCATTCTTTAATAAGTACTTCTTTTGTCTCTGGTGGGGCCTAAGGAATCTGAGGTATGTTTTATAGGTACTTTTTGGATTGACTTATTTAAGCTTATCTATCGGCATAAGCTGATATGTCCATAAGTTGTGTGACACAATACCCACTAATTAGTTTCTGATTGCTGGTTTCAGTTCTTTGGGACAAGGTCTTCTTACTAGCACTTTTGTTGGAGAAATAATGTTTGCCATTGTTGTTGCAATCCTTGGATTGGTTCTTTTTGCATTGCTCATTGGTAATATGCAGGTAAATGCACTCAAATACACTCTTAAACCACAGCTTCTTTGCATATACTAATAGCATAAATTGACTTTTCCTAATAGATTTACTAAAAACATATAAAATTCAAATTTGGGCAGACATACCTACAATCAACAACCGTCCGTTTAGAAGAGTGGAGAGTCAAAAGAACAGACACAGAACAATGGATGCATCACAGACAACTACCTCAAGAACTAAGACAAGCTGTGCGTAAGTACGATCAATATAAATGGATAGCTACACGAGGCGTAGATGAAGAATCTCTTCTCAGAGGACTTCCATTGGATCTTCGAAGAGACATTAAACGCCACCTTTGTCTTGAATTAGTTCGAAGAGTGAGTCAAATAATCATCAAACTTTCCTTCTCAATCACTCCCTCTGTCTCATATCATGCGTTGTTTAAGATTATGTCATGATATATACATGAACAGGTTCCATTGTTTGACGCAATGGATGAGAGGATGCTAGACGCAATATGTGAAAGACTAAAGCCTGCACTATGCACCGAGAATACTTATCTGGTTCGTGAAGGCGATCCTGTGAACGAGATGCTATTCATAATAAGAGGACATCTTGATTCCTACACAACCAATGGAGGCCGCACTGGTTTCTTCAACTCATGTCGAATTGGCCCAGGTGATTTTTGTGGTGAGGAGCTTTTGACATGGGCGTTGGATCCACGACCGACTATAGTAATTCCTTCTTCGACTCGAACGGTTAAAGCCATATCTGAAGTAGAAGCCTTTGCACTTATAGCAGAGGACTTGAAGTTTGTTGCATCTCAGTTTAGAAGGTTGCATAGCAAGCAATTGAGGAACAAGTTAAGGTTTCATTCACACCAATGGAGGACGTGGGCTGCTTGTTTTATACAAGTTGCATGGAGACGTACGATACAAGAAAAGAAAGGTAATTGTTGAAATGGCGTCAATGTTGAGTGTGACTCATATTCACTCGAGCCTATTATGAGATTTAAGAGTAAACTTGTAAAGTAAATCCTAGTATTTCAACAATGCATTGTACTTTTTAACTCTAAGAATTGCATACTCAAAGTTTAACAGCCACTAGAGTCATAGCACAATTGGCCAAACTTTATGATCAATCGTTTTTTGTTTGTGTATGCTTATTTATCTATTTTCTTTAGAACACAATTTTCTATTCTAGCTGCAAAGGTTGCTGAGGCTGAGACACCAAATTTGCTATCCATACCTTGAATATGCATTCTATTTCTACAATAAATTCTAGAGTTGTCACCACTTTGAGCAATGAACATACTACATTGATAGCTGCTAATTACCCTCCCGCACCCCTGACGGCCAGGCCTTTTTTCTACGGTAAAAAGCTCAACACATTTCATTTATAACAATATTTCATTTTCATTTCATTTTAGATAGATGTTGGAATATCGATAAAAAACTGGAAACTATTTATAGACGGATCCACTCTAGCAAGGGCCTAGCAACCTCATTGGTTTGTCTCAGAATGAAAAGTTCCTAAGATTTGTAGCTAAGATCTGTAACTTAAAAGACTAACCACCACACTTTTGGAATCCAATTCGAAAATCCATATTGCGTAGCTGCAGCTCATGAACCCAATTTTCTTTTGAGTGTGTGACACAATACCCACTTAACAAAATGACTTCCCCAAATATTTTTATTATACCTATGTTTCTCATTTTCACAAGATGGGATACTCTCTCATGTAATGTGTAACAACCCGATTTTTAGTATTAGAATTGTTTGTTAATGTTTATTATTAATTGTTTGGTTATTATATATGTTAATTGTTTATTTCGGGGGATTAGTGAGTTTTGAATGATTAAGGGTATTTTGGTCATTTGAGAGTTAGTGGCATTTTTGTAATATGTTAGAAGTTTGAAATTTGAATTTTAAAGAGTTGTGGTAAAATAGTAAAAGGGGAGGGTTAAGTGTAGTAAAAGAGTAGCGTTTTAATTATTAGACGAAATATGACTAAGCCCACTAGAGTGAGTAACCTAAGCCCATTTATATTTAAAGAGGAGTGTTAGTGTTAGTGAGTTAGGTCAATTTATTTGTGCAAAACTTTTGGGAAGAGGCTAAGGAGAGAGAATAGAGAAAGGAAGAACTTGGGAAGATAGAAGATGAGAGAGCTCTAGAAGTGAAGAATTGAAGCTAGGAAGCACTTTTGGTGAAGAATTGAGGTAAGGGGGAAAATTATTTTCATCATTTGGATATTAAGAAACAAATGAGTAGTTTGGGATGTTTTTAGCTTATGCTTAAATTCATGAACTTGTGATTAATTGTGTTAAATTCGTGTCCTTTTTGATGGTTGAATTGAACATATGTTAAGTTGTTGAATTGATGTTGTTGTTTCATCAAAACTCATGTTTGATTATGTTGATTGGTAACTTTGTGAAATTTGATGAATTTGATGAAGACCATGATAATTGGTGTTGATTATGCTTAATTGAGTCGATTATGAACATGAGTTGGTAAAAATGCTTAAGTTGGTGAAGTTTGGGTTGTGTTGAAGTTGTTGTTGTGAAATATGCTTAAGTTGGTAAAAATGAATAAGTTGTTGATGAAATGGTTTAAGTTGATTTTGGTTGGATTAAGTGATTATGATCATGTTGAATTGAATGGGAAACTTGGAATGTTGTTGTTATGCCTTGTTTGTGAAATTAAGTCGTTTTGGAAGAAAATGGATTTTTGAGACGATAATTGATTTAATGAGAATAAGTTGATGCTAAGTGATTTTGATTAAGTTGTTTTAAGCCATATTAAGTAGATAATGAGTGGTGATAACTGGTTTAAGGTTTTGGAATGTTCTGGTGCGAATTAGGGTCGAAAAACGATGTTGAAAACAGTATTTTTACACGAAAACGCAAAAATCGGAAAAACTTGAACTGGTAGCCACGCAAGACTGTGCACCCCTGTGACACGGACCGTGCGTGTGTCTCGCACCTAGGAGGCACGACCGTGCGCCCCCTAGGCACGACCGTGCACCCTGTTCAGTGTGGTGAAACCCTAATTTTGTGACTTTTTGAGGTACTCAATTCACTTGAATGGTTTCCAAACTCTTAAATATGATTAATAGGTGTCTAATGGTGATGTTTATGATTGATTAGCTTGGACATAAGTATAGTAAGGCTTATAGGTTAATTGATTAGAGACGGACTTTGCAAATGAAGTGAAATGGAGATGTTTTGTATGTTGCTTATGAATGAATGAATATGACTGACGATGTGATGCTTGATTACTTGACTTCACTAGTACAAAAATACTTTTTAAATCGGGTGAATATGACTTTTTAAATCGGTTCCAGAACCGATTTATAGGTGGCCGATTTAAAAAACCGTTCTAATTTTAAGTCTTCTCCCTTACCCGATTTAAAATCTTTTTATTAAGTCGGTTCACCCGATTTAAAAGATACTAATTAAATCGGGTTAACCCATTTAAAAAAGATTAAAAGGGTCAAATTTTTTTTTATTAAGTTGGTTCACCCGATTTAAAAGATACTAATTAAATCGGGTTAACCCATTTAAAAAAGGTTAAAAGGGTCAAATTTTTTTTTATTAAGTCGGTTCACCCGATTTAAAAGATACTAATTAAATCGGGTTAACCCATTTAAAAAAGGTTAAAAGGGTAAAAAAGGTTAAAAGGATAAAAAAAATCAGGTTTTCAAGTCTGGTCACTCATCCCATTTAATAAACATAATTTAGATCGGTTCAACCGATTTAAAATCTTTTATTAAGTCGGTTCACCCCATTTAAAAGCTTCTAATTATTCTGAAAAAAAAATAATAAAAATACATAATTCATTTTTTTAATATTTTCCATTCTATTATAAATTCTAAAAATACATAATTCATAAAATTACCATTAAAATTAGTTTACTCTATAAATATAATAAAATATATAACCAAAATCATTGGAATTTGAAATTGATTACTATAATCAATTTTTAGAATAAATTCTTGAAATTTGTCAAAATAAATAAATTCTTGAAATGACCTAACTAGAATAATTCTCCCTAACTATGAACTATTATACCATTCACCCAAACCAATTACTCAATACTCATAGAAATCAAAATATATGTATGTATATACTTCATTGCTCATTTAATTTATGGTAACAAAATTTGAATCACTATTCATAATAGCATATCAGACAAAATGATATACTATCAAGTTACAACTTACAATCAGTTCTACAATCACTTCATACCTAAAAAAAACTTACAATCACTTCTACAACAGGACATAATAAATCAGATTTCAACTTTCTAATTTGTGGATCTTCAGCAAATCACTCTTGGAGAAGCTACACTTGTCAATGATCCTGCATAACCTTGCATTTAATTTCATCGATATCTATAATAAACACATAATGAACAATATATAAAAAAAGCAGAAGTGCACTCAAATCACTAATCTCTTAAACCTCAAGCAGTACCAGAAGCTGAACCTGCCAAGAAGGCAAAGGTTCAGAAGAAGACTGTGAAGAAAGCAACTTCTGAAGCACTATCAGAAGCTGCAGAAGCACTATCAGAAGAAGCAACTTCTGAAGCATTATCAGAAGCACTGTCAGAAGAAGCAACTTCTGAAGCACTATCAGAAGCACTATCAGAAGAAGCAACTTCTAAAGCACTATCAGAAGAAGACTGTAGAAGCACTTCTGAAAGAACTTGTAAAGCATCCTGCTTGTGCTTCTGTTGAATCAAATCAGCTTGCATCAGAAGTAGGAATGTCTGGTAGGACTTGATCAGAAGTATCCGATACAGGTTCTGATACTACTAAGTTCATGTCACTCTCAGAGGCTGGGTTGGGTTTAGGAATTTCACCTTCTGATCTCTCAGAAATAAGAATATCATCAGAGGCTACTTGGTCAGACTCTGGTTTGGAAAAATGTATTGGTTCAGCTTTTAAAGGTTGGTCTTCTGATACTGAATTAGTATCAGAGACTGAGTTTGATTTTGTTGGTGTAGAAGTTTCAATAGGTATGATAACTAAGGGTATTTTTGAAACAGTTATTTGAAGTTCTGTTTCAGAGGTTGATTGTGTAGTTTCTGTGTGAGGTGAGGTTTCAGTTGTTTGTTGAGATGGTAGTTCTCCACCTAGATGTTGTGATAAGACATCTAAAGAGGATGAAGAACTAAGGTCATTTGTGGGTAAAGGTAAAGGTTGAGAAACATAATAAATGATAGACTTTGAAGAATTGTCAAGTTCTTCTAGTTTCTCAAGGTATTCACCCTGTTTCTTGTTCTTGGCTAATTAAAAGGCTATTTCCTCTGAATCATCAATCTCAGTTTCAGATTCAGGGATGGTTCTGGTAAATGTTTCACCAAAAATTGGAGCAATATCTCCTCTGTTAGGAACTTGTCTAACAGAATTGATGTAGTTCCTCCTTTTGATGAGGTTATTAATGAAAGCTTGGGTTCTGGGTCTCAAAATATGTGGAACAATGATTGGTTTATCACCAGGAAGACATGTTTGAATAGGGGGAATATCAAAACATTCTTCAGAGTCTGGTATTAGAATAGATTCAAAAACTGATACAGGGTTAGGTTCAGAAATAGGTTTGGTTGAAAAAGTTTTGTTTTGAGGAAGGTTAGGGTACATTTTGGTCAGAGGTTGATAGTCAGAGTCAGGGGATTCTACATTTATGGGATTATCAGAATTTGAGAGTACAGTGTTACTTACAGTGCTTTGATAAGTGCCAGAAAGAAGTTATCTTTTGATATATTTTTAGGCACTTATGTTACTTGTTTTGCAAGTTATCATAGGATAAGCTCATAATTATTGATCGAATGCCAAATTAGTGATCCTATGTCTTACCCCATCCATTTGTGCAGGAAATATCATGCTAGGACCTGAAATTGAGCAAAGAAACATGAAGAATTGATCAGGCTTCATCGCTACAGCGGAGGATTGGTCGCTATAGCGCGCCTAGGCAGGGAGAAACTAAGGTTCCATCGCTACAGTGATGGATCTGGTCGCTATAGCGACCAAAGGCGGTTTGAACCCGGTTTGCTGGCGTGGTGCAAACCCAAAGACCAAGAAATCTTCCATCGCTACAGCGACCAACTCATCGCTGTCGCGAACCTTATAAAAACCAGATAGTATTTAAGCCTTTTAGCTCATTTTCTGAAGATTACCAGATATTTCCAGAAAGAGAATAGGGCTAAAAAGAGGCATTCTTCATAGAGCAAAAGTGATCTAAGTGTAGATTAACTAAGAATCTTTGAGAAATCAAGTCTTAGCTTTGGATCTCCATCTTTCTTTCCACTTTTGTATTGTTGTCATGAAAATGAACAACTAAATCCCCTTTGTTGGGATTAGAGGTAATCAATCAATCTTAGATGTAAACTTTTGATCTTTCAAATATATGATTCTAGCCTTTTATATATCATTGAGTTTATTCTTGTTTTCCATTATTATGTTTGATTTAAATGTTATTGAAAAATACTTTTGAATCTAGGTTTAGAATAATATTCTATAAAAATAAGAAATTCTAGACATGGAATTTGGTTTTGATAATCACACAAAGTGTCTGAACGTAAAGCTTTCGAATATTTAATAGATTCAGACATCGTCGATTAAACGATATGATCGATCTCACAACGTCATTTGGACACGAATGATGTTGTCGAGTGATACGTGATAATATCGTATATAAGAAAAGCTAGAATCCATATATATGATCATTAGAATATAATCGATGTTTGATTGACGAACTTTGATCCTAACGCTTTGTACGCCCTATTACTCTCCATTTTTATTAACGTTTTTAAAGTCGAATAGTTGATAGCTAACAAATGATTAAACCCTTAACTTAAAATGATAATCGGTGTTGAACGGTTTATGATATCGCATTAATCCCTGTGGAGACGATATAAAAAAATATACTTACTTTTGACTAACATCAAAATGGTGCCGTTGCCGGGGATTAACGTTTAGATATCATAATCATTGCAGCAAAAAATATTGTTTTAAGCAATTTTGCAAATATTAATTTTATGTATATAAATATCATTTTTTATCCATCCTGTTGCTAATCTATTTGGTTATATTTGTGAACTCTGTTTATGCGAGGTAAAACGCAGGAAGATCAACTGCTTTTTGACTCAGAGATAGAGAGAACTGCTCGGAGAAATAATAGTAAAAACCGAAAGAAAAGGCATTTAGCCAAGAAGAGGCAACAAGAAGGAACCTCTGTTTCCATTCCTTCACCAGTTTCAACAGAAGAAATAGTTATGGCAAAAGAAGGAGAAGGATGTTCAGACCCTGGTGGCAGTGGGATGCCATTTCATAACAGCCCTCGATGTCTCTCTCAATTGGGAAAGTCTCCACGGACTACTAAACAGACAGAAATGAAGACTGGGATTCTCCAGATTTTATTTGCTAACCCTTTTTCAGGTTTGGATCATGAGGACCCCTTTCAACACCTGACCAAGTTTTATGAAATTGCTGGCACCTTGGGAGCAACTGAAGATGAGGAAGAGGCCATATTCATGAGAATGTTTCCTCATTCATTGATTGGAAAAGCTACAGAATGGTACTTGGACCAACCAGCATAAGTAATGACAAATTGGAATACTCTTGAGGAGAAATTTCTCGAAAGATTCTTTCCACAAAACAGATTCATGGAAGCCAAGACTACCATTGTCGTTTTTTCTCAAGGAGCAAATGAGACACTTTGTGAAGCCTAGGAGCGATACAAGTCAATGTTAAGAAAATGTCCAAACCATGGTTTTGATGATCGGACTCAGATACATCTTTTCTACAATGGAATGCAACAACAATCAAAGCTCTTACTTGACGCAACTGCAGGTGGTTCACTAATGTCAAAGAGTGCGGAAGATGCCGTAGCAATTATTGAAAAAATGGCACTCAATGATCATCAAGCTCAGCACAGCAGAAATCCCTCACAAAGAAAAGCCAATATTCTCGACTTGGGAACAAATGATGCCATTCTAGCACAAAACAAGCTGTTGACTCAACAACTGAAAGAGATGCAGAATGAACAAAGAAGGCATCAACAAGTCGCATTTTGTGAGCTATGTTCAAGTGATCATCCCACATGCTATTGTCCACCGCCAACCGATGAAGTGAGCTATGTCGGTAATCAACAAAGACCGAATCAGTATCAAGGACAATATCCGGGCAATAACAACAATTTCCAAAGAGGAAACAACCCGAACTTTGGTCAAGGATCAAGCTATGGCCAACCATGGAGACAAGATGCTGGGCCATCAAACCAACAACCTTACAACAATTTCAATCAATATCCACCCCAACAAGACCGCAACCAAAAGTTGGAGGACACCTTGAATCAATTCATGCAAATGTCAATGGCTAATCAAAAGAACACCGACACATCTGTCAAGAATCTTGAAATACAAGTCGGACAATTAGCAAGACAATTAGCTGATCAACAAGGAGGAACGTTCACTGCCAACACAAAAACCAACCCGAAGGAACATTGCACTTGATGGGCCGTGATCAAATTGAAATAGGCGTCGAGCTAATGACGTTAACCAAGCGCTTGTTGGGAGGCAACCCAATTTTGTAAGTATGCTATTTTTTTCATTTGTATTTTAGTCCTTATAATCCATTTTTGCATGAAGAGTTAGTGGCACAAGTCAAAATTTTAAATTTTCTGTTTTCTGTCATGGTCGCTATAGCGATAAATCCCATCGCTACAGCGATGAGTCAAAATTTCAGAGTCTGAAGGTCAGAGTCTGAAGCTTCAGACTCTACGCTCGCTATAGCGACGGGTGGTCGCTGTAGCGATGACAGAAAAATCTGTCAGTGCAGAACCCAATGCCACTAACTCCCCTTAACTTCCCCCAACCACCCACTCATCTTCTCTTATCCATTACATTTCACCAAAACAGAAAACCCTAGTTTTCTTTCCATTTTTCATTTCATCTTCCATTTACATTCCATTACAAAGCAAAATTTTCTATTTTCTTGCATCATCTCTATATTCCAAGTCCATATTCCATTTCCATCTTGTGAATCATCTCTATCAGGTACGAAATCGCAGCTTTCTCTTTTCACTTCTTATGTTTTCAAGTTTTATGATTGCTTTGTGCATTTTTCAAAAGTTTGAAATTAGGGTTATGCTTTTCTTTAATCATTTGAAGCTTACCCATTTTAATCTTTGGTTTAGGCAGTTAGAAATGAAATAGAATCACCAAACAAACTTGCCTAACATCTTCATTTCTCTTAAAAATCGTTTTTTGAAACTTACCCATTTTGTAAAAATTTGAAATAAAAATGGGTATGTGATGATAAGTAAGTTCTGGTGATTATAATTCATTTTTATGAGCTTTACTTTTGATTATAAGTGCCTCAAGTTGTTTTGAAAATGAAAAAAATGAGAAAAATTCAAAAATCTGTGTTTCATGGCTACAACACAGTCTCGTCGCTGTAGCCCAGAAACAAGAACAATTTCTGGGTTTCATCGCTACAGCGACCAGTCTCGTCGCTGTAGCGAGCGTGTCCAAAACCTGTTTTAAAATTTTTTCATTCTTATTCTAACTTGCATTCCTATATTTTTGTCTTTGTGCTTCTATTTTTGCAGGAATGGCACCTAAAACTTCAAGCAAAAGGCAAAGGAATGTGGAGGGTTCGTCTTCAACTACACCCTACGATTCTAGCCGTTTCCTTAGCCCGCGTAACCAGGAACGTTACGCAGAGCTAACCAAACGAAGAATTTGGGCAGAAAAGGAATTTAGAATTGCTGAAGAAGGGAAATACCAAGGGATAGCTCAAATCATAAACCACCGCAAGTGGGGCATACTTGTTAACCCTCCTAAAAAAATCAACCATGACATTGTGCGAGAGTTTTATGCCAATGCCATCCCGGCTGATCCAAGTGATGAATTCACATTCACCACCTTTGTCCGAGGCCGCACAATCAAATTCGACAGAAATGCCATAAACTCCTATCTAGGCAACCCGCTGGATCTTAGCGATCCCGATGACCTGATAGACATGGACGAATTATGTGCCTTCCACAAACATCAAGCCAGAGGGAATTGGGATCATGAAGCCATTGCACAGGCCATCTTTCAAGAGGAGAAGACTTATGACATAAGCCAGGCCTCAGGGAAACCTTTTAGAGACCTCAAAGAAGATATGAATACTCCGGCTCAGGTTATCCTAACTCTCATCCTTTACAACATCCGGCCAAAAAGTCATACTTCCTCCACCACCTTGGATGTCACGCCTCTACTCTACTACATCCTCAGCAACCAGGAGGTTGATGTTGCGAGGATAATTGCAAATGAAATTAGGGTAGTCGCTGAAAGTGGTATTGTGCCCCCTGCCAAACCAACGTGCCCACTACCATTTCCTGGACTCATAATGAGACTTTGCTTGAAGGCACGCATTCACTTGCCTACTCAGGTTGATGAGGAGATCAAAAATCCTATTGATGATAAGTACATCAATATGTATTGCTCATACAAGACACCCACTGCAGCTGAGCCATCTCATGTACCTCCTCTTGTCCCTCAAGCCCCTAGCTTTCCACCGCTTAATTTCTCGGATTGGGACCCTCCCCATATGGGTGCCTATACCTACACCTGGAATCAAAATGAATCCAACCATAGAGCTCTAACCACCATTCAGAGCCACATGCATCAGGCAGGCCAATCACCTTGGACCCCAGAATGTTTCCAGCAGCATATTGCTTGGCCTGTGGACAGGCCTTTTTATTCCGGAGGGGCGAGTGCAGCTGCAGCTGGTGGAGAGAGTGCAACTGGTGATGATGATGACTCTGTTGGAACAAAATGTATGAACAACTCTCTTTTGGGTTTTGATGATAACAAAGTGTTAAAAAGAAAAATGGAATTGCTAATGCTTGATTCTAAGTGTGCAGAACCATGTACTTAAAGTTTGGTATTTAACATTGGTTATGTAAGAACAAGCTAAGAGCAAGAAGGAAAGCATAGAAGCTTGTGTTGCAAGCATGAAGCAAATCTGTGTCTGAAGGCAGCTACTGAAGGCAGCTTCTGAAGGTGCATCTGAAAGCAGCTTCTGAAGGCAGCGTCGAAACAGTGCGTTTGAAGAAGTGTGTCTGAACAGTGCGTCTGAAGAAGTGCGTCTGAAGGTCAACGAAAGTCAACGTCTGAAGACTGCGTCTGAAGGTCAACGAAAGTCGGCGTCTGAACAGTGCGTCTGAAGGGAGCGTCTGATGAACAGTGCTTCTGAAGAGTGCGTCTGAAGACCTGCGTCTTAAGAGAGCTTCTGATGAACAGTTCCTGAAGAAGCTTCTGAAGTCTGACTTTTAAGGAAAAGCAACTGTCACTGTCAGCAGTAAAGCCTGTACAGTCAGAACAGCTCAATGGAATAGTTGCCTCCTTCGAAGAAACATTCTCCAGCTTTTAAGGAAACTATTCAAAATATGTGTGCTCCGTTTTCTGCACTTTCGCACACAATGTTAGCTGGACAATAGCTTCTATTTTGCAACGGCTCTTTGCTGGAAAACTGGGTAATCTCAACAGCTCTTTTATCCTCTATAAAGGATTGAAGATTTGAAGAAGAAAAAAGAAGACTCAAGAAACTCAAAGACTGAAAAATTTTGTGCTCTGTTTTGCTGTCAAATTCGAAAGTCACCAAAAACAACTTAGAAATTCTTAGAAATTTCTTATCTTAGAATTTCTTAAGTTTAGAGTCTTAAACTGAGTTGTATTTTGTGAACACCTCTGATAGTTTATCAAGTGTTCAACTCAAACTTATTTTCTTTGTAAATCAGTTTGATTCAAGTCTCAGCCTGCGTGCTTGAGCAATTTGGAAGTCTCTTAACTTTGTGTTTTGAGCATAGAAGTCTCTTAACTTTGTGTTTTGAGCATATAAGTCTCTTGCTAGGTGCTTGAGCATTGGAAGTCTCTTGTGTGGTGCTTGAGCAATTGTAATCAGTTGATTATAGTTAAAATCCCTTGTAAGTGACAGGGGGACTAGACTACTTCCGGTTTGTAGAAGGAACTAGTATAAAAACTCTTGTGTCTCTCTTTCCCTCTCTCATCTATATTTACCCGCTGCTAAATAACTCTGAAAAAGTTTCAGAATCTGATTATGAACTTAACCAAAGTTTTTGGAAAAGAAACAGCCCACACAATTCAATCCCCCCTTCTTGTGTGTTTTTCTCACCTTCAGTTGGTATCAGAGCCCCGATTCTGATATTCAATCACCTAACAGTGAGTCAGTGAGATCCTGAGAAAAACATGTCATCAAATAGTTCCCCTCCACCCTCTCCTGGAAATCAAAGAAGTGTTGGTACTTCTGTATCATATGACTATGGCACAGATGAAAGAAAATCTCGTTCGCACAATAAACCTCCAATGTTTACTGGTGATCCAGAGAAATTCTCATGGTGGAAAAGCAAGATGTACAGCCACATCATTGGAATTGATGATTCCCTATGGGATATCATAGAAGATGGAATTTCTATTCCAGTTGATGAAGAAGGAGTAGATGTTAACAGAAGAGGCCTGAGTGATGCTGAGAGGAAGATCTACAGAAAACATCACAATGTTAGAGGTATCATTGTTGATTCTTTACCTTACAGTGAGTATCAGAACTTGAGTGTCAACAGCCAAAGCCATCTTCACCTCCCTCTGCTCTAACTATGAAGGTAACAAGAAGGTTAGAGAAGCTAAAGCAAATATTCTGGTTCAGCAGTATGAGCTGTTCAGAATGAAGGAGGATGAAAATATTGAGACTATGTTCTCAAGATTTCAGACTCTGGTTTCTGGACTTCAGATTCTGAAGAAAAGCTATACTACTGCTGATCATGTGAATAAAATCCTCAGAAGTCTGCCATCTAAATGGAGACCAAAAGTGACTGCTATTGAGGAAGCTAAAGATATAAATACTCTAAGTATTGAAGATCTTATAAGCTCCCTCAAAGTGCATGAACTGGGACTTAATGAAGATGATTCTGCTAGAGAGTCTAAGTCAATAGCACTGAAATCCAAAAGAAAGTCTGTAAAAGCTCTAAAAGCTATTGAATCTGATGAAGAATTTCCCTCAGGAAATTCTGAAGAAGATTCAGATGCTGAGGAGCTTGCAATGCTTTCCAAAAGATTTCAGTACTTAATGAAAAGGCAAAAGAAATTTTCTAACAGAAGCAGCAACTTCAAAGGATCTGGTTCCAAGAGGGAAGATCAGAAGGGTTGCTACAATTGCAAGAAGCCTGGTCATTTCATTGCTGATTGTCCTGAACTTCAGAAGGACAAGTCAAAGGAAAAATCAAAGAAGACCAGCTCTAAATCAAGCAACTTCAGAAACAAACTCAAGAAGAGTCTTATGGCAACATGGGATGATCTTGACAATGATTCTGAGTCTGATGATGAAGAGGAAGCCAACCTGGCTTTAATGGCAACAACATTCTCTGATGCTGAATCATGTTCAGACTCTGATAATGAAGATGAGGTATATTCTGAACTTACACGTTCTGAACTGATTGAAACAGTTAAAGATCTTATGAACCACCTCAAAAGCAAGTTAGGTGAACTAAAATCTTTGAAAAATAAACATAACTTGCTGACTGAGGAGAATCTCAAACTTCAGAATCACATCAATGAGATTGATGAAGAAGTTAGAGAACTCAGAGAAGTGGCTCATAAGAAACCTGAAGAAATTCCAAATGAACAAGAAATTGCTCTTCAGGATTTTATTTTAACTAGAATCAATAGAAGTAAGGTTGCTTATATGATTTATAACATTTACAGAAACAGAGGTGAAGGTTTTGGTTTTAATAATGATTCATTCAATCATTCAAATGAATCAAAAATACCATCCTGTTCTGAAAGTATTATGAAAGGCACTGAGGTGTGCTTTGTGCCTGCTTCTGACAGTTCTGAAACAGAATTTAACAGAAACTGAGACTGCTAAGTCTGAAGTTCTGAACTGCTCAGAATCTAAAGCTTCTAAACCTAAGGGAAAGATGAAGGCAGAATTTAAAACTTTGACAAAATCTAAACCAAAAGGTCCTAAGCCTAAGATTATGAGAAAATCAGACTCTAAACCTAAAAATGTTCAGAGTCTGAAGATTTCAGAACCTAAGACAAGTAAGTCTCAGAGTCTAAAAAATTCAAACTCAAATTTTACTAAGACTGGGTCTATGAAACCTTCAAAAATTACTAAACCAGTCTATTCAAAACCGTTCAAACCTCAAAATGTCAGACCAAAGGTGCACAAGAAACCTTATCCTTTCAAGACTAACCATAGAGGACCCATAAAGATATGGGTACCTAAGTCTGAGATAATTTCAATTGCAGATATGCTTATCATCCAAAGAAAATGAAAGTTCTTGGTACCTGGACAGTGGCTGCTCACGTCATATGACAGGAGACAAGTCTATGTTCCAAACCCTGATCATGAAAGAGGGAGGAACTGTGGGGTTTGGAGGAAATCAGAAAGGAAAGATCATTGGTACTGGTAAGATAGGTAATTCTTCCCTGTCCATTGATGATGTTTGGTTGGTAGATGGACTTAGACATAATCTACTTAGCATAAGTCAATTGTGTGACAGTGGTTATGATGTCCTGTTTAATAAGAACACTTGCATTGTAATCAACAACAAAGATAAATCTGTTGTGTTCAAAGGAAATAGGAAAAACAATGTTTATAAAATTAATTTTTCAAAATTGGTTGAACAGAAGGTAGTTTGACTTCTGTCTGTGAGTGATGAGAAATGGGTATGGCACAAAAGGTTGGGACATGCTAACTAAAGACTCATCTATAAGCTTAGCAAGTTGCAACTGGTCAGAGGCCTGCCAAACTTGACTATCACTCATATGCTCTTTGTGGAGCATGCCAAATAGGAAAAATTTCTAATACATCTTTTAAATCTAAAAACATTGTTTCTACCTCAAGACCCTTATAACTGCTTCACATTCATTTGTTTGGTCCTGTTGGAACAGCTTCAATCAATGGGAAGAAGTATGGGTTAGTAATTGTTGATGATTACAGTAGGTGGACTTGGGTTAAATTCCTCAGAACCAAAAATGAAACATATGATGTGTTTAACAAATTCTACAAACAAGTACAAAATGAAAATGATTTGAAAATTTTAAAAGTCAGAAGTGATCATGGTGGTGAATTTGAAAATGAACCATTTGAAATTTTTTGTGAAGATCATGGAATTCTCCATGAGTTCTCTTCTCCTAGAACTCCACAACAAAATGGAGTTGTAGAGAGAAAGAACAGATCTTTGCAAGAAATAGCCAGAACCATGATCCATGAATCTAAAATTGCAAAGTACTTTTGGGCAGAAGCTGTTAACATAACATGTTATATTCAGAACAGAATCCATATCAGACTTATTCTGAATAAAACAGCATATGAATTATTTAAAGGAAGAAAACCAAGCATTTTCTTATTTTCATCAGTTTGGTTGTACTTGTTACATTCTGAACAATAAGATCTACCTAAAGAAATTTGATGCTAAGGCTTCAAAAGGGTATCTTTTTAAGGTCCTCAGAGAGATCTAAAGCATACAGAGTGTATAATTCTGAAACACATGTTGTTGAAGAATCAATACACATTAGATTTGATGATAAGAAGCATGGTAATAAAATACCAGGAGCTGGTTGCGAGTTTTGCAGATATCAGACTCTCAAAGGACTCTTCAGAACCTGAACAGAGTTCTGAGTCTGAAGAAGTCAGAAGCTGAAAATAGAAGAAACTGAAAAACTCTCAGATGCTGACACTCCTCCTGAAGCCAATCAAGATCAAAATGGTTCTGAACAAGCCCTTGATGATTCTTCAGAAGCTAATCCACCCAGAACCTCATTCAAGTACAAGTCTTCACATCCTGAGGAGCTGATCATTGGAAATAAGGACAGTCCAAGAAAGACCAGATCAGCATTCTGTCAGAATGAATCTTTGGTTGGACTCTGTCAATGATTGAACCCACAACAGCTGATGAAGCACTTGCATGATGGATGGATTGTAGCTATGCAAGAAGAACTGAACCAGTTTCAAAGAAATGATGTCTGGGATTTAGTTGCAAAACCAAATCACAAGAACATTATTGGAACAAAATGGGTGTTCAGAAACAAGCTTAATGAACAAGGAGAAGTGATCAGAAACAAAGCAAGACTGGTTGCTCAAGGCTACAGTCAGCAGGAAGGAATAGACTACACTGAGACATTTGCTCCAGTTGCAAGACTGGAAGCAATCAGGTTACTTCTTTCCTATGCAGTTAATCATGATATCATATTATATCAAATGGATGTTAAGAGTGCTTTTTTAAATGGAGTTATTTCTGAAGAAGTTTATGTCATGGTTTTGAAGATGTAAAACATCCAGATTTTGTTTTTAAACTTAAGAAATCTTTATATGGTCTGAAACAAGCTCCCAGAGCTTGGTATGAAAGACTAAGTAATTTCTTACTTAAAAATGATTTTGTAAGAGGACAAGTTGACAATACACTCTTTAGAAAACTCTTAAGAAAGACATCTTAATTGTGCAAATTTATGTTGATGATATCATATTTGGTTCTACTAATGCCACTCTTTGCAAAGAATTTTCCAAGTTAATGCAGGATGAATTTGAAATGAGCATGATGGGAGAATTGAAGTTCTTTCTTGGAATTCAAATCAACCAATGCAAAGATGGAGTGTATGTTCATCAGTCTAAATATACAAAGGAGCTTCTGAAGAAGTTCCAGCTTGAAGATTGTAAACTGATGACAACACCAATGCATCCAACCTGCACTTTAAGCAAAGAGGACACTGGCTCAAAGTAGATCAGAAGCTCTACAGAGGTATGATAGGTTCTCTGTTATACTTAACTGCTTCTAGGCCAGATATTTTATTTAGTGTATGCTTGTGTGCAAGATTCCAATCAGATCCTAGAGAATCTCATATGACTGCTGTCAAGAGAATCTTCAGGTATCTGAAGGGAACAACTAATCTGGGACTTCTGTATAAGAAATCCTTAGATTATAAGCTAGTTGGATTCTGTGATGCTGATTATGCTGGGGACAGGATTGAAAGAAAATCCACCAGTGGAAATTGTCAATTTCTTGGTGAGAATCTGATATCCTGGGCCAGCAAAAGACAAGCAACTATTGCTTTGTCACAACAAGAAGCAGAATACATCTCAGCTGCAAGTTGTTGCACACAACTGCTCTGGATGAAACATCAGTTGGAAGACTATCAGATTCATGAAAAAACATCATATCCTATTTCTGTGATAATACTGCTGCAATCTGTTTGTCTAAAAATCCAATTCTGCATTCTAGAGCCAAGCATATAGAAATTAAACATCATTTTATAAGAGATTATGTTCAGAAGGGTGTTTTGGATATTCAATTCATTGATACTGATCATCAATGGGCTGACATATTTACAAAACCCCTCACAGAAGACAGATTTAATTTTATTAAAAAGAATCTGAACATGCATTTCATCTCTTGAAAAATTGCTTGACTCTGAATAGAAACTGAGATTCTAAAGTTCATCAGAAGCTAAGACTTATCAGTCACTCACTTTGAGAGTCTGAAGAAAGTTAAGCCTCTGAAAAACTTCAGAGTCTGAGTTTCAGAATCTGAATTTTTGACTTCTGAATCTGCATAGTTATCTAACTTTTGGTCAGAATCTGATAAGTTATAACTCTGGGCAATGATGAATTAAGCTTTGAAAGTTACACTTTGTCCCTCCTAAAGTCATCAATGTGCAAATGTGTTTTTCTGTTTTCAGTTCTGAAATGATTAACAAAAACACAGACACACTTTCATTTTCATCATACATGTTCAATTTGGTATCAGACATGTTCAGTTTTTCAAACCTATTTAAAAACTCTGAACAGTTCTGTCTGAAAGGGTTCAGAAGCACTGAACTAAATGCTCTGTTTTTCAGTTTTCTGAAAAGAGTTCAGTTGTACTAAAACCATATGGTCTGAACAATTTTGTCTAAAATAGTTCAGTGATACTGAACAGAATGTACTGAACAAAAATGCTCTGAACATTTTTATCTCACGTTTTAAACTCTCTTGTTTCTTAAAATTCTGGAAATTTTCTTTTTGTTGATGACAAAAGGGGGAGTAAAAGTAACAAGTATTAAGGCTCTGAGCTCAAACATAAGTTAATTTCTGATTAAAATTAACTTATGAGAACATTATTATCTCTTGGATTTAATTTCTGTGAGATACATTACTCTTATTGATTGATTGAAATGAATTTAAATAACTTGGATAAGACTCAGGGAGCTTACAAACCTCATCCTGTGGATTATCAGACTTAGGGGGAGCTTACAAACCTCATACCCTGAAGTCAGCTTGTTATTTATAATTCTGAGTGATAATTTCACCTTATTGTTTTAAGTTGAATTTAATTAACTTGGATAAGAATCAAGGGGAGCTTGCAAACCTCACCTTGTGGATTATCAGACTCAGGGGGAGCTTGCAAACCTCATACCCTGAAGTCAACTTGTTAATTAAAGTTAACAACAATTTTGAAATTTCACCTTTTTGATTAAACTGAATTTAATTAACCTGGATCAGACTCAGGGGGAGCTTGCAAACCTCATACCCTGCAGTCAACTTGTTAATTAAATTAACAACAATTTTCTATTAATACTTGTGTTTGTCATCATCAAAAAGGGGGAGATTGTTGGAACAAAATGTATGAACAACTCTCTTTTGGGTTTTGATGATAACAAAGTGTTAAAAAGAAAATTGGAATTGCTAATGCTTGATTCTAAGTGTGCAGAACCATGTACTTAAAGTTTGGTATTTAACATTGGTTATGTAAGAACAAGAAGGAAAGCATAGAAGCTTGTGTTGCAAGTATGAAGCAAATCTGTGTCTGAAGGCAGCTACTGAAGGCAGCTTCTGAAGGTGCGTCTGAAAGCAGCTTCTGAAGGCAGCGTCTGAAGACTGCGTCTGAAGAGTGCGTCTGAAGGTCAACGAAAGTCAATGTCTGAAGACTGCGTCTGAAGGTCAACGAAAGTCAGCGTCTGAACAGTGCGTCTGATGAACAGTGCTTCTGAAGGGTGCGTCTGAAGACCTGCGTCTGAAGAGAGCTTCTGATGAACAGTTCCTGAAGAAGCTTTGAAGTTGACTTTAAGGAAAAGCAACTGTCACTGTCAACAGTAAAGCTGTACAGTCAGAACAGCTCAATGGAACAGTTGCTCCTTGGAAAACATTCTCCAGCTTTTAAGGAAACTATTCAAAATTGTGTGCTCTGTTTTCTGCACTTTCGCACACAATGTCAGCTGGACATAGCTTCTATTTTGCAACGGCTCTTTGCTGGAAAACTGGTAATCTCAACAGCTCTTTTATCCTCTATAAAGGATTGAAGATTTGAAGAAGAAAAAACAAGACTCAAGAAACTCAAAGACTGAAAAATTTTGTGCTCTGTTTTGGTGTCAAATTCGAAAGTCACCAAAAACAACTTAGAAATTCTTAGAAAGATAATAGAGCTAAAAAGAGGCATTCTTCAAAAGAGAATAGGGCTAAAAAGAGGCATTCTTCATAGAGCAAAAGTGATCTAAGTGTAGATTAACTAAGAATCTTTGAGAAATCAAGTCTTAGCTTTGGATCTCCATCTTTCTTTCCACTTTTGTATTGTTGTCATGAAAATGAACAACTAAATCCCCTTTGTTGGGATTAGAGGTAATCAATCAATCTTATATGTAAACTTTTGATCTTTCAAATATATGATTCTAGCCTTTTATATATCATTGAGTTTATTCTTGTTTTCCATTATTATGTTTGATTTAAATGTTATTGAAAAATACTTTTGAATCTAGGTTTAGAATAATATTCTATAAAAATAAGAAATTTTAGACATGAAATTTGGTTTTGATAATCACACAAAGTGTCTGAACGTAAAGCTTTCGAATCGTTTAATAGATTGAGACATCGTCGATTAAACGATACGATCGATCTCACAACGTCATTTGGACACGAATGATGTTGTCGAGTGATACGTGATAATATCGTATATAAGAAAAGCTAGAATCCATATATATGATCATTAGAATATAATCGATTTTTGATTGACGAACTTTGATCCTAACGCTTTTTACGCCCTATTACTCTCCATTTTTATTACCGTTTTTAAAGTCAAATAGTTGATAGCAAACAAATGATTAAACCCTTAACTTAAAATGATAATCGGTGTTGAACGGTTTATGATATCGCATTAATCCCTGTGGAGACGATATAAAAAAATATACTTACTTTTGACTAACATCATGCTTGTAACTTCTGGTATAGATTCTGACTTGACCTTCAGAAGTTTAGTCATGACCTTCTGAGTTTCATTAGCTGACTTATTCTTCAGTCTTTCAACAAGATTCAACACATCTTATGCATCCTTCAACCTTTTTGATCTAACTAGATCTCAGAAGCTCCCTCTTCTCTTCTTCTTTTCTACAATCATCTTCCTAAGCTTTTCTTCTTCTGCTTAGGAGATGCTTCAGTCCTCGTTCTGGTTCTTGTTGGCAGAACCTCAACTGGTTCCAGACTTGCAGCCTCTGATATCACTTTAGAAGTTGAAGTCTTAGAACTTTTCTTGTGAACCTTTATCTTCTTCTTTCAGGTTCTGATCCTTCTGGTTCTCATCTGGACTTCTTAAGAAGATTATAAAAAAGCATTATGGTGAACATTTGAGACAACCAGAAAATTAACTCTGCAGAAAAATACTCAAGTTTATATTCCTGAAGCACAACACCTTGCAGATGTGATAAAAAATTTATGCTATTTATTAACCCTTGAGAAAAAGATAAATTTAATATAAATAGTGATGTTTTTGTTATTCATAGAATATGACTACTTGTTACTAATATAATGTAGTGTTTTGCTAACAACTTAATTAAAAAAGAAAATATATTTTTCAAAAGTTTCTTATGATAATCCAACTT